>CM056170.1:26237486-26837486 GCA_029691765.1 Entomobrya proxima | reverse complement strand
AGAACGCGATCATGATCACCGTTTCATGTTTCATTCCAAAAATGGAATAATACAGAAAAACCTAGAACAAAAAATGAAAAGACAAAAGTTTGTTTTCTGCTGTGTATAGTAAAAAAACAGGTTCGTTCTTGCTAACAACGTAAAAATGTAGAATAGAAATGTAAATATATGTGTGTATGTGTATATGGTAGAAAAGAGGAAGCTGCATTATATAACCTGCTTTACTGATAATAAAATGTACACAATAACCGTAGCACAAGGCAATAATCATAATGATAATATTATGGGCAGAAAAAGAAAGGAATGAAAAAAGACACAGCTAAAGTTTCTCCGTTTTTATGCGAACGTAAAGAGTGAGCGCCAGACTTTTCCCATGAAAAAATACATAAATAGTCAAATATTCTATCCACTTCAGCTCTTATTACTATTGCCACCAGGCACTTTTTGTCTAAAGTCGTCTAATATAATGTACAAGAAAAGTCGTCGACATGATTATCGTCTTCTTCTCATTTAGTCTACGTCTTGCCTAAAAAGGTAAAAAAGTTCAAAAAAGAAAATGGCCAAACATAGTGGTGCGACGGTGGCTTGTGCAGAATTAGAATCGCTAAATAAACAAAAACAACAGCAGGAGAGAACAGCATTAGCATTTTAGCACACGGGGAGAAATTCCTGTCAATTGTTCTTGTTACGGAAAGGAAGCGACCATTCCATTATTACGTATATCATTATCATTGTGATGATCATCAACATCATCAACGTTTTATCACGATTGCTCCAGAGAGCAGAACTTGAAATGAAAAGAAGAAGGAGGTTAGAGTTATCAGCACTGTTATTGTTATTACTGCACTTATTTTTGTTGCGACTGTGGCTTTTCATGCAGATTTTTCCATTGTGGCCCAGATTTGTTTTCCCCCACTCAAATCATTACCACCATGACTCTCTTTTGTCTCAAGTTGCATGCAACAAACTCAGGAAACCTCATAAATTCATTAGGAAGCTGGCAACTACCCTTTTATTTTGCTTTCGGCAACGTTCCTGCTTATACAAAAATGATGCTCGTTCTGACCTCGCTGCTTGCTTCATTGCACTAATTTTCAGGGTGACGGTTCAAAACAGTACGTGCCTGCAGGTTTGGCACAGACGTTTGTGCTTCCAACTCTAGCAAACAATATGTCGTCAATTACTGATTATTCATTATTATATTTCTTCCCTTCTCCTATTATTCCTTTGATTTATTATCCGCTATCCGTGTCCATGCTACTTAATATACCGTCACCGTTACCCCCTGCCATAATCATCATACTCGCTTTTCGTTGGACATAGGACGTTTTTCTTTCATGTAGATAACTTCCGTGTTCCGAGGTGGTAGCACCCTCCTGCAGAGGTATCAGAGGTTTTTTCCGTTCTTTCTTCAACTTTTCCAGGAAATTATTATCCAGGACACTGTGTTAAGTAAGCGTATAATCATTACTATTCAACCACGACCATCGGCCAGTGCCAATGTGCTATCATCATCACTATAAACCAATGTCGCACAGCCACCAATGCTCCACTGCTGCTGCTCCTGCCATTCACTCCCTTAACAATACCGTTGTGAATAATATTTAGGTACTCCCTAAAAAATTCAATTGCCTTTCTCTTCACATATACACCTTAAAACAGTAGTAGCGGCTAAACTGTTATCTATCACTATATTACCACCACTACCACCATCTGCTCTGCTCTTTTTTCCTTCTTTACTCCCTACCTATTCAAGTGAAAGTTATTGGTAATGTAGCAGTAGCATATATTTAATCTGAATATCATCGTTGTCAGCAATAATTCATGCGGTGGCGGATTATTGTACACACAAGCTTACATATACATATATATGAACGCGGATGGATGCATACGGAATCGACTTCATGAATGAATGAGTGCATTATGCAAATTTAATCAAAATCCAGGAATCAAACCCGTTTCAGCTCAACTTTTCTCCTCCCGCATCAAACCAGCCAACCAACATTATCATCATCATCACTGCCACATCAGCAGCACCATACAAAATGCATAATGCCAACAGTTCCTCCAATATCATTTTCCCTGTTGGTGCTCCCAATTGTTCTCTACCAGAGTTTTTCTTTCTCTTTCTGTTCTCCAAACCTAAACCGCATTCATATACGCCGGTGATCACCCACCATCCCACACCGGCTGCACTTCCTTTCAAAAACGGCTGCAGCAGTTTGGTACAGGAACAGAACGGAATAGAAGAGTGTGTGCGGTGATACGTTCAAAAGTTGAACGTGAGAAGGATTTGTGATGATGATGATCACAATTTTGATAACATATAGGTTTGTTGGAATGTCGATCTTAGGTAGCGATAACCTTGGAACAACTTACCAAGTTTATGCATGCATGTCTCCCTCCTCGGCCTCTCCCTGTGTGTCTTAACCAGGAAAAATGCGGCTTTGTGACTTTCTCTGGCCTGTCATATATTATGTATTAATGCATTGAGCATTAATCAAAAAAGTAGGGCACCCAACCAACTGGAAAACTATGTATGCAATGTTGAATGAACATGCTGTTATAATATGCATGCACATTGAAAGGAAACACTTTGGAAAAAGGGGAAAAGCAGCAAAATAATAATAACCATTTTATATGCTTACATGCTTTCCTTACTGCAGAGTGGCACAGCAGAAAAAAATCATTATTACTTTGCTTGTGTTCTTCTTCAACTTCTATTTACTATTGGAAAATAGGAAGAAAAAAGTTCCTCTAATTATTTCCGTCCCTCTTGCTTTTTTCACGTAATTTACTAAAGAAGAGGGGTGAATACATATATTTTCGCTATTTTACTTCTTCCTATTCATTATGACGGTTATTTTCATTTTGTGAGTTTGAAGAATATATATAAAGTGCTATGTGCTGAAGGTTCATTTACGCCAATTTTGATGAAGTGAATGAGTGAATTGAAAAGTAGTAGGGGAAGGGGAAGCCTACAAATTTCGACTGTTGGATTTTTAAAATATAAAAGTGAAGTGCATTGCACAGCAGGGTGATGGCATCCAGTGTGTCGTTTTTATATTGATGGGCTGCGTTTTCATTTATCTTCATCTTCATCATATCATATTCATCATTTAGCAGCTGAACAACTTGAAGAAATTTAATGCAAGTAGTAAACAGGTTTTTTATATATTTCTGTATGAAAGGGGGAGCCTATATATTCTGTTGGAGTATCGGGAACAACGACATGAAAAGGAAATGCATTTCCAGTTTTCGCTAACTTGACATTTTACATTTTCTCCTTTTCCGTTTCATTCCACTTGAACATTTCATATTCATGCAATCATTCAAGAAGTTCCTTCCGTCCGTTTCAAATAAATAAAAATGAAAGAAAAGGCACACAGGAGAAAAAAAAAGAACTTTGCATACTTCATTTTAGATTTGAGTAGGGTACAAACCATTCGTAAATGACAAATTCTCGGAACATCTATTTAAAAACTAATTGCATGAAAGAAAGGGCTGTTGTAAGAGGTCCGTGAACAGCCCCGTAATCAAGTACTTTGTAAATGGCTACTACGCATTTAAAACTTTTTTGTCGGCACTTCAGGTTATTTACGAAATACGATGTTGTAAAATAAGAATGAAAAACGGGTGAGTGGGCTGTAATTGCATTTTCCTTTACATAGTCAGTACAACACATTGTAGTACCGGCATTTGCATTTATTTCCCATTTTGCCTCTGTCCTTGTCGTCATCATCGTCTCTCGACAATGTGTTTTGCAGTAGTAATAAATTTTCTTGTGCTTTGTTCCTTTGCGATATAAATTTGTATTCGAAGGTTGAAGTAAATGAAATAATTGTCAAAGTTATCAAGAATGGCATTTTGTCCAATGCATTCATGCAATTTGAAATGGTAAATGGCAGGCTGTTAGTGTATAGCACAGCGGCAAGTTTTTTGATACCCTTTAATAATTTTTTATGCAACATTACAACGGCAGACGTAAGTCATTATTACATTGCTTGTGGGTGGTCCATGTTCATGTCCAACAGTTCTCTAAAAAATGGTTGTTGCAGGCAAATGAAATGCTAGTAGCATTTTAATTTAAAATGAAGTGTCCGTTCACACTATAAAGCTAGATAGCAAAAGGAACGAAAAATGATAAATTAGTTGGAAGTTTTTGAAGCAATTGAGATAGGAAAATACACCAAGTCAGCAGCAGCAGCGTATGGATATGGGGGTGCTAGTTTGGCTGTCAGATAATTTCACAGTTTTTTTGCCACCACCATTTCCAACTTCTTTTTGCCAGCAGAGATACCACAATCATTTCGTACGAGAAAAAAGCGGAACAGACAAGACACACGCTGACTCTAAATGATCGTCCAGTACTGATAGTAATGACGCTAGAAGGAAAGCAAGCGGAAATAGAAATGAAAGTGATTTCCAACTCTTACGCTTTTCTCTCTCTTTTTTCCGCGATATCCTCTCCACACGGCCACAGAGCCGTCATCATATTTAATGGGAATAATTATTCGTGGCCACCTTGGGCTATTCACTTGACCATTTCTGCACATCCTTCAACCTTCACCTGAACAAACTCTTCATTCATTCACGAACAATTGCTTTCATTCTCTCGTTTTTCTTCTCTTCCTTTGCACAAAAGCCAATACCACCAACACACTCGACTCCCGCTGCTAAACAGAGCGGTCCATGAACTTCTCACAGAGAAAACTTTTACTCTTAGTAGCCAGAATAAAGCATGCTCATCATTATCATTTATTTTTTCCTCGTCAATATATATGTCGATCAGATAAAACACCATCATCATGAAGTCAGTAAGTACTTCCACTGAACAAGAACAAGAAGAAAGAAAGAAAGTAGAGCGCAAAAGAGAAATCGGGAAAAAACTTTTTTTCTCCGTTTTTGCTCTGGTTATACATAATAGTCTTCCTTTTCTCTTTTCATTCTCCATACCCATTTTATTTTCTTCTCTTTTTTGCAAGGCTTTTGTATAAGTTGGCGCTGGTTAGCAATCGTTTCCGCACTTTACTGCCCTTATTCTTCCCTATTTCCTCCTACACATACAGAAACTATACACTTCTCTTACCACCATATTATAGATACTTTTTCCATCTGTTGTGCACCGACTGACTTTCAAGTCCCCGTTTTTGTAGAGTAATCCAAAAGTCGATTTTTATGTACATCTTGTCTAAGTACTACTTTTTCTCAAGTGATACACAAAATCGTTTTACAGATACGTAGATACGCTTTTTTACTCTGTTCTCTGTGTGTGTGTGTCTGATGGTAATAAAGGGAGAAAGAGCTCATCATCATCAACGCATCTACACACACAAGAAGAGCAAGCAAAGTTGGTAGTATCAATAGTTTATTGAAAGTCTGCCTCTAGAATGAAAGTGTGCGGTGGTGGTAGAGAGGAGTCCTATTGTCTGTGAAGAAAAGATAAAGGATTTCGATAAAAACGGGAGAAATACTTACCAAGTACCCTTACTCTACTACACTACAATGGTGTGGTAGTAGTAAATAAGTATGTTTGGTGGTGGTGTTGATGACTATGATGATGGCTTGTATTATACTGTTGTTTTCCCAAAGAAAAGTGCTTAATACATCCATTACAAGTGAACTAGTGACTGGTTCTGCTCCTGCTGTAACAAAAACTCCATCACATGTTTACCTTTGTATGTAGCGTCTGTCTTTTCGTATAGATGGGCTAATAATGATGCCTTGATGGGGAAAAGGGTGAAAGCAAAGAGAGTGGTGGCGGATGAGAACGAAAAAGTGTTTTTTGTGCAAGGAAAAGTGTGTTAGTGTACGAAACTCTTAAAAGTGCAGATTTCTTCTCAGTAATAAATATATATATGTTAGGCATAGTAGAGTGTCGTGTAATAATGGCCAGTGTGAATTACATGAAGACATACATGTATAGAGATGGTAATAATAACATCCGTCGACAACGGGTGAAAAGGGAAAAGGGGGAAGTATGTTCTTCTTGTTTTGTACAGACCAAAAGTGAGTGAGTGCTGGCTTGTTTTTCTTGTTTTCTTCTTTGTTTTGGATTTTTTCAAAGCTTTTTTCTCTCCTCTTCATGTCTTTTGAAGTTTCTTTTGCGCTTTCTTGGGAGTCTACTTTTTCCTTTATTTTTTACTTTGTTGGCTCTCTCATTTTTCTGGGCAAAGTCATGTTTCAGGAAAGAGTGAGTAGAGGGAATGAATAGAGAGAAAAGAATGAAGGATGTGCCAGCTGCAGACCTGCCTGTTCGTCTGCCTCCTCTATTATTTTTGGAGGTTTCGTTAAAAGACAGAAAAAGTAATGGAGTTTGCTAAGTACATTGCATTATTATTGTGGTGTGGTGATATGCCGGTAATGCTTAAAGAGAAAGAACGGAGAAGAAGAGTGGAAGTTGTAAATGGACTGGGGAAAAAGAAAAGAAAGTTGTATGTTGGAATGGTACAAGGAGACAAGACAAGGACAGGTTTTATCTGGTACAGACCGGACATTGGTTTTTTTGTCACCAGGGCCGTGGTGATGTATGGTTAGGGTAAAATTAAGGGTACACACGAGTGTTTTTTCCAAGAGTGACAGTTGAAAAGACAGGAGCAGATTTTTAGAGAGGATGTTGAGTAAGTAACCGACCCGCTGTGTTGCTCAATATAGCAGGAATGTTTAATTTTCAAAGAAGGTTTACGTAAGCTTGATTGTTCTCATTTGCAATGATTAAGTCTGTGGGTAAAAATAGAAATGTTTGGAATAAAGTATGGATAGAGCTAACATCCCTTTATCAAAACAAGCTCATTTATTATTGACTGGTGAAAGACAGAGGGTTTTGCGTCAACATTAATGCTGGTATTTTTGATTCAATAAAGAATCGGCCTACGCAAAAAAGCTTTTGTTCAGCTTGCAAAATTTATTCTGCTACTACTGCTGACCTACCAAAAATTCTTTTTATTTCAAGTAAGTGGGTGAACCCACATCATTTCAAACAATGTGGGTAAGTATATCGCCGGAAGGAAAACCAATATTATTTTATTTGCAGTAGGTACAAAGAGCAACATTCCAATGGTGGTTTATCTCTTATCTTTTCTTGTTACTTGCTACTAAGGTAACATGCTTGTTTTGTAACATGGAAACAAGTAAAAGATCAAGACTTATTTTGTTCAAGACAATGTTTGCCAATTTAACCCACAGACTTGGAACGGAACTATGCTTGCTTTATTGCGTAGCTAGAAGTTTGGACAGTTTTGATGATCATGCAACATGGTATGATGTGGGTTATACTAACTGAATAAAGTATGCAGCCCTGTTTCGTAATTGAATTAAGCAAAAAACGTCACACAAATAATCAGTTTATAAATAAAAGGGAAAGTGTGTGGGTCCTTGGGGAGTATGTCGAACTACGTAACAAAATTCTTCTTTTGAATCTTTAAAATCCTTCCCGCATTATATATTATATTGAGTTGACTGACCCACATCAAATAAACCCGTATAACTTTCATCTTTTTTCTCCGTTTCGTAAGAGTGTCCTCTTTGATGTTTTACGTTGTATCGACTTGCTAGTACCTACGAGAACCCACAATAATAAAATACAGTTGGTTATATCTTGGTGGGATTGTAAGGGATTGAGAAAATCGGGTGGCATCATCACAACCCATGCCCAGATGCCAATCTTAAATAATAACAAATAATTATGTAGAGACAGGGATGATGAAGAAGACAGGAAAACAGTAGTGAAGGTTTTATCCTTGGCCATTCATGTGGGCTTGCGAGCTTGTGGTTTGGTTAGTTCTTCATCCTTTGGCTTTTCTCAGAAATGAAAATCGTGAAGGAAGCAATCTAATGATGAAAGTTCAGCGAGTAAAGCATGCCTTCCATGTTGTTGTGCGACTTTCTCTCTGGCTAATGGTAAGTATGCAACTGCCAGAAGAGGAAAAGGATAAAGAATTTCGACTGGGATGTGGAAGAATGTTGTCTTATTATGTAAATTACATTTTATATCCTGTAAAATAAGGGATTAAGGAGGTAGATTGTCACAAGAATTGAATCTTGAGGGAATGTGTCCGTAGGATGTATATGGATTGCGAAATCATGTTGCAAAAAAAGAAGGAAAGAAAAGAAATCAATGATGTTGTCTGCTGTAGACGTGTTTGGGTGAAAGGAAAAGAAACGGAAAAGGAAAGGCGGGCAACTTGAGACAAGCTTTTGTAATCAGAATAGAATCAGAGAAATTTCAGAAGGAACAGTTGAAAAGGGAGATTTTAGCTGACTGAATAAATGCTATGGATCACAGAAAGATGACTGATACCAAAGAAAGATGTATTTGGATGCTCAAAGAAGGTCGACAACCCTGAAAAGTATTTGTAAAGTCGAGAAAATAAACAAAATGTGCATTCCGACTTCCGACATGCTTTTTTGGATTTTTTTGCTTGGACCAACTGGACCAGACGTTTTTATTATGTTGTATGTATATACTTATCTATCCTCAGATCCTTATAAACTGATGATGTTCCAATATCTTTCCTCGCATTAAAGTACTCTATCGGCCTTCAAAGCTATTGTGTATAACTGCTACATTTTTAAAAGAAGAAATCTGTTATATTTCTGACAGCATGTTCTTTCACCAATTTTAGCTCTGTTTTGCTTTTGATGCATAAGCTGACTTTTTGAACAAGTCGTGTCAGTTTTTATTTTTATACACTTGAAACATCAGCAAGCATCATAAGGAACTTTAAAGGTCAAAGTGCCAGTTGCTTCATCAGAGCTGACTTGAATCATGGAGTATGCTCTATAGGGAGTTGCACAAACCACCATAAAATATTCCCGTTGTCGTTTTTTCCGGGATGCGGAAACAAGACTGCTTGTTGTGAAGCATAGTGATGTGTTTCCTTTAGTCTCCTCATCAGAACACTGGATGTAAAAGTAGCAAGTGAGTGAGAGAGCGGATAGTCTTGGATTGTAATCCCAGCGGAATTCACGGAATTATTAATACTTTATTTGCAGTATTATCCACATTTTAGATATTCTCTGCATTTTAAATTTTAGTATATAATCATGCAATTTTCCAAGCGGATGTCGAATTTGCGCTACTGTCATACAGAGAAAGTACAAATAATAGACCCTGATTTCTCCCTGATTGTTGCAATTGTGTTCCAACTCAATATTCATCTAATGGTTTGCTAAAATCGTAGCAGTAGTGAGCAGCCTTACCCAAAATGTCTTTGCATGTCTGCATTTCTGTCACCAAAACTTTCGCTTTCACGTGATCCTTTCCAAACTTTTTTGTTGCTTACTTTGTTTGGGGAACCGTCCTGTAATACAACTTGCTTTCCTGGAAAAGGATGAAGTTGCATAATAAGCTATATTTGTGTTCAATTTGTCCGGATACGGAACTTTAGCAGTTGTGCTCTTCACGTATGGATATGTATTTTATGAAAATAAAGTACACATACACAAAAATGTACGAGATAACATAACAGTTTACGTTTTTACTTATTACTTATTTAATTCGAAATGTAATTTCAACATAATATATACATGGTAGTTTAATTTATACACATATAGAGACATACACACGCATAATATTTACAGAAACGTCTAGCTGAAAATGATAGTAACATTTTATTATACACACAGCGCACACACTTCATATATCTAGTCTATATAATTACACCCAAGACATATTTACCGTCACACATGCTTTCATTTCTTTATGCAGATTACACTAAAACACTACAACGATTGCCTGATCAGATTAAAAATTCCTTACAACAGCTTTGATACAAAAGCGGAAAAGAGTAGCAGTACAGCAGCTTAATTTTTATTTTGCCAACTAACTGACTTACCATAACATTTGCACACTCACCTGATGGTACACATATACGTCTGTTTTTGTGAGACATTGAATTCAATTGCACAATTATAAAGTATGTATTACACATCCATATTAGTAAGATAAATATGTATTTTGGTTTTCTTATAATGTGTGTATACCAACGTACGTATTTATTTTTGAGAATCGTTAATAAAAAAGCAAGGTCACCAAAAGCAAAGGTTTGTAAATCAAAAGAGCAGCAAATTATAGAAATTTTATCTTCTTAAAGTGTTATCTCAGGTTGTAAAGCAAAACTTTCACTGCCTTAGAAAAAATTATAAAATCTGTTGTACTATTTGTCGTAATATTTTGTTGTATGCATACATGAATATTTAATTAAATAAACGCACTCACTGAGTCACTTCGCACTCCATATTTTGCTGCTAATACGGATACTTTTTCCAGTAAGCCTTTTCACTGATGACTGTAAAGCTGTATTAAATATTATTTTTTTATCGCTAAAACTTCTAGACAAAAGTAAATACAAGAGATACGCATTACGTTTACGGTCTATTTAAAACTCGATGGAGATTGATTGAGAAAGAAGCAAAATTCAGTTACTTAAATTTAGTTTAGCCCATTTATGTACAGTTTAACATTGGTTTACTTAAAGTAATGTTACAGCATAATGAATCAATAATTTATTCCTTGTTTGCATACTTACGATTATGCATATTAAAAGTATTTAATTTGTACAGTTATATACATATCGTTTCCTTAGTCATAAATATAATTTCTTATAGTGGTACTAAATATTACTTAAATCAAACCATGTATCGTAAGATAGAATGCTTGAATGCTATCTTCTCTACTCTGATATTAAACCTTAAAGTATGGGCGTACGCATATTTTATCATTTGCTCTACTTTCCAAGAATTCGAATTTCTGTTTGTTTATTTAGGTAATTAAACTTTTGCATTGTTTACACACATGCCGCTTTTCTGCTTCTCACATGCGTTAACCATTTGCTTTCTCCTGTACAGTATGTACGTTAAATAAAATTAAGTATCTTAATTAAGTCTTTATAGGTAGTAAATTGTAAACGCTCATATGTAATATAAATTTATTCTTTTCATTAAATGTTGTAGTTCTTTTCATTAAATAGCCTACAAATAACAGGTTTGATAAGGTATATAGCAGTTATATTCTAATAGCTTTCGTTATCATTACGTAATGCCTCTAGTAAATATTAATCGTACATTGAATACACTAGCGCGAGCGTGGAGCTTTGCCTGCTAAATTCCCTTTAAATGTAAATATTACAGCGACTTGTGTACAAACATGGGTAATTATTATTAATCATAGTATTAGATAATCTTGGAGAATATGGGTTGAAAAATATTTACACATTGGTGTATATGCTCCATATTAACATACCTATATCATGCACGTTCCGTCGATATAATAAATTATGCACGTGTGTAGCAACTTGACAACAAGTCGTCCGCTTGCCGTCGGATATCAATTTCCGTTTCTTGCTTTTGCAACTTCATCGTCGTCGTCATCATTATCATCATCGTTTGTATTTGTATGCATTTATACGGATAGATAAAAGGAATAGAGAGGAGACACTTAAGCATATCATCAAAATCTTTTTGCTAACATCGTCATCAGCTTCATTTCATCCCATCGTCATAAAAAATAACATTATCCAGCTACTTATGTATCTTGGAACTTACATCTAGTCGTATATTATGCAACCTACCGTAACGATTATTGTATATACAGCTAGAAAATAACTTACCAGAATCTTGTAATTAATTATATTATTCATAAATTTTCTTGGAGCAAATTTGAATATCATCAGACTGATTCGGTGTATAGAAACCTTTCTTCATCTTACTTGGCTATCGCATTAAATATCTTAAAAGTAGGGTAGTAGCATATGAGTAGCTTAAGTTCTTATGTTTTGTAAGTTAAGTGATCTTAGCTTATGTATCAAATAGATTTTATATACGTTATAGTTACATTACATTATAATCTTTATTCATGTTTTCTACAAATTTGGCTAACTAACCGGTAACTGTTCTACTATACTCCAAACTTTGCATTCTTCTACACCTAATTTAATTTTGCGTTTACAAGACCAAGCCATGCAAGGAATTATAACCAGCCAAGTTATTAGTCATTGCCGGATGCATAGAGGTATTTGCCGGAAACAATTCGCTGTTTCAAACTCTCAACACATCATTTTCGCATCGCCTGCTTTCTCCGTGTTTGCCCTTGTTACGCAAAATAAGTTGTCCTTTGCATTATTAGAAAAAAATATCATTTTTTATATTACACTGGCAAAACACACTTAGCCTTGCTGGTGGTAGTTTCTATGGTAGCAGGAATTCAGCATAAAATGATTTGCTCATTTACAAGTTCTTCTACAGTGTAAGGAGCAATTCTATCGTATCTCGTTTCCCTAGCAAAAGCTTCCAATTTTGTATATAAAAAGCTGCACTTCTACTATCATTTGGGCGATACTTGCGGGGTTTATTTTGGTATTGATAACGAGTATCAAACTTGTGAAAAAATCCTAAAAGCGAAAATTTCCAAAAAAATATATCTAATCAAAGCAAAATCATAACTCTCTGTAGATTATCGATTGGCTGAGCATATTATGACCCCTCATGTTGCAATAATAATCTATTGAATAAAACAACTTTACTGAAAAATAATCCTTGGCATTTTTCTGTATCGAAATATACGTGTTACTTTCACTTGCATTCACATATACAATATTTTTATTCAAACGTGAATACCTCAATAACTCTATAGAATAAGTTATATAAGAACGCATTCATGCAAAAGCTAGATAAAATGATCTTGATATTGTAACAGAAATGTGTTTGACTTGTGTAAACCTTACAATAAAGTCATATTCCGTGATTTCTAAAGCCTGGAAAAACTAGTTTATAAATCTGACACAACAGCAAGGTAATTAGTGATTCAACAATCACAACAACAAATATGCATTCAATTCAAAAGTTCAGTTCACATCTCAAATCAATCCGTATTATTATTGGTAACTGTGTGGGGCTTTGTATGGAATACCGAGAAGTTATTCCATAATCAAAACAAACAACATATTATGTGTAATGTACTTTTAGCTCAACTTACTTTACATTGAGTAACATATTTGATTGATCCTTTTTGTGTATGTGTATCAAATGATGTATGTGTACTAAAACAATAGTATCGTGTACCTATTTAAAGCAAGTAAAACTATTTTTGGTTTGTTAAACTAATTCAGCATAGACCTCACTACAAACAATAATTTTGTTTATTGTGGACCACTACCACAAGCAAGAATTTCACCATTAACCAACGTTTTCCTTACTACCCATTATCCAAAATATGGTGGTTAAATTCATTACGACTAAACTTATTCCTTTTATCTACCATAACTTACGAATCACATTACCAGTTTGAATTCAGTGTTGTTCTTTGAATGTGTTATATAAGCTAGGTATTGTACAGATAAAGTAGTTATAACTTTCACCTAACGAAGCTTACGTTTTCCTAAAGTTTTTTTTCAAACTTTTTATTTAAAGCATTGTTTAGATACACTTTGCCGAACAGCACCACGTTAAAGTAATTTACTATTAATGTGACTTCATACATACATACATACAAACCTGAGTCTGTCTCATGTTACCAATATGCAAATGGGAACCCCAACAAATTTATCCATCTAAGAAACAATACTATCTTAACTTTATAAGAACCTAGTGCTTTATCCATATGGGATCATGCTGTTGACAGTTTAATAAATTCATATGCACTCACATTTGTGCGTAATCAATACCTAATGCAAAGAAAATACTGACAACTTTATGCATTCCTTTAGGGTTTGCTGACTAGACGTAAACAGCAAAAGTGCCGAAAACTCATATGTTTGTAGTGCCCCTTGAGATGGATGGAGTGTATAGTCGGTGACAACTAGCGTACTTTTCACTTTCACCGCTTTCCTCCCACACCGTCGCCATTTGCTTTGATTATAGTAATAAGAGTACAAATGTTTTTTTTCCAGCAGCGACATGATGATACGTCTGAGAAGACAAGGACAATCGGAAATATGTGTTTCTTGTGTTGCTGTCCGTTGGCTTGTCCATCAAACTGGGTATCACATTAGCAAAGCAGCAGCTGCACAGTTGTGCAGAAAGCAACGTCACGTTGACTTTCACGGGCCATAGTATAATAATAAAGACGCGAGAACGTTTTTTTGGCTATCTGATCCTGATGAACATGGCTGACACAACAATACCGCTGCAAAAACCACCGGACATTTGTCGATAGCCATCTTAGTTTTTCTTTTTGCTGATGATGGTAGTATCACGTCGTGTTATAATATATTATGGGTGTTTGTACATGTTTACGACAACATAAAGAAAAAAGGCTAGCTGCTTTTCCCAAACTTTCTCTTTTTTTCAATAGCTGGGGGGTGTGCACATGTGCTTGTGGCGCCGACCAAGTAATTGCCATCCCAAAAAACGTAACATTTAAGACGTATTTTAACTTTATAGTATAATGCAGCAGCTACTATACACATACTTCTTGTTTCTGATGTTGATGTGTGTTGAAACCCGTCTTCAGTCTAACCAGAGCAGTAGGAGATCATTGCCAAAAACCCGTTTTTTCTGCCTTTCTTTTTCCCAAAGAAAATGGCTTATGTGAGCAAAGCACGGCACGTCCTGTCCTATAAGGAAGTAACCATTCGCATCCTATCATTTGCCATCATCATCATGATGGTTATAGAACCACCACCGCCATTCCATTTTTTTCTGCACTGGTGCAGTTTTCTTCTGGTGGTTTCTGGGAGTCTCGCATAAGAATAGAGAATGGATTCTCGTGCACCCGGCTAGTTTTTCGCAGTTTTTTGTGTGTTGGTCTTCTTCGTTTGGGATGCTCATCAACTTGATCGTATCATCCTTTTTCGGTCATGATCATCATGATGGAACTGTGCCATTTTTTGGACTAACACTTTTCCAGTTGCTACTTTTGCTGAAAATGAGTAGCTTTGTGTGGGTATGGTGTGGTGTTGTAGTATTATCTCCTTTCCTTTTCTTCTTGTTCATGTTGTTGCCGTTCTCACAAACATATCGTTTGTTCGGTAATCCATGTATTATGCAGTAATAGCGGCAGCTGTACAGCCAGCAACTATAATAATGTGTGTGCGTGGTTGTCCAACCGAGAGCAAAAAATGCTAGCTAAAACTTAAACCATTTACTTTACTATACTTTCTTAGCCTCACAGTTTTTTACACCAAACTACACTACAACACTCCCACCCACTTAAGCTTTTTTTAAAGCAAACAGAAAAAGAAAATAAATGGTTATTACAAACATTTTATGTACAGTTGCTTTTTTCTCTGACCACTACAGTTACAGTTACGATTACAACAATGTAGAAAGTTATTCTTACATATATTTTCCCTTATAGAAGCATGTTTCTTTTAAGAAATACATATTTACATTATATCTATATTGCATCGTCGGCCTATCTCCGTCTCTTCTCTCTTCGCGTTCCCTTTATTTCTCAAGTTTCAAAATACAAAATATTATTATTGACCTAAATGTCTATCTATATATATGTGACGATGATATTATCATTATCAAGCAAGAAAAATGTAGCGGGAACGACAGCAAGAAACGCCAACGTCAAGTATTTTTACCCGTTTTCTTTTATGCTGAATGCTGACAGGGTTCATTTTTTGTTCTGGTTGGCTGTGTTGTTACTACACTTGTAACATCATCATGTTACGGTCTCTGCACAGTAACTTGGATTTGTTCCTCTTTACAGTTATAACCGCTATAAAAGTAATTTTTATAAATAGGCCAGAACAAATAAGGAGAAATGATGCTCATAATATGTGGCAATGAACAAAACATAAGATGGATTTGATGGCATTGTCGAAAATACTATAACTTTGATAAGAAACAATAAAAAAAGAAATAGAAAAGAGCGATCAAGACTTTGACATGGCGTATTATTTTCTCGGCTACAAACTTTTTTCCCACGTTGCTTATGAATTCAAGTTTATGTAAATTGCTGTCAGAAACAGATGACGGGATACTCTATTGCGTAGGCAGCCAGTTGCCTGACTGACAATGCTTGATAGACAGATATTGACGCTTTTCTTTTTTGATAGCGGCAGAAAAATTTATGAGCTATGTTAAACACGGTTACAAATTCTTGCTTAATATATCAATACATTAAGCTTTATGAGTAACTTATCTTTTAAACCCCTAAATGTATAATATTATATATTTGTATATGCATATATTCTGTTTCACTGTACATTTAAAGTTAACTCACAGTCTTTTTGTAACATTGTCGAGCAAGCAAATTTTGGTAACGCAATAACCACACTAAAAAGTATGTTTTTGTTTCTTGAAATATTCGACCGTAACAATCTCCATTTTCAAACAGCTATACCTTATTACTGTTTACTTTTTTGATTATGATGAAAATGGCAACGTCCTTTTCGGTTGAGATATGGAGCAGGAAAGATGGAGCTCTTCAGATTTTTAGCTTTCTGTAAAAAACATAAACAGGACTAAATGACTATAGCATAGCTGTTGTTCCATTGTCTCAATCAATAATGTAACACCATGAATGTGTGTAGGTAATAATATATTTGTCTACTGAGACTATAAGGTATACTAGAAATATGTAATCTGTTAAATTAATTAAAAATGTAGAGTAAAAATCTTACCTTTGAATAAATTATTATTATCTGTAACATTATTTCCTGTAGGGGTGTTGTGGAAAAGGTAGCACTAAACTCCATTCATCATTACAGTTTAAGCTTCTTCAACAATTTGTACAGCTCGTTTGCATAAACATATAAAGTAATCTTTACTTTATACACATTATAGCACATAAACAATACATTAGTGTTTTGATAGGTTCGAAATCGCATCTGCCAAACAACATTTCACATCTTATTCAAGTGAAAAGGTGAAATGTGCACTTTTTGGAGCTTTTATATAGACTAAGTGATCAGTTATATGAACTATAACACTTTGCATTTTGCATAATATGATTTTTCATATAATTAATATTTACACGTTTTGCACATATTCTAGTAATTTATCGTTTGAAGCTTTATTTTCAGTGTTTGTTCACTAAAGTTGTAGAAAATGTGTCCATAAAATACGAATGATGTGAGTGTTCTGCATTCTGCATGCTGGTTTAACATTTTACTTGCACTAAACCACCCACTTGTTCAAATAGCGTGTAGATTACGTTCATACAGTGCTTTTGTCAAAGGTAAAAATAGAAAAACTTTCACCAGCAGCTTTCTTCTGCAAGTGTTTTTGATCCATCATAGTTGCACGCAAAGTTAAAAAAGTACATGAGTAATTGACATTTAGCTTTACCCATGACTTTAAAATGTAAAACAATTTAGCTGCTATTTCTAGGAAATTTACGTTTATGAGTGTATACTTTAGAAAAATGTCAACGTATATTTAGAGTTTTGTCACGTTATATTTCAGTAAAGTGACGACAATAGCGAGCACCAACACTGTACTGTTAAGAGTACTATTTCATTACCTGATGACAAAACAAAAACTTGACATTCTGTCATGATTACAGTTTTGAGCAGCTAAAAATTAAATAAAACATCATCTTGTCAACAACAGCAACATCTACATCTTCAGAGGTCAACAAAATATGAGTCGTTGGAGTGAAAGTTCATTTGAGGTCAGCATCATCATCCACACTGGCAGAACGACGGTAAATGAAGAAGTTGCTTTTTCTCTGTACAGACAAGAGGGACTTGTTCCGGTTGAGTAAAAACTAACTAAAGCATTGTCAGAATTTTAAACAGGAAGAGCAGTGCAGAAACCCAATTTTGATTCCGCCCTTTCTTTGTAAAGATAAAAATTCACGAGGTTTACAAAAAACACATACTTGCTATGTAGTAATCTTAAACTGGTTCTTTCTTAGTTCGTGCTCTGTGTTTTCTTAACAGGGTCTACAGGGATGCATTTATCATTTATTCGAATTTTCTCCGTTTTCGTTCATATATATTGTATAGCAAAAATGTACATGGTGTAGAGTAACTTTTGTTGTACCAGAAGTGGTAGTCAAGCAAGACGACGACGATGAAGAAGTAGCAGCATTTTTGAAGTTTGTTAACTCTTTTCTCTTTTTTGTCTCTCTCACTCTTGTATCTCCTCTGCTGTTGAATAATTTAGGACGTCACGAAAATCAGGATGACACTAGATAGAAGACAGAAGCTGAGTGGGATTTGTTGCGGCATTTGTCCTCCAGTTTGCATTGCAGCTGGGAGCTCCCCTGGAAAGAAAGAGAGAAAAAACAAGTAAATATACAGAAAACGTTAAGAGAGAAAATGTAGATGGATAACAACAATATCAACAAACTAACAGAATACGGTTCTACTCTTTTTAAATTTTAGATTTAGCAGAGCAGTAGTAGATTTTTGATGGAGAACGCAGGAAGAGGAAAAATACGGGGTGTATAACAAGGAAGGAAAAAAAGCAGGGAAGAAGAAGGAGGAGGGGTACTTGAAACAAGTTTTCACTAATTACTTGACTTTATCCATTCAGCCATGTATAATTCACAGCGGAGGAGAAGGGAAAGTAAAGTAAATAATAATGAAAAAGGAGCTGTCTGTATTTTAGGGTTTTCTTCTATGAAATTGCGTGTGCAGGTTTTCAGTACATTTGATATTATGCTGCAGATTTTTTCCTTCCCACATGGGGTCAACGAATGACATGCAGTAGATACGGAAGCAATATTATTCTACAAGTGAATCATACTATGGATAGTAGTAGATGCTCGATATAAGGCACAGCAGTAGTTTGTATTGAGGAAACAGGGAAAAGGTGGTCACTGCTGTGCACAACTTACATTTGATTACAGGGATGCACATTTAATATCTAACTTTTAGCAGAACTGAAACAACTTGCGGAGGATGATCAAGATCTTTACTTTTCCCAGCATGAGATCTAGGAAAGCGTAGAAAGAAAACGGATGAAGCAATAGAAAGTGCATGTAGCATGGTGTAGGTGGACGCAGCAGAGGCTATGGGGTTTCTTTGGACTTGATATTCTGATCTACTACACGATACAAAAACTTTTGCTCTACCAAACGAATTAACTTTCATGCATATCAAGTGTACTTAATGTCCGTCTGCTCTATGTGCGTTTAACTGACTGCAAGGACTAGGAGATTAAAAATATTTGTGTACATGCATGGATGTATATCAGCTTAGCATATCAGCATGTACATATATGATCCTTAGAGTGCTTCCAATAAATCTCAAGAGGAAAGGATCACCCGAGTACTCCCATTTGACATGGCATAAATAAAGGAGTGACGGGAAACGAAGCGAGACGCTTTTTTAAGAGACCGAATATGGGAGAAGCAGTAAAGTATATTTACGAAGGAAGAAGACGAAGAGAGCAACAGAGAGAATAAAAAGTACCTAAAATCCAACACGTTCAATTCCAACGGCAGAAACAACCAGTGTTTATATGAACGTTTAAGTATGAACTTTTGGTATTTACTTGCCTATCCACTTTCTCTCCACATCACCGTCATCGTCATCATGTAATACGATACTTCATAGCTTTTAATGTGGTGGATAGATAGATAGAAAAGATAGATTACGGACTGAGAGGGTATGTAGAAAAAGCACATAATATTAAACCACCTTTCTCTCTTTGGAATGAACGCCACTACTGAGAAGAGAACGCTGGCAAGTGCGAGTGTGTGTCTGCACTTTGGGCTATTTTTAGGCAATAATAATAATGGTTTATAGAATGAAACGTTAAAACCGTTTTCCTTGACTAAATACTGGAAATTGTGTGTGCATGGGTGTGCTTCAGTGAAGCGGTTACATAGGTATATTATACACGTTCAAACGGATTACGCATTGTTATTATTAGGTGGAGGTATTAAGTACAGAGAAACCACGCTCAACTCAGCAGCATCAATATATAAGATCAAGTAAGTAAAGAAAAGGCGAAAAACCTGCCTAGGTTCAGGGTGGTTAAACCTAAAATGAAAGAAGGTAGAGTGAAAGTAGGTGGCGGTGCGCACTACAGAAGTAGTACACAAAGTCGGTGTATGAGCGTGCTTACGTAAATGATCCTGGTGTGCATACAAAACTAGTTACTTTTATTTCTTCTCTCCCTTTTGCCTTTCCATTTTCATTAAATATAGAGAGACTTTTTGGGTACAAAGCGGAGAAGGAAAGAATTTTGAAAAGGAAAGGCAAACCACATATTTTTTTCTGAAGAGAGTCAAAGAGAAAAAACGCTGGATCAAACAAAACTAGAGTCTTTTTTATCATTGTGCTGGGGTGTGCGTATTTCATTTCGATTTAAATGGATGTGAGAGTAGAGCAAGTATGTATAAAGCTATTTGAATGTGCGGTGTGTACACAAGTAGGGGAAGAAAACCGAGTATTATCAAGCTCGGGTTTTAGATAGCATATTTTAGAGACATACAAAATTGTGCACATGCTTGCATACGGTATTGCATCTGAGAATTCGATTCCAGATAGGCTTGAAAGAAAAGGAAAAAGATCTGACTGAAAAGAAGAAACTTTTGCCACTGCAGAAAAAAGTACTAGATCAGCAGCTTAAAGCTGTTTGGCATTTCTTTAAAAAGCAGAAAAGGAACAAGACGAAAGTTTGTCCTGTTTTTTATCTCTGACTTTTTCCTTTATCTTCTGGTGATCCTGTCGATAATAATGCATTTCCATAGTCTTTTATCTGAAAAAGCTTTACATTTGACCTACGTCATTGCATACTTTATGCAACATTTGTAGTGGAGTCAAGTAAATGGAACAACATATAAACTACCCTGCACCCCTGAGAAAGTTTGGCTGCACTGTGAGCAGGCGGGCTTAAAACTTTTGCTGACAGGTTTCATGTTTTACAAATGCACTCAGCAAATTCGTAGAATTTGCAAGAAGTAATTGTAAGTTGGAATTGCTTAAAAGTTAAAGCGACACTGTTCAAAGTAGTTACATGTACCAATTCATCTATATTGGGTTAGTCACCTGCAAATTGTCTAATTAGTATGCATAGGATTTTCTAAAATAACCGTAAAATGATGACTTATCACTCAACTGACCGCATTTACTTTTAGACTTATTTGGCATTTTAGGCTAGTTCCATTGTAACCACTAAAGTTCAGTAAAGGTGGAGCACAACACACTTCTTAATGGATGAAAGTGTAATTAAAAGCCAAAGAACAGGAATACATAAGGTCATAAAAAGTTTCTACTTAGCTTTTGGGTGGAAAATGCATCACTTTCCAGTAAATTAATGAATGCTGAATGTTTTATTAGTGTACAAGAACAAGCATGCCATCATATTAAATTATATGGATACGTTTTCCAAACGTGTTGTTCTACGTACGACAACTACTCCATTGTATGCTTCATTATGCTATGCAGTCTGTTGCTGTTACGGATGCCGGTATGTCATTAAAATATCTTACGGGCACAGTCCTCCCGGTCATTAATGTTATTAAAGCAAAACCTTTTATTTGTAAACAAAAGAAAAAGGGTTACGAGTTCCTGTTTGTGTTATGTGTGTGTCGAGCATGTTATGTAACCAAATACTATTGTGCCTGACAGCAACACACTACATAGCGGTTGTTGACGTTTCATGTGAAAGCGATTCATTCAAAGAAATAATAATAACATTATCGTCAGCATCACCGTCATTATCGTCATTTTCAACTGAAAAGGAATGAAATGGAGTGAAATAATAATAATCTTAACAAAAACCCGTGAATATGGCGAGTTTATTATTTACACGCTTCATTTTCCCCCATTCGTCCTCCTTTTAAACTAATTTATTTACTTTTGTTATGTGCGTAAAGCCATTATCAATCCCGCATGTAGCATGTAATAACATTTTGAGCGACGTAGTTGATCGCTATGTATGCTATTCTGATGAGATCTTAGCTTTCCCTAAATTGTTTGTATTCAGAACATACGCAAAAACAAAACGAGAATTATGTGCTATCAATGAAAGAAATCTTTTTCCAGATAAATCTAATATTAGTCTGGACGCTTGTTAGGTTGCCTTTTACACGTTTCTCCCTGGAAGTCTGCTACACAGTAAAACCCTTAGGGTGGCATAAACAACGCGGTATTATCCCGCGATCACTTTGATCGGCGGATCATGCCATTTAAAAATATATGGAGGTAACCATGGATCAAATTGATCGCAGGATTATACCGTGTTGTTTATGCCACCCTTAAACTCTTTCATGCAAACCTATACGCAGTGTTTCTTCATCACCACCACCACCGCCATCAAGTTGCTGTTGTCGTCGTTGAGTGTTTTGTTTGTGTGTGGTGGCCCGAGAGAGGTTTGAAGTGGAAAGAGGAAAAGAGAGTTTTTAATAATTATGCCCCTGAGACTGGGAAAGTCTAGTGGTGCAGTGGTAGGTAGAGAAGCTCATTATAATTTATGGCTATGCATGCATGCACAAAGAAGTGTATTTATAATATATAGCACGTAATATTATTATTATGGATTCTTGATCACAAAGTGGAATGGAAGGTCGAAATATTGTTTATCAAGAGAAAAGCTGGAGAGCATGATTGATACCACCTAATGGCATACAACACGCTTCCTCACAACAGCAAAATCTACATAGTAAATTGGGCCTTTTACCTGACTTGTTTTTTGTTTTGTTTCTAGCTATTTCATTTTTCTCAGATTGTAGTAAAAACAACACAAGTTACAAGTAAAACAGTCAGTCGATTAGTAAAAGTTTGTCAAGAAAACAAAAAGTTAAACAAAAAATTCTGGGAGGTAGTTTGTATACATACTGGAGAGTAACTTTGCCTGCTTGTACCAACGTGTATCACGGGTTTTGATCAACGGCTCCCGTAGTAGAATGTATCGTCAAACTCCAAGAAATTGAATTGTAAAGAGAAAGCGAAGAAATGAATGGAAGCATGTGAGTAGTGGTAGTTGAGAAAATGAGAATGACTTTTTCTTTTCCTTTTATTTTCTCATTGTCAGGCTTACATAGACATATTCATTGAGATCGAGATTACATGTATATTCCCAGACACGTTTTTAGGCTAATAGTAGTAGCCGTATATTGTCCTGTGACTGCGTAGTGAGCAAGCAAGCAGAAAATATGTGCCTATTTAATACGTACATAATGTTTCCGTCTTGAAAGGAAACTGACTGACATTTTCCTTTCTTTTTTCTCCTTTCTCTATAGAATTGCTGGAAAGTAGTTGAGAAGATTGGTTTGAAACAAGTAACTATATACTGCACAATAAAGGCATACAACACAGTACTATAAAGACTTTCCTTTTTTCACAATGAGCCATGAGTTGACTCTGCCATTATAAATGGTTGTGGGGACGGGTATGTAAATTATTTCCGGAATTGCCCGGCACAACTCTAAATATTTGCATTTTGCTACGCTCTACCTCCTCTCTACGAGTAATTTTCCGGAGAATAAAATTTTCCAAGAAATAGTTTTCAACTCTGGTTTAGTGCTATACTATTTTACTAGACTCGTTCCAGAAAACTGACAGCAAAAAAGGATGATGATGTTGATGATGATTGCAAATGTAAACATGATGGAAGTAGTACACTTCTTTCCTAGCCAGTTTTTGCTGTTGCTTGTCCACAAAAAATACAACAGCACAAACTATATAACTTTAAACCTCACCACTATATACGCCACCACTTTCTCTTGTTTAAGTCAACTTTATTTAATTCTTTGCCTTCTTCTTTATTCACTTTCCTTTCTCCACCACACTACTAGGTTTGGCTCGGAGTTATGTACCAACAGCAGAACCCGATTATGAATACGAAAATTTATCATTTTTGTCTAGCCTTTTCTGAAATAGCAGCTCTTTCACTTATATCTTTATAGTGAATAACTATTATTGCGATTATATTTACTACTTAACACTTATAATATTTCCTTTATTTTTGTTCGCCTCGACTAATTTCAAAAGCTTTTGGTGCTCATTGTTTGTTTATTTGATTTTCTTTTCTCGCTTCGGACTACTACCACTACCAACACTGCTACTAGTTTTCAAAAAGGCCATTACATTCTCTTACAAACTTTAGTGCAAAATTCAATGTGTCCCATATATTTTATTTGCATAAAAGAAACACTATAATAATAATCTAAAATGTATGTATATGAGTGACTTGGGGAAAACGATTTGTTAAAATTGTCTACGAACAAATGAAAATGTTTCATTTTGAAAGTATAAACATGTTACATGCCACTGCTCTTTGCTTTCTCCTTCGAACTAGTATTGTTGAATGTTTTTGTGGTAGTTGTGAAAGAGGAAAAGAAACGGCTACTGAAATATAATATTGAACTTTTTCTCCACCTTTTATCCTCTACTACTGCCTGCCTGCCTCCAACCGTGACCATGTTTAAAGGCAACAGCAGCAGCAGTGGTAGAACAACAAAAGATATTGTAAGTTTTATCGGTGAAAGCGAGTTTTTTGTGTTGTTGCTGTTGCTGCAGTTGCCATCTTATATTTTCTTTCTTCACGGTTTTTGGCAAGCAATATTCCATGAAATGCACAATAAAACACTACAACCAGTTAAGATGGAGAGCGGAGAAGGAAGGGAAACATGCTAACTTGACAAGCCAGCTTGTCTAATGTAAATATTATATCTAAACCTTTCATCGCTAACAACATGAAACATAAGTAAAAGCAGAGAAAAGAGGACGTGATGACGTTTTTCACATAATAATAGTAAAAAATCATAATAATAATCAAGCTTACAAACAAGCATGTACTGAACATACTGAACTAGCTATAAACACATAAAAATGCATTATTTAGCTACACATGCTCAACACTGTATTGCTGTTGTTACTGTTGGTTTAGTTGCGGGAGAAAGTAAAATTTGAATAGAATTTTGCAAGAAACGCATTCATTTCCGTCTTTCCTTCTCGCGAGACAAGCTGAAAAGCCACAGACCATACCCAATTTGCTAGCCCAGTTGATAAATGACTTTTCAGCCTTTGGCTCATTACAAAGTAATTTAGCAAGTCAGTGGCGAAATACACAAGTACGGGAACCTCTTCACATCTTTCGTTTTCCCTTTGAAAAAACGTACGTGTATGCGATGTGCTGACTTGTTAGTTAAATTTTCCAAAAATATATTTGCATCTATGCTTAGCATACAAAGGACGTGATGATTTTTTCCTGGAAAAGATGCATCATTTTTTTCCGGAAAAAGATGAAAACCAAGTACAAGTACGTGAGTACTTATAGGCATCTTATATCTCCCGCAATATAAAATGTGTTTTTTTAGCAAACAGGCTACCTCCACTACCAGCAGCGTGACAATGCATAATATAGTAATCCTCTCTAACAAGCAAGAATAAATTATGTCAATAAATTATTCATTTAAAATGTGTACATGTGAAATACATACAAATATTATTATTTGCTATGCTGCGTATATAAAAGTCGTGTGAATTATCATGCATTTTCCTTGATTTCTTCTAAGGTTACACACATTTTGCTCTCACTTCGTACAAGTCGTCATACAACCAACCGCCAATACATATATTTCGAGTACCCTCGTCAAAAGTCTTCGAATCTTGTAGCCTGACAGCAGTATTACAGCAGAAGCATCCTCATCATAATCATCAACTTTGAAGAGGAGAGCAAAAGAATAAAAAACTTGACAAAAAATATTTTACGCTGCTTTCTCCAAATTAAGTGACAAGGGCAGCAGGGTGTAGCCAAAAAAAACTTTCGGTGTGTCTTCTCCACTTTAGCTTTACAAAGTTAGTATAGAAAAGAGGGTAAAAACGGGTGGGCGTTTTGCTTTAAATTATGAAAATCCTTGTAAAAATTAATATGTTGACAGTACCGCATACATTTTCTTCAAATTCAGAGCTAACCAGCGGCGGCAAGAGCAAAGTAGAAGGAAAACAAAAAAAAAGTTTAAACTTTTTCCCAACCCAGTTTCTCCATTTTGGCTGGCTTATGAATTCCTGAATGACTTTTCTCAGAAAACAGGGTGATCTCCTTTTGCCTTTTAAAACACAAGTTGATCCTTTATGCATACTTTGTTCCCTTTCCAGGATTTTTATATGGCAGACGTGTCCTCGCTTTTCTATATGAAAAGGTATAATATGGAGGGAGACGGGATATGGTTTTTGTGTGAAAAGAAGGAGAATGCACTCAACTTTTCAAAAAACGAGGGCATAATATCATTCCACCTTTCACATTAAAAATTCAGTTAAAAACAGGCATTTCTTGTGTTACTTGAGTTGCATAACAAAAAATAGTTTTTCACTGCATAAAAAATTGTATAAAAGGAAAAAGGAATAACTTTTTACCTCTGAAAAATGTGTAGGCATTTAAGCAAACCAGCTTGTTGAAATGCAGATGATGTGATGATAATAATATAAGATCGCTGATAATAGCAAAAATGATAAAAATGGATGGTCGGTCAATTCAGGTAGGTAGGTAAGCTATTAGTGGTAAATAGGAAAAATGGTGGAATAAGAGTGCTAGGACATAAAAACATAAAAACACGCATACAGAAACCCTCACACGAAACAAATTTTATAATATGGATTGTGCTTATGTGTGCGTGTTTATAGTGTGGGGAATAAAAGTGTGTAACAAAATGTGTTTTTGGGTATTTACGTTCCCTTTTTAGCTGGGAATTAAACTGACAAAATCAATTATGCATGCTTTCACCTACTTTTGCTAACACCAAACACTAGACTACACTTAACAGTCATCATGTTTGCCATGCCGTGATCATGTACCGCCACTTACACTTTCACCCTCCTGTTCACAATTCCCACCTTTTCTTGAGCAAAAGCATACGTTACCTTAATTTCTGCTTTTAGCTGCCTGCAAAGCTTTCAGGGGAGTTATAAACGATACTGAAATTACTTTATTGGTATTTAGGTGATGGTTATGGGAGTATCTACACAACTCTGCTACACATTGATACACAATTAATATTATTGAACAAAAGCTTTTAAAGTAAAATGTCAACTTATTTTTTTCTAGCTTTACTTACCGTTAAGGACGTGGACGACTATACTGTGAGGTACCGCATTTGACGGATTACACGAATATTTACCCGAGTCTGTAGATCTTGCTTGTTGAATCAGCAAATAGGAAGTGGTTGTTTCACCCTTCTCTGTAAGCACGCTGACACCGCCTCGAGGAGAGTTGTAACTTATTATCTGAAAACAAAAAAGAAAAGGGATGTAGATGTAAGGCTTTACAACAAAAAGTTTTAACAATTATTAAAACTTTTCACTAAGTTACGCAAAAAATACTTTTTAGCACGATGATGTAATGGCAAAAAATTCACATGGATTTTAAAAGTTTTTAGTTTGATTAAAAACGTTAAAAAGTTCTTAAACGTCATGCTACCATGCCTTGTGTTTGCACACGTGTATGAATAAGTCTTCCCCTGAGGCAATTCTATAAAGCCACCCTCTTCTCAGTCTATTATTCATTTGCTTCTACCAGATTAATTTTGAGTTTTTTTCTAGCCAACGGCTTGTCTGTTTTTGGTTTGTGTAACAATACAACGTGAAGAGAGCACGGGTCACGACAACAGTCAGTTATAAATGGATAGGTGACAAGTACTAGTGTCATCTCCATATAAATTATTAGATCACCGATCAAAGTAAAGCAGACATTATATCCATTTATGCATTCCTACCAGTATCGTAACCACAATGACTCGCGAGACGCATCCATTTCACAATGGTGGTGGTTGACAGGTACTATTACCGCTGTTACATAACACAACATTAATATATTACAACAGAACGAGTTTCAAAGCAAAAGGTAAAACCGCAAATAACTTTCTTCCACGTAACTACTACTATGGCTTTACTTCAAACACAATGGACGCATAATAACGATACATAAATCATCAGATCAGAGACTGTATAGTCCCTGTACCCTCATCAAATTACATATCACCTTTCAAAATCATAAAACACTTTTATCGTCACAATCACAATCATCATTACCATTTGAAACGCGTAAACAGCCTTTATTGAACTGAAACCTGAATCTGTTACTTAAACATAACTTTCCTACCGTAAGCAAACACAGCCTCAAACCTGTGACTACAACAGCTTTCTGTCAACTTGTCTTTGTCATCTACTACAAAGTACTCATTTCAATTTCATGCTTTGGTCATATATGAACAAAGGATAATGTGACACTAATAATAACCCCAGAAATTACATTTATTTTTTTACCGCATGTATATAACAATACAGTACTTCTGCTTTTATAAAAAGTTTTAATAATATATTACTACAAAAAGTATTGACTCGCCACTTACAATATTTGTGGGTGGAAAAGCATACTAAAACTTTTTCCCCGAAAAAAGTTGCAGAGATTGAAGTGCAGGGAAAACACAAATGTTTTATGTTTAGTGGTCCGCAGGGGTGACCCATGTCACAAACCCATTATCATTCACCATAATAATAATCACTGCACACACAAAACCGAAGAGAAAAACGAGCCGATAAAAATGCCCTAAAAAATTGGGGAAAATGGAATGAATATGGTTTGCTTATTTTTCGGAGGAAAATTGTATGAAAGGAAGGGCAAGCACCATTTCGTTCTTATTTTCCCAATACGTCCCAGGGGCTTTAACTTTCCATCTTGCCAGGTCACTACTATACCGCCTTCGATTTATCCTGGTGCTTTACACACTACACACAAATGTGTAAAGAGACGGTTGAAAAGGAAAGGTAAACTTTGAAATGAGTGCAGAAGCTGTATATCAGGATTATATTACAGTAATAACAATAGTAATACAAATACAATGGGCCGAGTAAAAAGTCAAGTGGTTTGACTCTGACCGCTTTCTTTTTCTATTTTGGCCATATACTCGTCCTGCTGCCAAGTAGCCCCATAATATGCCATATCATAGCCACTCCAATCCGTCGATGACGATAATGATTTCTTCTTCTGAGGAGAGGCTAAAATGTATGTAGTACACATGCTGACTAGACTGCTTGTTTTTTCCTGGGTTCTTGTGGTGGTGATCAGGATGACAGTTGATGGGTTGATAGCCTCTCACAAAAAAGTCACTTGATGAACACTCCCGAAAAAGGGGAGCTTCACCTTTTCATAAGAAAATATCTCTTTCTATGTGCATATATATCTCTCTTTCCCGTGTAGCAGTTTGTTTTGCCTTTGCCATCCTTTTTTGTGAAAAGGAAGAAAGGAAGTAGCATGGCTCTTTTATGGACAAAGAATGAATGCAAAGGCATAATAATCATCATCATAAGAAGAACATGACCAAACGCCTTTGGTGAAAAAATAATATGAAGAGAACAGAAAAAATGTGTTTTTGTGTTACTGGTTGTGACTTTCACGTTTACATCAGTTGTGGTGGTGGTAGCGTTAAAAGAGGTGGTAAGTTGACATGTGAGTGGGTATGGAAAAGTGTTTGCGGTGACATGACATGTAAGGTTGACAGTCCCATTCAAAATCATTATTATGATCATGACTGCCATTATATGAAGCACGATGGGGATGATGATGGGATGATGATGACGGGAGAAAGAATTACCACGGCTATCATAATCATGAATATCGTCAAGCTCACAAAAAAGCCATAGAAAAAATCTGTCATTTTTTGTGCTCGGTACATAGACTCCGTTCAAAAACAGCAGCAGCCACAAAATGATTTTGCTCTTTTCACCTTTATTATCCGAGCTAACGGCAAATATGCTTTGGTATTTATGACCCTGTACTGGTTTTGTTTTGTACTTTGCAAATTCCTTTTTACACCGTAAGTGTGTATACATGTTGATAAAGATTTTCCAAGATGAAAATGGTGATTACATGGTTGTTAAAATTGTGATGGGTCATGTTATCCTAATGTGGCCATAAGCAGAGGGCAGACCAGATTCTACCAACTTGTTCCGCTCTGTCAAGTTGTTGTCAACATTTTGTAGACAAGTTTATAGGGGGTGTAGTCTAACAAATTGTAAATGGGAATGGAAAACGTCTGCGTTTTGGTGTGTTGCGTGATGCATAATATATGCGTGGATAAAAGCACAGGCAAAAGATGATATGGTTTCACTTTCTTTCAACCACGTCATCATTGTCATCATGTCTTACTTAACACCAAGCTGATCATCTTTGTTTTCATACTGTTGCTGCATGATGGTTTTGTTACAAACTGAAGGAAAAGTTCTTGTTTCCCAAGAAGAGAATCTTCCTAATAGCGAATATCATTTTTCCCTCTAAAGTAATAGCCTAGCACACGATCATCTTTCCCTGTAGACTGGAGTCAGTAAAAAGCATACATAAGCGGTCATTTTGACAGACAGTTCCCAGTTTATGTATATTTGTTGCACAAGCGTATAAATAATACAACTTGAGCAAAATGAGATACTTTAGTGGAAAAGGGAAATGGGAAGGGGATTTTAAGATGCTGTTGCTGTTTTTTGTTATTGTTGCCTTTGCGCGATGTAGTTGGTCGGCATAGTTGAAAGCTAAGTGCCGTTAACAGTCCACAGAGAGTTTTACGCTGCTTGTACAACTAATTTGCTTTTCTTTCTTCTTATCTTCCTTAAAAAGTTTTCTTCTTCCCGAGATGGGAAACCACACCGCATAACACCTGTTTTGTTTATGAATGAGTGGCGGCGGCAGCCTCTTTTATGCTATAACGAGAACTCGTTGGTATACAACTGTCTTTAATATTATATCCGTGGTGTTGTTGCTCCTTTATTCACTTTTTTGACTTGCTATACGCGTGCTATTCAGTACATTATGCGCTGTCTGCTATGTCATTAAAAAGATAGTCTGGCGAGTAGGGGAAAGGAAAAGCCTCTTGTTTCACACGTTACAGAGCTCGGCTGTTTTTAATTCCTGACTTCTGACTACTTTTCATCTTCAAAGACATTTCTGAATAGTGTAGCTTTCTACCTTGTATCGTCATAATGTTAAATTACGTCATATGTATACCGCAAACCACTTTACACCCTTGTTTTCTTTCAAGACTCCTCTATTTTTTTTCTTTCTTGGCTGGCTCTTGTTTCTATCTTATTCTTCTTATTTTTAGAGTAATCTCTGCTTTCTTTCCGCATATTTACCGCGTGATTTTGTGTGCAAAACGTTGTGCGTGATGTGTTGTGGTACTAAAGGAAAGACAGCTTCACCGCATCATGACGTAGCGTGTAGCAGCACTGCGCTTCTTGTATGAGTAGTAAGCAATGTAAAGAAAAAGTGCCTTTCTCACTGCTACTCATCACGACGCCGCGACAACGAAGATGATCACGGTCATGAATGTTTTATTCACAGAGTTCCATTGCCGAATTAATTATAAAAATATGTACGACTCTCGAGGGAAATCTAGGAAGTCGAGTCATCGTCCCCGTTTTTTCTTCCTTCTTCTTCTCTCTTACTCGCTCCCAAGGAACTTTACTTGACTTTTCTAACCCAGCAGCACAAAAAGTTTTTCTGGTTTGAAGACATCCTCTGTATTAAAAGACGCACACTTACATTTAGCCAAATTTTACTTCTGTGGCGTGGCTTTTCCAACAAAACCAGTGGCAAACATGCAACAGAAACTTGATTAGTTCCATTTTCCGGGGAAAGTGGTGCGTATACACCACTAATAATAATAGCAATAATAATAACAGGACGACTTAACTGCGATGATGAAAGTCATTAGGGAGCGCTATTAGAACTATAACCAGTCCCACGGTTTTTCCTTCCTTTGTTAAAAAAAAGTTGAGCAGTTGTGGAAGCAAATATGGTTAGAGGTATCTTCTTCGTTTTAAAAGAAACCACTTTTTGCTTTGCTAATTCACTTGACTGCTCTCATTCCCCGTTTTTTTACTGTACTTTAGCCCACTTATCCACTAAAACTGGTCTATTGCAGTAGAAAAGTTGGCCCTATACGCTTTCTCCGTGAAGAGAAAATATCAAGGGGCTCACAATAACAAGTAGCAACGACAAAAGAGGAAAGACGAGAAAGACACGACATATAAATGACATTATTTTTAGAAGAAAAAAACTTTGCCATTTTTATAATATTTTCTTTCTTACGTAGAAACCCAAAGAAAAATAAGTTGTTGGGTTATGTACTTTTTGGGTGGATATATTACGCTCCCGAGTGCATTCTCAAGAGAAAGAAGGAAAAAGTAAGGAAGGGAAATGGGCTGTATTAAAAACGCAATATTTTTTATTATATTTTTCAACAAAAAAGTGGAACACACAAGGGAAGATGATGATGACGTATGCATGTACTATAATATAATAGTTTCCAGTTTGTGCTTCATCTCTCTCTTGCGCTTCGTTTTAAAATGTGATGACAAGTAACATCAAAAAGAAAAAAAGCTGCAAGTCAAGTCACCGAAGAGAAATATACTGCAAACAGTAAAGTTTGTTCAAATAAAAAATACGAAAGTTACTACAAGAAGAAAACGAGAAAGTAAGCAAGAAAAACAAAATATTTTTATGTGTTGCTGGACTGAAAAGCAGGAAGAGTGCAAAACGCGAAAAGAAAGAAAGTCATTTTCAATTTGTGCTTTGGTACAGAAAAATCAAGCACTATTTGAAATTCTTTTCGCTTTGTTTTCAACTGCGTCACATGGCTTGTACTTTTTAGAGCTGTTTTGTTTGCTTCTATGTAATACTTGTCCATGTACTTATTTACTAGGTCAATAAACAAGCAAAAAAGTGAAGGAGGAGAAACCGTACATGCGAATTTTTTATGCTGGTTGCTACATCCCTCCTCGCAGTTTCTCTTGCGAAACAAAAAATTCATCTCGGAGTATGTTTTGCACAAGGGAAGGACGAATAAGACAAGGAATTATCATTACCATTGTTTATGTGCAAACAGCCCGGAATACATTTAATGAAGCAGGAAAAATGCTTACGAAAGTAAAACAGAAAGGATTATCGGCTTAAACAAGCAAGACTAGGGGTGGAGGGAGGGAGGGTTCAAGCGTAAATTCACGTAACAATATGTTTTTGCTGTGCTGTACAACGCTTTTCCAACGACGTCGGAAAAGAACAAAAGGAAACAATTTATGAAATCAGAAAACAAATATCCCGACGAGAGGAAGAATGTGCTTCATGAATAGAAAATGGGGAATAAACGGAAGGGAGAAGGTTTTTACTAGCAGCAAATCATCCCAGTTTGCATAATCATTCTTCATTCTTCTTCTGAGATTTTACGATAATACTTCCATACTTCCGTAGCAAAACTTCTACACCACCTTTGAATTTTGAATTAAATTTTTGGTGCAATTTAAACCTTCAGCTTTTAAGCAAATTATTAGGCTTAATTAGTCCAATCAAAATTTTATTCTGCTTTGAAATAATAATCTCTTGTCAATTTGCACATGATCCGCTTAACTTTCCAAGATCACTCAAGCCAAGTGTTATTATAACTTGTTCAATAGCTCTTCGTAACAAACTAAGAGAAAGCCTGCAGTTCAAAGGGAATGAAATCCAAGTCAGCAACAGCAAGTCTTGTTAAGAAACCTTATCCACTTTATCCTTTTTCTAGGTAAAGCTATTCCAGCTATTTTGGAGAACGATTTTTCATCCAACCTTTCGTAAAGCAATCTACTATTAGCAAGAAAATGAATCGTAGCAAAATAGTTACCACTGACATGAAGAAGTAGTAAAGTAGTTGTTCAACCAGCGGCACCAGTTGTTCCAAGAAAAGCAAACAAATCTCACAGACATTTCAAATCCATTTTTTCTTCCATTTTCTTCTGCCTCTTAGAAAAAAGTTTCGATGACAGATGATACAACGTAAAAATATCAGGGTGAAAGTGAACCCAGACGACGACTACGACAACATATCGTCACACTATAAAAAGATGTTTTTACAAATGCCGCTATAAAGAAAAGTCCGGATGTAACTGTAACCGTAAATATCAACTACTGCGGTAGGTAGATATTCAGAAAACATTATAAATTTCTCGTACCCTTTGACTATAGCCTGGGTAGCATCGTCTTGAAACAATAATAATATTTTTGCACAGTAAATTTACATGTCAATGTTTTTTCTTCCCTTTTCTCCCCAGTTTAGCAAGACATATACACTGCTAGCAGTAAAGTAAAGTAAATAAAGTTTTACTACAGGAAAGCAATGAGAAGGAACAAAGAAGAAAAACATTAAGATGGATTCACGTTGTTTTTCTTGTTTCTTTTTGTCTATTTATTTTTATTTATCAGTCTTTCCTCAGTACGTTACGGTACAAAAAAGGAAAAGAAAGTTGTTTTCTGAAAAAAGGAAGTGATTTGCGATATTAACTAATGGCATGTAAACTGTATAAACATAGTGATATATGCACGCACGTAAACAGTAGACACACACGTGCAAGTGATGTATGTACTGAGTACCTACGTACGTTTTACCCCTGAATAAGTTGCTGAAGGACAAGGGTTGCACTTTCTCCTGATTTGACTTTCACCAGAAAAAAATGGTTAGAAAAAGTTGAAACTCTCTGAACCTTTTTATGTGATTAACCAAGGCCAGCTTATTTGTTATAATTTTTTCTTCCGTTTATATATATGTTCAGTATGGTGGCTACTGTGCACGCTACTTTTGCTTGATGAACATTTTCCTTTTGTTAGACAAGCACAGGAAGAAGAATGAGAATCAGAGGAGTAGAAAAAAGAAAAGAATTCCCATTTGGGAATAGATTTTTTACAGAGTTTCTAATAAACGAAACATTGTACACAATACAAGCCTTTTTACAGCTGCAAGTATGCCAGATTGTGAAACTGCTGCTGTTGTTGTGGATTGCGTGCCATACAACATACTGGTGTGATTGTAAAATGCTAAATTCCTTGCATGCGTTTTGGCATTCCATTTATTGTTAGTCTGCCCTTCTCATTTACTTTTGTTGGCTGGTCTGGTCGCGATTGTGTTTTGGCTTGTTAGATATTTTCTGTGTAAGGAGCTTGTTGAAACTGAAAATGAAACTGTATTCCAGCTCCTCGGGAGCAATTCATCTTTCCTCTTGTTGATAGGAACAAAGATTTAGTGCCAATGATTGGATAAATGTGTAAAAAGTCTGTGAGTCGAGCACAACTATTTTCTGTGTCGCTTTCTGGCAACAGCAGGGCAAAAGTGGTTTGGTTTGGTTTCACTTTTATTTGAGATGGGATCGGGAAAAAATAAACATATTGAAATTGTATCGAAGAATGAAAAGGAAACAAAAAAAGTTTCTTCTCGCTTGCTCTCCAAAAGTTTGTTTTTGGATTTTATAGGCATTGTCTCTTATTTGCCTGTTGCCTGCTATATATGGCTGCTGCTGCCGCTTGGCGATTTTTATCCCTAACATCATCAGTCAAACAGAGGAGCCGAAGTGGAGTGAAGTGGAATCTGGAATGGGTTTAACAAGAGAAAATATCCATCAACACCCCCGAGCGGAACAACATAAAAAACGGTCGTGCATGTTTAATAATGAGAGAATTGGAAGCCACCGTAATGTAAACAGGAATACTAGCTACAACTACACTCGGCTTTGGAAATCTCACGAAACAAAAAAAGAACGGTGTACTTTGATATACAGTTTTACTTGCGCAGGAAATGGGGAAAATGAACAGCCAAACTATGTTGCTACAACGTGTACTCCCCCGCCATGGCACGACGAGATGAAAAGAAGGGAATTTGTTTCTTCTCAAAATTTACACAATTACATACTATTCTGTCCGTCTGAAGAGCTGTGTGTGGTACACTGGAGTGTGTAGAGCAATAATAATCATAATAACAAGAGCAGAATAATACCCACCACAACTCTAGTACAAGTTTGCAACTATAAGGAGTAGGAAGACTGCCAAGCGTGCACATACACACGCACCCACCAACTAAACTCGTTTCTACATTTTCTCTCTTGTCCGGAGGAAAACTCAAAGTGGAATTTCCCGGAAAAGGTTATATATTTTTGTTCTCGTCTCCATCAAGCCCTGTTCTTGTGGGAAAAGATGATGACGATTTTCCGTAACAAAATGAAAATTTCTGGTTCGGAACGCAATTTAACAACCCATGTTTATTTGCGCCCATTACAATTCTATTATTTGCCATTACATTCAACTTGCTCTACCTTCCCTACTTATCCCGACAAACCAGCTAGTTTCAACATGGTCATTATTTCAAGGAAGGAATTTTCAACTCTTGTCTGTTTCTGCGCGATGTAGCACTTCTCTACTCTACTCTCTTTTTTGGCAGGGCGCTTCCTGATTTGGCGTCAGTCGAGAAAAGGCAAAAATACGGGGAAGGTTAGCAAAATGAGCTGTGCCTATAAATTTTATAACGATGCTGGGAAAAGCATGGGAGAGGCCATGATGATGACAGGAAAGGGAACGAGGAAGACACAGAGAAAACGGTTTGCCGTCTCTGTGTGCATGCAACTGAATTGGTTATTATTACACTGTATGCTTTTCGTTCCACTGTTAAAAAGTTGGAAACTAGTTGATTCTGTTGTCTCTAGTCTAGTCTCTCCAGTCTAAGAATAGTTCTACTACTGAGATGCTTTAAAGTATAAATCGCTCTTTTGAATATGTAATGATAATCTAACAATAAAATCCAACTTTGGAGCCAAAAAGCCTAATATCATCAAAGCCAACAGAAGAAAGAACGAGAGAGAGTAAGGAAGTAGAGGAAGGAAGAGCAAAAAGAAAGAATAAAGCCTTGAGCTCTTTTCCACCTTTTATTTTCCTCCTTTCTCTTCTATTTCTCCTTCGTCTGATAGTTTTTCCCCTGATAACTCCACTAATGCACTAAATAATGGAATTCAATCTGAAACTTTTCTCTTTTTGTAAAGACAGAGAAAATCTCAGCGTGAGTCTAGCCTCTATTTATACACCCATAGAATAAGAAGAAGTCATCCCGAAACACAAACCGAAACTTACCACCACCAACAACTCTACACAAAAAGACTTGAAAACTTACAAAGAAGCAGCATGGAAGCACACTCACTGATGCTGGTGACCAAAAAGAAAGGGGAAAGCAGGAAGCCAAAACTATTATTATAATACGACAAGCCGTCTCGGCTTAATTCAAGTATTTTGCAATGAGGGACGACCTTTAATAAGGTGAAATCGCTTGGTAGGAATACCACATTATTATTCTGCTTTTACATTATTATTATTGCTTTGTGTGCGTAAAAGCAATGGGAATGATTATAATTCCATAATGACGGTGGGGAATATGTATATTATGCGTTTAGCAACGTAGCACACACGTGCTTGAAAGGACAGGCAAAACGCATCTCGTTTCCTTCACTCTCCAACTGTTTTCAATGTTGATTACTGGCTTTGTTTCTAGCCTGGCTTTTACTTACTTGCAAAGCCTTCCTGGTTCGCTTGGGAACGATTTAATGAGCATGAAAACTTTTGGAAAGGAGGGAAGAGTAAAAGAAGAAACAAAAAGGGGATTGAATATGTGTGCAGTGAATAGTAATTGTAGCAAACAACGGGAGTAACACAATAAAAAAGGATTTCAACGAATATGGAATGCGTTGGCTTGTCCATCAAGTATGAATAATGATTAACACAACTGACAAGTACGCAAAGCAAATGGTGTGCTTTTCGAAAATTCCAAAAATTCATCAGCATAAAAAATTAACGCTTGACTTAACAGCATCGGAGAGGTGGAAGTGGAAATGATAGGATGTGCTATATTGAGAATGCTTTTTAAATTTTTCGGAAAATGAAAACTACGGGGGTTAATATTTTTCTGAACAGTCATACAACTTATGTTGTTTTGGGCTTTTTATGTCTAATCAATGGGTAAAATCTTGATATTCAGAGGCACAGGCATTATCCTTCACAGAAAATGGTTTTCTGATGAGTTGTGGGAGTACTGTTAGTGGCAGGGAAGAATTCTTGTCAAAAGAAATGATTTCCTGTACACTGCAAAAAAAACTGATCTGATAAGAAGATGAGCTTAAAAGATAGAGTAAAGTGGTTCTTCTCCCTCCTTGGCTTTTTGGTGCAGTGCGTAGTCTCTTTTTTTGGAACTCATGAAAAAGTAAAGGTTGTAGTATTAAAACGATAGTAGTATTAGCGATGAAAGCGGAAGCAGTCAAAAGGTTAACGCACAAACAGAACTTTTGCTTGCTGGGAGAAAGGGAAACTTGTCAATGGTGAGATTGGTACGCAAATCAGCCATTTCATTTGTGCATTGCTGATGATTCTTCTGTGACTGCCAGAGGCTCACTTAGTAAGACTAGAAACAGAGAAATGATGATCATCTCTTTAGGGAAAAAATGTAATTGGCTTTAGCTGGAACATGAATGGAATGAGATGATGATGAAAATGGGTATCTCTGATGCTCTGACATTTTTGCAACGGGAAAAATGTGCGGTTTGGAAAGTTGTTGTAGAATGGAATGAGCATTTCGTTGGAAGGAAAAAAGAGAGTGGAAGTGTAATGTAATGTGAAGTCGAATGTCAAAAGTCCAACAACACACCGCACACGACAATGATGATGATACGACGAGCCATCCGACATGCCACATTACTATCTCTCTTTCTATCGCACTTGCACTTGATGACGAGCTCACACAAGGTAAAAGGAGAGAGAGATGGTATCTTTTACCATTTTGCATTTCTCTTTTGTGAAATGTATACGTTTATGTCACCATACCCAAACCATTGCTTTTTGTGGCTTTTTCTTTCAGTTTGGTCCGTTGCAGTGATCCTGTCATGAGTCTCTGTATATCCACTTCAGAATTTTACATGCAATTCATTATAGATGAGCTTGACTTTGCATTAGCATCAACCAATCAGTGTTTTAGAGAATGGAATCCGTTTTTAGCTATGGGTCTGGTACTCACACTTGCGTATTTGTTAGGGAAAAGGCAGTTTAGGTAATAGCAATAATTTTACATGTACACACATCTTATGGCTTACGCTAGTGGCAACGTCAAAAAAATTATCTAGAGTAAAGTTAAAAGTGAGAGGACATGTGAAACCACAGAACGGTTCTCACTTTCTCTCTTGTTAACTTTAAAAGTTTGGCAAAAAACACTAAACATGTGTAAAGGATCACGCATACTCTTTTCCCCTAACAATTGTACTGCTATTCTTCTGACAATTCGAATAATTATTCTAAATAATTTACTAGTACTAAGTTGAGCTTTAACTATAAGCATGCCTTACTATAATATTCATCCCCAGTCCGCACTCTCCGCATTAGAAAATGTGTGATGGATCAGTTAAGCTGGATACTTGTACTTTCTCCTTTGTAAAGTGTTTGAGTTTTGGAATTTTTGAAAATTTTCAAAAACTTTTTCATTTAAAAACGCTTCTCTCGTTTTGAGCCATTTTCATTGTCATAGCTGGTTATAAACGTAACATAATCCCAAGTGCTGATATGTATAGTCAGTTGGCTTTATCTTTGGAGATTTTACTACTCAGTGTTTACTAGCAGTGCAGACAAAGTTGACTCATAAAATGTGAGCAGCAGATGAGCAGAGATTACACAGGAGCAAACAAAGCTAAATACGAGAGATAAACTTTGTTATAATGAGCTGTAATATTGTGTGTATGGGTGCATGTGATGCACGAAATCAAGCAGGATTTTACTTTGACTACAAACACAACGGTGCTTGTTTGAGGAAAATGAAAGTTTCTACTATATATTTTGCTTTGAAATGTGTAGGCAGAATGCCTTTTTAGATTCTAGTATGCTGCATTTGCAAACGTGCATCAGAAGCGGCAGTAATATGCCAGAAAAACTTTTTTATTATTAATATTGCATCATTCAAAAACGGTGCGGTAGTGTAGTAGTGTAGGCTTATGTTTTCAACTAGATCTCAAGAGGATTTTCGCCATTTATTTTCATCAAATTCCGGAAAGCTATCATGCACCCACGCTCATAAGTGTAGTATTAGCACCCTTGCTCTGTTCCACACGTGAAGGAAATTGAACGGATTGTTTTAGTACGTGAGCACACATGCATGAGAGTATACGAACAACAAACCAAATTACTGCCAGAGAAAGAGGCAAACATAAAGCGGCATTAGAGAAGCAAGTTGGTAAAAAATTGAAAGTTGGAAGGACACTTGAAGGCCACATGATAGGGTTTTATTATTTATGGTTTCTTGACTGAAACGAGTTTTATTCTATTGGGAATATTGGGATCGGTACACTTTTTTTATATGCATTTACTACATGCCGTATCATGAGCCTTTGATGACGATGATATAAAGCTCAAAGTAGCACTAAAGGGAGAAATGCATCATCTCACATAAATAATGTAAACGTAACAAAGTGTACATAAAAGATGAAGAATGGGGTGAGTAGAAAGTAATGACGATCACTCATACGATAACATCAGGTCATCATCATTGCATTGTCATCATTACCAAACATTTTAGATTTGATTTCTCTTTACTTCCTGTTCCTCCGATAGCGTCAAAAGTATAGTCACAAGTGAAATAATCACAAGTGAAATCAGTATGTTTACTTTGGCGTCCTGTAAAAGCTTATTACTTACAGGAAATTGTTCACAAGATCGAGATATTTACTTTCCAGCCTTATTAAACACACGCGACAAGGTCATAGGCACATAATTAAGTGCCCACGTACACATCATCATGATCCTCATGAACATTGATTAACTTCTCATTTATTAGCTTTCTTTGTCATTATAACCCTTTCTTGACAACCACCTTAATTAAAATCTTTTGCGTCGTAATTTTAAAATCATTACATCAACATTATTAGTCTACGACCATATTGACATAAGGCACACTAGGTCGCACACATTCTAAATGTATTAGGGCTAAGTTTAGCTCATCCACATCATCGTTTTAACAAGCTTGTCCTTGTCTCTCTATCCCTCTCATTCCAATCATGATGATGATTATTATTGCAGACCTGCTTTCCAATTTTCTTTTATTACCATCTCCCCTTTTTCCTTTTAGGTTTTTAGAGCAAAGTGGAACAAAGCAAACAAATTAATAATGCTCAAAACGTATCCATATGGCACCATAATCATCATCTCATCATCTTTGTTCTAGGCACTCGCTTTGTTGTATGTACTTTTGTCTCTCTCTTCTCTTCTAGTCAGACCCACTTTAAGAGAACAAGCCTTGTAAAAACAAAACGATTTCGTTAAAATTGTGTAATACCTACACAAACACATATGTCGAACAAAACAGTAAGACTCGTGGTAGCATTAAAGCAAGCTGAAATTTTCCCACCTCGTCACGTTTTTCTTTCTGCGATAAAAACAAGGTCAACCAAACGTACAGACACAGAAATGGTGCACAAAGAAATGAAAATATGTCGTTGTATCATCTTTTCCCTTTGTATGTGTGCTTTCTGTATGGTGTCAGGTTTTTGGTGCCAAAAAAATGCACAAAAAGTGCTAGCACATCATATCATCTCTTGTCCCAACATGATCCTCTCATTGTTTGTCATCATCCATCTATGTACACTTTACAATGAACCAGCGAGAGAACTGTACACAGCAAGGCCGTGAAACCATCACCCGATCCATCCAACCAAAAATTCGCAAAATGACACTATCCCTTATTCTTTGAACCAAACAATCTAATATGATTTGGCCAAACATTCTATACTTCACATCCTGGTTACATCATCTCTACAAACGTTACATGTAGGCCAATTTTCGAAGCCATGCCGGGACGACGACACTACACAAACTTATTTCAGTCAAGAAAAAAGGTAGTCTCCGTGAAATTGAGACACGCATTTCAAAGGGAAATGTATACATACCTATCTCAAAGTGAAAGTCGCCTATCCCTTTTTGAAGATAGATGGATCATCATCATCGTCGTCATAACCCAACTTAACATTATGGCTTGTTGCCATAATCTCGCTCAACTTGGTAAACGTATATATGTAATGCATATATTCTTAGAGTAACCAGTTCCTCTTTCTCGTTTCATCTCACTTCATGCCCCACACATACGATTATTATTGCCATTTTCGCTATTACTCTATGAATATTATTATTACGGCAGCAGTGCCACCCTCCACGCTCTACTAGTAGTACAGTGTAGAGCTATTACATTTTTGGTTTTAGCAAGGAAAACCATCACATCATAATAATATCTTGTCATACTAGCACCAATATTACCGCAGCAGCAGCATGCTCTTTACCATTTTTTCTCGCTCTGGTGTGTTTAGTTATGAATGATGCTGCATCATCCTACATACATATAAGCACGACTATTCGTCAGATGTATTATTATGGCTATATTTAGAACTGACTTTCTATTTCTCATGTAAGCAATTTTTCTCCCCATTCATATTATCCAGCTTGCACAAGTATAAAATTTACTACATGTTCCCTGCTACTACTTCCTACACTCCTTTCCTTCTTCGTCTTGCGTTCTGTTGAATTGGGGCAATAATCCAAAGCTGACAATATTATACCCCGTCATATATTATGCTTTAGTGGCAATAATAATGCAGTCATCAGTCATGTAGAAAATGGGAATTGGTCTGACATCCACACACATACACGCAGTGTGCCACTGCTACCACTGTATGCAATGCAGCAGTCAGCCAAACAACCACATACCATCACCCAAAGCATGACTTTAATACACAACGTTATTATTATTACTTCAGCTAGTAACTATCATCATCACACATTATTATCATTTTTAGCCAGAACAGAAAATACACACAGATAAAACTTTTTGCAAAAAAAAGATATTATTTTGACAATTCTTTTTTGCGTACAACAACAAGCTTTGCTTGACATTTAATACAAAGAGGAATGCAAAAAATACTATACTGGTGACAAGAGGACGGCGATGATGACACAGCACACACAAAAGTCATAATATATCACACACACAGTCGCAAAACGAGATGAAAATGATAAAAAAGAAAATAGGGCAAAATTGCTACTGGCTAAGGCAATAGAAATGTCACTTAATTTCTTTGAAATCAAAAAGAGAAAAAACTCTTGCTGTATTATTGCAGCTTTATATATGATGAGAAATATTTGCACCAACAAAATGAGTATTATAAAAAAGGGTTGAAAAAAGCTCTTGGAAAAAGATTTTTGTAAAAAAACAAGGCTTATGAGTAAGAAGTGAGAACCAGATGACGCTTGCTCAGTAATATGTACTTGCGACAGAGAAAAGAGCGAAAGTAATACGAAAAAAGAATGGGAAAATGAAATTGAGCACAGAAGGAGGAGCAGTATAACAAGATGAGAAAAATAAGCGTTAAAGTGTTTATGTTTTCAGAAAAAATAGAGAAAATGACAATGCTCCATTTGTATAGGTTTGACTAATGCTTGCATTAGACCTAAATAAATATAGAGACATTCTTTCTCTGTAACTGGATTATCCCATTCGAATGTCACTGTCACTTTCTCTTTTTGGCGAGAAAAAGCAAAGTACTTTTAGTACGCCCGTGTTTGTATGGCACATCCGTTTCTGCCAAAGTCAACTCAAGACTCTAATCTCTTTTTGTTGGCGAAGCTGAAATCCCTACGGAATGCGTTTGTCATTATTATCGCTTTTGATTCTATTATTATATTGGGATACTCCAGCAGCACCAGTCTTTCTTTAGTTTTCTTTAGTGAGAAAGAAAAAGGATGATGACACTACTTTTTCTCGCGTTTACACAGAGCTCATCTGGAAAACTGGTCTGGAGGGAGAAGGTCACACTGTCATCGTAAAAGACTAGTGACAAGATTTTTGCCAGCACACTGATTGGATTGGACGGTTTCAATGTGTCTAATGCAAAGTTCAAACATTCAATTCATTTTAAATGAGACTTTTTCCAAAAAAGGAATAGGAAATGGGATAGAGAAGAAGGAGAAAGGCGTTACACGGCATGAAGTAAATGTTGGTCTTTGTATGTTTTGGTATAGAAGCCTTGGCCTCAAGTGCCATTTCTATTGAAGTATCGTCGTTTCAAGTAAAATGAATAATATTCAGTCCGGCAATAATGCTAAAGCTGAAATCCTTATAATGTACCATACACACAGAGGTTCACTTCCTAGAAAATGTTTTGCCTTTCCTACTTTAGCAGATAAGTACACTTTTTTCTATAATGGGCGTTTTCTCTTCTTCCTCCAATTTTATTTTCTGCAAATAGAAAAGGGACACGTGAAATTACCCCGGAATAGAAGTTACTACTGGGGCTTTTGAACAGCCAAAATATATCCGGAAGGACAGATAAAGTTTCCAAAACGAGAAGGCTTCGTTTTTGTATGAAAATGAAAACTGGGTTGTTTAGTTAGTGGAAGAATATACTATGCAAGTGCGTACGCTTGTAAGTATTTTAGGAGCTTATCACCATCATCTATTTCTCTTCCACATATTCCACCATCACATGCATGCAGCACCCATTCAGAATAACAAGAAAAAGGATTATGCAAGTGTGTACACTCGCATATTTCTTTCAAACATGAGCCGTTTCTCTGGAGGACCAGCAACTTTTGATGGTCGTCGTGGTTTTTTGGAGGTTTTGCTGTTGTTGTTATAACAATATATGTGACTTCTAGGATTTTTGGAAGAAATCACATGAGAATGTGTACTTGTGTTGAGTAAAGTGGAGTCGTGGTAACTGGGAAAAATTTGTCGTTAAGATTTTCTACTAGCCTCTTGAGCATTCCCAAGAAACCAAAAAAATCATGGTTCTAGCATAATATTTTTGTGGTTTGAGAGACTTGTTTTTGCTTTTGCTATAGCAATACCAACAGCAAAGTGCGTTGCCTTTTCAACTAGGACCAAGAAACTTTTTTTCATGGAGCATGAAAGCAATTTCTACAAATATGTCTCCAAGTGAGGATATCTCTTGGGGAGACACCACCACAACAACCATGTGAACAGCATGTACCAATGTAATTTACATATATGTGTGCGTCGCGTCGTCATGTGAGGCTGTTTTTACAGGGACTAAGGACCTGTCCTCGAAGTTGCGTTGTCTACCCGTATAACAGTCATGCAAACTATGACTCTTGTTGAGTAGAAGGGAATACGAAATAGGAAATTTGTTCCATTTGAATGAGAATTGGCTTTTTGGAGATATTATTGCATCTCTCTGTGGACAGAGTTGAATGAAACGTGTGTGTGGTGATGTTAGAGCAAATTATCTGCATGCTTGAATGCTGCTGTACTTCAAGTCATAGGTTTATTCTAGCTTAATATGAGAGAGAGGTTTTCTTGTCCCCTCTCCACTGGGAAAAAAGTGGGTACTATTTGTCAAAAAAATCGATTCATTCAAATTGTATGTACATAATATTAATAAAATATATGACAAACAGTTTCCTGGAAGAAAAAACCTACTTCTGCATTTGCCGCTTTCTGAAGGCAGATTTTTCATAGGTCTAAAACTTGAATGGGTAGCAAAAGCAGTTATTTTTTTGGCTTCGCCCCTGTTCATACGCCTGAGATCATCACATTACGAGCAATATAACACGACCAGTAAGCCAGTAAAACATGAAATGAGAAACCCAAGAAATATCGGTAAAATCCCTTCTACTTGTTTGGACAAATCTACAGATTTTTTTGGTGCTGACGATGACAGTGCCGGAAGCATGAAACCCACACTCTGCATTTGCTCGTCTTCTTTACAATCCCCATAACTGGGACTTTTGCTATTGGCTGTATTTACGCACTACCCAAAAAACCACTGACAGTCCAAGCAGTAGTCTTTAGAATGACAACCCCTGCCCGTCTGTATGTCGAAACGACTTCCGGTTTAGTTGATCTCTTCCCCCAACACTTGTCCAGAAACCATTAAACGCTCCCTGGCCCGTTACGTAAACCCATGAAAAATTGGAGTAGAAATCTAGAAATGTATTTATATCCTTTTTTATGTATATTCCCTTTCGTCTTCCTTTTTTTCTCTTCTTGTCATAATGTGTGTTTTTCCTCTTCACTGACCCTCCCGCCTACATGAATTCATACCAGTATCCGCAAAAAAGGTACAAAACGTCTTTGCTCAGCCTTTCATGTTCCATAAAAATGGTTATATACTCTTTTCATAACCTTATTTTCCCTTTTCTCTCTCTCCTAATATCAGTTTCACTCCACTCCCCTACAAAACCACTAGTGCTATCATGCTCATCACCATCATAAGAAGCAAAAGTAGTGAAAAAAAATTTTAATACTGAAAAGAAAATATTCCCCTTCTTTTAATAATACTTTTTCCATGAGTCTTTTCTTGCTTCCCCGCCTGTCTGTTTCATCTTCTTTCGTCTCATCATTTTCTCCGCGTGATGTGCTCTGCTGTTCCACAATCCACCACCGCCTCCACCACACACAGATATTATGCCATGTTACATTTTATTCGACACAGTTCTCCACTTTATCCATAATATTCCCATCCCTATCATCGCCATCATCCTCATCATCATGATCACCATCAAGCATAGCCTCCCCAAGTATTCATTCATTCAATTCACTTGACTCGTTTTTCTACCACTTTTCAAGACAAAAAAGAGGAAAACCTAGGGAAAAATCTCGTTATCCATTCTTCTTTTTGGCCATGCAAAAAAACCGTGAAATAGAATAAAGAAGAAGGAAGATCGTTACTAGCAAGGTTTGCTGTGTTGGTACGTGTAAGAATATGAAGCAGTGTGGTAAAATAATATTATACGAGTTCTGCATAATGTACATAAGTACGTAAGTTTTGTAGGCGGATAATATTAGAAATTTTGGTGAGAGAAATGAAGGTGAGATGAAGAAAATGACTGGAAGCTAAAAAGATAACATTTTGTGCAGGCCGACACAAGCGCGCAGACCTGGTAATGGTGGTGGTGAGTAATAATAATAGGTAGTGGTCTACATTAAAGTGAATATACACCATTTTTTGTCGTCGTTTTTGCTCTAAAACTGCGCTGTCTGCTGACTGTACTTTTTACCACCCGTCTTCTTACACGCAATGCAACGAGAGACGAAAAAATATTTCGCATCTTAAACAAAAAAACGCACTTAGACAGAATCAGTTAGCTGAATAGAAGCAACCGTAGAAGTAGCGGAGTTTTAATAATATTGATAAAATACCAACGAAGACGAGGGGAATGTATAGGTAGAGAAGAAGACAGCGAAGGTTTAGTATGATCATTGACTATATCTATAGAGGATGATGGTGGCGCAATGCAGTCTACATTATTTTTTGGAAGCGAAAAAAAGACAAAAAACAGGTTTATGTTTTTTTGCTTTTGTGGAAATAGAAGGTACTACGGATAAAGGGGAAAATCCTGTGGATGGATTTTGAGACGTTATTATTACTGCTTAACTTTGCGTATTTTTTCAGGATAGCGGAGAAAGCACACATTGTCTGTGGAGGTGGCGTTTATTAGAGTAGCGTGACTGTCTAAGCACACGGTACACAAGAAAGATACCTAAATGTGGGTACATGCCATGCCACTAAACTTGACACAAGCACATGAATATGTGTGCGATGATTATAGCAAAAAACTAAAGAAACACGAGGTTCTGGAGAAAAATACTGGGCTGCTGCGACTGTAACAAGTCGGTCGCTCATAATTAATTCTCTGGAGCTCTATATCTTTTTCTCTTACTTTCTCTCACTCCGTTTTTGCGAGATTGCTTTAGCATATTATATGGGTTACGCAAGCATGCATGCAAAATAATATGCATATTGGCTTTTCAGCTAGGGGAAGCTATGTGTATGGATTCTTTTATGTCTTTCAAGACATAATTTTTGGTATGTACATAATATTTTATCCAGTGATGCGTGCATACTCGGCAAAATCCTTCCTTGCTTCTCTTCGTTTCCTCCTCTACACAAGACGATAATATATTCTTGGTGTGAAACAAGAATATGTCGCTGCGAGTATGTCATGTCCAAGTAACCTAAATTTTACACAGGGAATGCCAGAAGAACTTTAAAGTGGAACTGGCTTGTGAAAAAGCTGCTTTAAACAAGGCAACTCTAAAGAGAGAAGTGATGATGTTCGGGTTCGTTAAAACTGAGATTTTGAATAATTTATAAGGATCATAGCGTCGTAGGTATGTGGAAAGACGCACACATACAGTGCTAAAATATTCTAGCACGCCCGACTGACTTTTGTTTCATGAGTAGCATGGGATAAGGTAGACTAGGAGAATAAGGTGATTGTTGAGAAATTATAGTACAGACACAACATCCATCTGTTTTTACTATGTATTACGTTTCTACCTATTAACATCAATTACATATTTAAACAAGGTCATTTCCAATCCACCATCCGTCCGCCACCACACTTTCTTTCATTCTCCTTTTTCCCAGATTAGCACGTAATGACTATCATCACTTAAATTCACTGCTGTGCTTTCATCAATGTCATTTGACACAGTTAAAAAGTAGTTCAAAAGCTAATTTAAAGCTGACTGAAGTTTTTCCTGGCCCATGGTATTTCACCAGAGAGAATGAAAGGAAAAAAGGTTGTCTAGTACGTTGACTGGCTGTGATGTGCGGGCTGAGGTGAGGATTGCAATAATTTAGTGACCTTGAACAAGGAAGAAAATAAGAGGATAAAAGGAAGATGAAATAGGTTTCGGTGAAAGCAAAAAAAAGGTTTTGCCTGTAGATTGAACTACTTGAGGCAGTAGTGATATGCTAGAAATGGTGATGCTACATAATAAAACGATTTTTATTAGAGGCAGTTGCGCTGTGAAGTTGTAAAAAGAGAAAGTGATTTGGAATTTTATTTTATTGGATTCTATCATCAGTGTGTTGGGGTATTACTTTGTAAGTAGGGAAGGTAAGTATTCCGCATTTTATGTAACTTCTTTATACAATTTCACCGAACAAACATTTTTCTCACGGCTGTGGTTATGTAACGTGCTTTTATTCAGTTATGATTCATTACTTTCAGCTTTGCATGACCTACATTTTACTGCGGGAGATGTTTTGCGTCTCGCTCGTTCAAGGTGAATAGGTAAGTAAAATGAGTAAATTTTTCAGGATATTGGATATTACACAATCGGAAATTACATATTGTGAGTTTGTCAACAAGAGACTTGAAAATGTAAATAAGAACAAGCGTTGTTAATATTTGTGTGCGATACTGGCAGTAGGTACTAGGGACTTCAAAAAAAGAAAGTACGACAATGATTATAAAATTGACATACAGAAATTTTTAAAAAATAGATTTCGAAGGATTTACATTTTCATTAAGGATTCTTATGAACATATTATCATGTGTCATAGTTATGAAATTCTGTCCTCGTAACAATAATTTAAGAAGCCACACTATTGTTTATATTGAATATTTGGTGATATATACGTTACTTTCCCTTTTATGTTTAATAAAGTCGCACAAGTTATGGCAATCATTTCGATTCATTTAATCTTTTGCTGGGACTGGGAGCCGGGGCATGAAAGAAAACACTGACAGATAACGTTTCTTGCATAATATTTCACGGAGAAATTACTTCACAAGCACACGTGCAATTACTGGGGTTTTCAGAAGACATAAAATGGTTATCATATTCTATGTTGAATTGAATCGAGCAATGCTTCAGTTTTATTACTGTTTGAACAAACATTCGCAATGTGTTTGACAAGTGACAAGTTTCATTTCAATTTCAATTCAAAGCGATTCCACACAAAAAAGATGAAGCAATCGTGTTGATTTCTTTAGCTAGAATTCAATTTAGGGAGACTTAGGTAGCTGTTTGGTAGAAAATCAAATCACTTTTTTGTCTTTTTGAATGTTTGACGTTTTCTATATCTAGTAGTTTAAAGTAAATATGCGAGTTACATAAAACTGTGCACACAAAAATATTCTTTTTATTCCTTTTACGAAATCACTAAGTCATCTGTAGCGCCTCCAGAATGAAACGAAATCCGTCTGAAATTGAAATGGAACAAAAGCAACCGTTCAAAGGATTTCAATTTGTCCTTTATGAATTTTTATCGCTCTTTTGACAATTTTTTAAACAGCACCCCTGAGATAACCGAAATTTGCACATACACTATATTAAAGATCATAACAGCCTTGACCAAGATTCAACGTAACAAGCTCATATAAAATACGTTACGTGCTAGATGAAGTGAACTATGAGAAAAATACTTCCGTGTTACGACACATATTCATTGAGTAGACATATCGCAGCCGTAAATAATAAACAGTAAACCTGACTGCATAGCTTTCATCATTGACGTTCCTGGTCTACCTCCCATGGAGTTTTGCTTGCTAGATTGAAGTAAAAGTGAAGGTTACTTTTGTTGCTATTTATGCAAGCTTTCTTGTTGTTGAGCTATCACCAGCAGGCTAAACTCTGCAAAGATAGGGGATGAATGAATAAACAAGGAAATGTTAATGTAAGAAAGTTTAGTACGCCCCTGGCAATCAACTCTACTGGAACTCCAATAATAAACAGTGACAACACTTTGCTTTCTTGGACAAACTTAGTTTTGGGTAGTACTTACAAAACTGTCGTTAGAAATGACGATGTTGACAATGTATATAAATTGAGAGAGTTGGCTGGTATGTTAAAGCTTGTTAGAGTTGGGTGGAGACAAGAAGCTTTCCTAATTTGCTGTGTAGCATTTCATGACTAATTAATGAAATGAAAACGAGCGTGAGTATCTAAGACGCAGAGGGAACGTGACTCAACTGTGGAAACTCATCTGTAAGTGGAGATCATCATTCTACTAGTCGTCAGCCTTGTTGATAATGTCATGCTTGATTAGAAGGAAGCGACAGTGAGACGGATGAGTTGAGATAAATTTGCGTTTCTCAGAATCCATTTACGGCTACACAATAATAGCACTGCACAGGAATGATGAAAATTAAACCAGAACACTAGGGTTTCTCTTTGAATTTTTGTTTTCGTGGTCAATAAAAGCGCATTTTTGCACTAAATACAAATGCTTATATTCCTATATTTAATGGCTTAATTACTAGCTAGCACATATCCAACAGATTAAACGAGCAACTAGGAACTTGTCAGCAATGTTGTGACATGCATCAGTAGTTAGTTTAGTGTTTTTCAAGTACGTAGAGCCAAATTACCACTGATTACTGACTCTTGTTACTGCTATGTGGCATTGGAGTATGTAATTCGATATTTTTGCTTCGAGGAATCCTTATGCTGAAATATCTTTGATACTAAATTAATGTTCTCCGCTTTGTTGATATACCTGATGTATGCTGTTTTCCAGAGAAATTGTAAAATGGCGAAAATCGAAAAACAAAATCCAATCGAACAAGTAAATATGTGTCAATGCCGAATATTTAATTTAACAGTTTTAACTACAAATGTAGTAGTAGTAATATTTTGTGCAAAATTTAGCAAATAAGTTGTTTGCTCTATTTGTTGCATACAAAATTGTTGATTAAATGATAATAATATATCCAAACAGAAACCTTAACACTACTCCTCTTCACAATATTATTTACTCAATGATATCATTTTGGTATAAAGCAATAAATTCAGAGAAAGTTTGTATACTTACAGCATTGTTATGATTCCAAATGATATACGAGGGTGGTTCCGGAGAATATTTTACAGTACATGTGAGATTGATTGTACTCCCGCGATCTATAAACAGCTCTGGACCGCCAACCACTTCTGTCTTTGGCTCTGTAGAAAGGAAAACATAGAAATACATTACAACCAACATTCCAACATTAATTATTCCCAAAACTCTACCGCATTACATAAATAATATCAATAACAAATGGAAAGCTTCTCGCTTTCTCCAAAAGGTAACCATACAACTTATTTTGACATAATCGTTACACGTTCGTAATAACTTTTCTATTCACGATTTTGTTAGAAATTTCACCAATTACGCAAGAGGTCAAACGAATATTCAAAGTATAGTATTTTGCAATCATGTAGTTTATTCGGCACACGCATTTCATCTTTGACCATTCAGTAACATTTTTTGCACAAACGGCATCTCATAAAACTTGATAAACACGATTCATGTTTTCTCTTCCACTATTTAATTTTAGTAAATATGCATAGGTATGTAGGAAGTATTAACAATAATATTAAGCACAATTTTTTTTATCTTTTTGGCTTCGGAAATGAAATGCGAGCATTTTGTACAACCTGTCATTATCAGTACTCTAGAGTTTGAAACAATTAAAGGAAAACAAGGCACCACTGCCTTTATTTTGTTTTATCAGTGTTTTCTGTTCCTCACAAGCTCTACACATTTCCCAATAGTACCTTTACCTACAGTGGGTTCCTTACTGTTACTTATTCAGCAATTTTTTTCACACACATAATTTTCTAGCAAGTATGCCAACATTGTCACTGTGAAAAATTGGGTGAAAATATTGCATGTAAGCATTTTACATAGGTATGTAGTCACTCATTCTGCACCTATTTCTCTCGCGATTTATTTACATATAATAGCATTGTTTAACCAATCATAGGAAGAGGAAACCTAAATTGAACGTTTTTAATGTTGCAAAAAAGAAGAGAAAAAAGATGAGAAACGTGATTTGTTGATTTGTCACGAATTTTCCACATCATCCTTCCTCGGTCACGATTGTCGCTTTCTCTCACAGCCGCTCTGAACTTGTGAGGTTGTGTTGTCTAACATCTAAAAATGAAAAGTTTAGGTATTTGGGTGAAAGATTGGTAACAAAAACTCCATTAAAATCAGGAAAACTTTAGTTTTCAACTTTTTCCTTCTGGGTTTTACAAACTGACGATACAGCAACAACCGAGCAGAAAGATGCATAGGAATTTTTTTGCTGGTATGTTGTGGTCTATATTTTGGTTGTGACTACTGCGACAAGACGTCGTCCCAAAGGAAGTACGAAAAAGTTAAAAGTTTATTTCTTTCCCTCCCATTCGTACATAATAATATCTCAATTGGACAGGGTCACATATTTTTTCTTGTGTAAAATGGAAAGCACAAGTTAGCCCACTTGGCTTTGTTTTCCACACTGCTGGCGTATTTGGGACAAGTGAAAAAACGTTAAGAATAAAAACCCGACAAAAATGCTAAATGTGGATTGGCTGGCATATCATGACCCGGTTCCCTTGTTGTTTCCTTTGTTTATTTTCAGGTGAACTCCCATATTGCTACTTGTACTTATTTATTTGCAGTAAAAACCTTTCAGATGAGAGGAGGGAGTAGATGTAGACAGACTACCACTGTAGTATCGTATTGACCTTCAGTTTTTTGCATTACCTCTCCTCACCAGGGAACTGTAGGAGAAAGGAGCAGGGCACAGCAAAAAATTGTGGGTAGATTTGGAGTACATATTTGGAAGAATGGATAAAGTTTCCAAGTGGGCACATCAAACATTCCCATTTCGGAGCAATAAGAGTTGTGTACGCTGGAAGGATGAGATATGTGCCTTGGGTTTGTTGTACGTGTGTCGTGTGTGAAATAAATATGTGTCTAGTCTAGGGTGGTTTCCAAAATGCTGGTTGTGTGGTGTGGCTAATGTGACCTTGGTTGGATAAGGTAAAAGACATGCTTGTAAAGTACTTGGAAACTTGAGAGGCATAAAATATGACATAGGTACATGGTTAGCCAAGCATGTAGCTGCTGGTAAATGAAATTGTATCTTATGTACGCATTATGATTAAAACGCATAAGCCTTTCGGATGAACTTATTGAATGAAAGTTCTCACATGAGCATATTATATTGCATTCCCACAGGGATCATCAAGGAGTTTCCAGAAAATCTGTCTGTCTGCCCGTCTGTCAAACGTTTCATTCCATTGCCTGAAACCTCTAGCCAACCTACTTTTGGGTAACATACGACAGCCAGTTTCCGAGCAAATGCTTAAACTACCTGTCTATTTAATGTACAATGTAGGGAATGTGATAAGAATTTAATGAGATGCAATAATGTTCAAGAGTGACATTCAACTCCTAAGGAAAGCCACGCAGCAGGGTCATGTGTTCCCAAAAACAAAATGTAAAATTGATTACAGTACTCGACATAATAAAGCATCATAGCTTTTGTTCTAGGTCAGGATACGAAAACAAGAGATATTTTAGTAATACAACTGGTGTGGGAAAACAATAGATTGCTTTGTTCTATTGAATTTTAGACAGGTGTATTATTTGCAAAAGCTTTTTATGTGTAAATGAGACTTTAAATCATTTATACATTTCTGCCATGAAGCGGACTGATACTTTAGGCTTTGCTTTACACAAGCAAATGCTTTAGGCATGAGACATTGTCTAATTTTTTAAAGTGCAAAGTTTTTTATAAGTTTTAATTCAGTTGTTAGACATTGTTTGTATGCAAAGCACTTGGAACGTTATGAATCTTTAAGCATGACGAGCCGAAATGGCCCTTGCGGTCATTTTCCATCAAGCAAAGTTTTGACCAAGGATTATAACCTTGAATCTGAGTGAGCACTAAAAGCTCACAAGTGCAGGCTCATAATATCATTAGTTTATTGAATAGTCTGCATACAACAGTGGTAGAAGTGTTTTAGCCCCTGCTTTTTAATTGCGTCTGCTGAAGTTGATTCTACAACTCATGGCAAATTCCATATTACAGTCATTGCCAGAGATACGTCTCCGTATCTCAGCACTGTCGCAAAAATCCCTTTTCCTTTGATCTAATTAGCGCTGTCAATCAAGAAGAAGCTGAACAATGGAATCCAAAGAAAAAATATAGATAAGAAGGAAGAAGGATGAAAAGTGGTAGCGTGTATACATAATCCTATACTAAATTTTGTTGTTAGGTAGTCGATTTCCAGCTACATATAAATGCATTTTTTCGGACCGAAACACTATGAAGATGAACGACTACCTAACAACAAAATTTAGTATAGGATTATGTATACACGCTACCACTTTTCATCCTTCTTCCTTCTTATCTATATTTTTCTTTTCTATTTTCTTTGGATTCCATTGTTCAGCTTCTTCTTGATTGACAGCACTAATTAGATCAAAGGAAAAGGCATTTTTGCGACAGTGCTGAGATACGGAGACGTATCTCTGGGAATGACTGTACCGTTGCAAACTACCCCAAAAAAACTCGGTTTATACCCGACCTCGAATTATAGCCGGGTCTAGATGTGAAATTTGAAATTTTACCCCAGGGTACCTACCGAGTTTTTACGTTATTTTATTTTATCTTAACTTGCACCCATATGCCATCATGCAAGTGTACATATTTGTACAGTCAAAGCTGAAACCGAAACCTCTCACGACTAACCGGCAATACGTGTGGAAACATCAAACGATTTTCAGATACGGAGCTGGATATATCATTTCACACGCATTTCATTTTCACCTCTCCCTCTTCGCGCATCTCACTCTCTCAGGGTCACCTTCATCTTTCGTCGTATCACTTTCAAACAATAATGATTTCTTTGAAAAGCCTATTACAATTTTATAAGGTATATACACGATTCTGATTCCGGTTTTGATTATCATTACATTACTTCATACCATTGCAATCCAGCACTCAAATTGGAGTCCAATACTCTATAATGTCAACTTAAATAAACTTTACAAGCTTCAATAAAGGACACATGACTCCTTTCTAAAGATAATATTGATAGGATTGGCTTCAAATTTTCCCTGATGAGAAGAACACACAGCATAAATACATAACATCATAATACATTAGGGTAGGGGTGGCCTTCAACAGGAAAAAAAATCAAGAGACAAGAGAAAGTAGGATGTATTTTGATACCAACACAAGAAGCTCCCGGCTTTTTATTTTCCCAGACACCAACAAACTGATATATAATTTTTAGTGCAACTCAATACCCTCCAAAACTGGGGTATATTATAACAACCTTCAAAAATACTATGCGCTGTTATTATCATTACAGCTTGTTATAACGGTAGTAGCAAAACAGACAATATAGAAGTTTTTGTCTAGTGTAGTAGTGTGTGTAAGAAAAGATGACATGGAAGGATACCTAGAAATGCTTTCTCTCTCTCTCTCTCTTTTGGAGTAAAAAAGAGGAAAATCAAATCAGCATAAAATGGCTTAAGGCACCCTTCTCTCTCTCTCTCTTGCTCTTTGTCGATCCAGTTATGTTCCAATTTCTCTCTGCCTTTTTTCTACATAGCTTCATGCAGTAGTATAGAAAGGGTTGTGCAATGTCAGTTACACGCGGAGCAAGATCAGAGAGGAACACAAAAATGAGAAAAAGAGAACGGAAAAGCATTATTATTAAACAGAATAGCCCAAATTTCCGGTGTGTTTCTGAAGGGGCAAAAAGAGGCGCAGAATGAAGAAGTAAATTCTCAGAAAAAATCTAATTTTTTTATATTTTCTTTGGGGGAAAATTGATAATGGTAAAATGTAATGTGCGTTGAAAGGTTTCCTGAAGTTTCTCTCATTTGATCACACTACACTACTACAAATTCTTGGTTGGTACTACTTCTTACTTCTTTCTTTATATACCAGCTTTTATATTTGAAAAATCTGGAGAAAAATGAGTTTGAATCCTGCACAAATGATAAATCCCGAAATGTCATTGCTTTTTGAATGTAAAGCAGCCTAGAAAATATGTTTTTGTAGGACTTGCAAACTGGGCTTTGTCAATTGACCTCCTTCACTTTATTATTACATTTTCCATGCATTTTAAATTGCATTTCTGGTCCTGTTTTCATTTCCCCTACTTTGTAGCGCTTTCATTCTGCTGCTCAATGCAGTGCTACTTTAAAATACTGAATTGGCAAAATTCATTTTTTACTGCTACTGTTATTCTGCGGCTTTGCCTGTTAGTTTTTTATTATCCTTGACATCAAGCCGGAAGGCACATATAGAGAGAAAATGTTCAAAATGTCGAAAGAAAAAAATGTCCATGAGTAGCTTTTTCTTTGTCTATATTCAACTTGTCGGGTCGCATCATGCTAAAAATACAACTCGTTTTGTTCTACCCTAGTATCATGTATCCGGCTCATCCTGCTTCAATTGTTTTTCTATCTAGGCTAATATCTTTTTGAAAATAATACCATCATAAAAATGCAAACATTTTTTACTGTTTCAGTCTTTTGTAGTAGGAACAACGACTTGTTACTCGCTAAATTGAAAAATAACATTTTGGTTTCACTGTCTATTTTTTGCTAACGTTTTCTCTCCCTCCTCTTTTTCTCCCTTGCAATTTTCCATTTTCCATAATATCGACTTTATTGTCTTGGCGAGACCCCTTATCAAGTACATCATTTTGGGTTGTTTTTTGTCTGCAGGGGACAACCATGAAGCAAAAGACAAAGAAAAAAATGCTGATCATTTCTTGCAGATATATCTATACATGACTAGCTACTTTTTGTTTGCTTCTTACAAGGTACTGTACATGTTCGACTATAAAACATCATCAATATTTCATTTTTCATGCAAAGTCAACTGTGAGAAAACCGAGAACGGGAAATTGAATACCAACAAAACACCATTCGCTCTTGTCAGGAGACAGGAGACGATAATTTTATGGCCTTGTGGGAACAATTATTAATATTATTTTGTCATCAATAAAAGCAATACATATTCCATTCCAACGCAGCTAGGGAAGTACTATAAAACCAAAGTATTATTAATCATGTTTTGGGCTTTTTGGCTGCTGCCTTATTTACTCCATTCGCTTTACCAATCATCACTTATTGTGTAGTGTATTCTTTCACTATCAAACCGGGTTGGCCGCCAACAAATTCCAAATGAGAGTACTTGGCAAAAAGTTTGGAAGCGGCACACTGAAGTCTGAAGAGTGAGGAAAAGTTTAAATTGGGGGTAAACAAACAAGCAGTGTGTCTGGCTCTACGCGATGATTTTTCCTGGGATTTTGTTGTGAAAATGGAAAACTTTTTTCGGCCGAATTTTATTCAGTTCAATGGTGTCGACGGCTGCTGTTGCCGCCACTCGGAGACGAACAAGAAAATGAAAACTCTTTTCGTTTTCGCTTCACTTGATATAATCATAATTTGCCTGGTTTGGCCTTGTTGGAGGTAAGTAATGCTTTATGGCTGTGTTGTTGCGTGGCGGGTGAAAGATGCGTGAATATGCCCGATTAGACATATCAAAAGAAATAGATGCCACGAGTGATTGGTGGATGTAAAAGTTTTTAGCTAGACGTGCTTAGTTCTAACCATTTGCATTGTAAGCGGAAGGAAAGATTTCAGACAAATTCATTAATAAATCTATACCACGATCCTGTTCATCATTTTGTTTTGCTTTTTTCCAGAATAATGATAATGAATTCGAGTAAAAGTTTCACTCAAAGCGTGGAAAACTGGAAAATGAAGCAAGGAGAACATACTGAAGGCTGTCTGGAATCAAAGTTGTTATACTGTTATTACAGCATACCTAGTTGCAATTTAGTGCCTTTTCATTTATCATTGTCTGGTCACGTGTTTCTGAGGAAAAAGAGGAAAAATGCTTGCATCCTATAAACTTTATAAACATAATTTTTACATCCTAAACTGCTCTCAATGTGATGAAATCACTCACTAAGCTGTTTCTAATTTCTAATTGTTTTATGATTCTCATAATCATTGTCAGCAGTACAGTTATCGTACATCTTACTTTGTCATGCTAAATATATATACTGCGTCAACACAGAAAATCTTCGCACACTAACCACACCTTTCTCTATATAATGTTTTGTTAATTATTAAAACCCACGAGTTACAAACACTTATAGCTATAAGTCTGCCGTCTAGACAGAACAAACAGTCATCATCAACATCGTCATCACGGACCACAGCACGGTCATTATAATTACACGCACCCATAAAAACGGCAAACATTTTTGTAACTTTTTTTCGGGATGCAATCATTTATACTAATCTAATCATCTATAACTAGGGAGAGGTAAACTACGCCATGAAAAACCTTTTTTCTGGTAGCAATAATAATGAGTAGTAGGTTTATAAGATTCAGCCAGCAATGTAGCAACTTTAAACAACATTGTTGCCTTACCTTTTAAAGCAAAGAAAACTGTTATGTAGTTTTTTTGGGGAAGAAACAACGCAAAAATCTAAAGAGGCACATAACAAGGGAAGGGGCGAGCATTCCACCGTGTAATTTTCATTTCTCCTTGCTTTCTCTCTCTCTACCTCTTTTTCATCTGGGCTTGAGTCAGAAATGTTGATTATGTCGATAAACAACGAGTACACGCATACTTTTCTAAACAAGGTGAAAGGAATGTGTGTTCCAAACGAGATTGCCTAAATATACCAGCAAGCATTTATGCAGGCAGTCGGACGTAAAAAATGACTTTAAAGATAAAACCGGCAAAAAATGGATTAAAGTTTATAGGGATAATAATAATAATATGACAAATATACACCATTAAACTACTTATTATATGCTTGACTGCATTTTATCTTTAAGCAGTAAACTTAGCAAGGTAGAAAACATTCAAAAATGTTTACGCCCGCTGTAAGTACACAACATTCAACAAGGCCATGTGTAAACATTGTACTCTATACACAACAGCATATATACCTAATATTAACATAGCAGCGCAAGTTTCTTATTCGCAATTTTAGGCCAAAAGCTTGACTCTTGGCCTTTTTTTTGGCACAAAAAATGATGATGATGATGGCGATGAAGAGCACGGAAAAAATTGTACCCGTGTACACGGTCATTAATATATTATTACATGGTTAAACCTAAGGTCGTGTATGCAGCAGTAAAAATGGTTCAAGAAAAGTATGCAAAAATGAGGAGAAATCTAAAGAAAAAGTGGTAGAGTATTTTGTAGCAAGGTGCCTGCATCCAACACTAATAAATGCAGAGAGTACAAGAGAAGGCAGTGAAAATGTAGAGGATAAACAATTTTACGAGCATGTATGTAGCACTCTTTTCATCGTTTCAATTCATGGAAAATGGCTTTAGCTGGCGATGGGTTAAGGAAACATGCACAATTTCTTGTGTGAGTGTGTACAAAGTATGCGTGTATAACAACCATAAAAACAATAATTTTTGGGAGACATGCATAAAAATACAACAAGTCAACTGGCATTGCAGGAGGTATAACGTTTAGTTAGTGTGTTATATTTGCCATCCTACATATTTTATATAATTTCAAAAATACTATATGGCGTGTCATATCTTGCGCGCACTCCAGTGTTGCTGATGTAAAGCTATAAATGTTTGAAAAAAGTAATAATAGTTATGATGATGATGATAATAGGGCATAACTAAAAAGGATTTATGAATGTAGCGAGTAAGTGAGGAGAAAAAATACTCTAAAAAGCAAATAGCTTTGTTTAGATGCATAGTTTTAATTCGGATGGATGGACAAACAGACCAGGCATATTTTATCAACTTGTAATAATAAAATGATTGACGTTTTCAAAAGAGCAAAGATTGTTTACATTCTGCATTCTGGTTTTTACAGCTTGCAAAATTATTGAGCCTAAACTTTGCATAAAAAAGAACTATAATATATTGAGTAATTTTTGTCGTTTTGCTCTACTTTTTTGTTCAGTAAACTGTGAGAACTAATGTGTTTATTGTGCTTTCCCGGTAATATTCTTAAATTTCTTGTTCTTTGGAAAATAAAAAGTAATAACAATGCTTTATGAATGTTAGGTAATGATAGATATTTTGAAAGCAAGACAACCTTTACAATCTTCCATTTTTCTTTTCAGAGAAAATAAATTTACGTGATAAAATACTTTTCTTCTGATCCTTTTTTACTTGTTGGTTTTGGTAAACGTATTATTATGCATTCCTTTTTCTTAAAAAATCGAAATTTAATATTACGTGTTTTGTAGTGTGTGGGTGCATATGGGAGGAGTAGACACTAAAACGTAAATAAAAAGAATATTTTGACATGACATTTTTTACCACGGAACTGGGGGTCGTAAACAATTTCTCATAATAAAGCACTAAGCCAGCTTCCGATGAATGACGTCACTTTAGCTCGAAAAAAAGTTTAATTATTTTTTTGCAGAACGTATAACGTAATTATACTAGCTGGAGCCAAAACCTAAAGTTGCCCTGCATTTTTCTCAGAAAATAGGGGATGTGTTTGGGGGAACGACGGCAAAATAGAGTATAGAGCAAGAACCAACAAAATCCGTGGTAGGTAGTATGAATATACACAAGTTCCAAAGAGTTTTCTTGAGTGCACTTTTCGATGATGAATTAAACAAGTAAGCAGAGCAAACAAAAATAAAAGTTTTTTTTGTACCTCCTGGTTTTTATTTAGAACATACAGGAAAAACTCCAGCAGTGCAAACTTTACATGGCCATCTGACAAAACAAAAAAGCTGAAAGCTTGCTACTTTCCCTCGTCTCCATTTTTGCCTGCTTTCACTTTACATTTTATGTCTTTAACGGGATATATATATATGCCTCTTTGTCGTGGAGTTTTTAATCGAGTTACTTTTGTTTCATTTTTGATGGAATGTGAATATTTCATGAGCATTTTACAATCTACATTCAATCTATATAGACGTTCCTACTATTCCTATAGATATATGCGCTCTTATAATCGTGGAGAAAAATCGAATTCAAAAAGAAAATCAGATGTAGGGAGGAGGAAAACCAAAGGTGCTTTTTTACTTTTGAACGAGGACGACGGAAGAGGAGGAAAATGTAAGGGCATAATAAAAAAGGTGAATGGAGTGCATTAAGTAAAAACGACTTTGAAAAGTTGGACCAACTGCAAGAAAAACCACGAGTGAAAGTATTTTATAGTCAAATGAAAAATTTTATCATACCTCAGCCCACATATATATCTAGAGGTTCGTTACAAACTCATCATATCATTTCATATAATTATATGACCATGCACCTATGTAGTCGTTGACTTGCTGAGATTCACTTTAATTCTTCTCTTAGGTTATAATTTTACACTGCTTGTTGTGCAGAGTGAAAGAGAAAGTAATCTGAACGTACCGCGTAACATTCCCTTTTGCTATAGAAAATGATGAGACTGAAAAGTTTATTATTAAGTCATGTCTCCTTCAATTAACCTCTTCATCTCTCGTGGGAGGGAATTTCAAACAACCCTTCAGATCCTTGTGGTGAATTAATGCATCAAAAAGCTTACCAAGTTCCCCCTTTTCGAGAAACAAGTCAAAATGGAAAATCTACACTAAACAAGTAGAGTAATTTCTGGTTTCTTGCTATTTTATAGTTCTTTGTCGGTCTTTCCTGTCAAAGTATTTAGGTAACGTTATGTTGGTGTTTTAGATTGGAAGTGAAAGTGAAAATAAATGAAAAAATACACGGTAAACTATCTTCCTAGTTTCTAATTTGTTTGTCAGCAGTCGAATTTGATGATGAACTCAAGTTTATTTAAAAGTGCTTGAAATGAGGTGTGAAACACTCATGCGTAAATAATAAATTACTTCTTTTTGATGAAACAGCACTTCTACTGCTAATATTCTTAAACCTGGACTAATGAAGGATATTTAGCTCTCCAAGAACATCCATGGAATATAATACAGGTTAATCAATAAAATGATTTTATCAGCCACAAGCAGTCGGCCGAAAAGTTTGTAAATATTTCAAGGCTGTTGGATCGTGCAGAATTTTTAACTTAATTTAAGTTGACTTAACAATCTTATCATTTACCCTTCACACGGGGTTGACTACAGACTAACGAGATGAAGGTTTCTCAATTCAAAGACGGTCACTGATAAGATTTCTTTATCATAAAAAAGTTTTTTTTTGCATTTCAAACAGTAAAAACCATGAGTAGGTCGTGTCAGAAATACATAACGAACGTTGGGTTAAATGAAGGTCCAAATATTTGAGAATGCGTAATAAACACAAACAAAAATACCGGACAGCACTAGAGTAAATTAAGTAAGCCTAGTCACGATTCCGTTTGCTTTGGTAATTTTCGCGGTTTTTATCTGTTTCTTCCGTGTGTGTGCACCCCATACAAAGTGTGTGGTCAGCGCTCAGTGGCACACAAAAAATACAGGGAAAGCAGAGGGTGGACTATATGAAGCTGAGTTTCAGTTAAGTAAAAAAATAACGATTCCTTTGACCTTTCTTTATACTCCTTGAACGTCGCCATCATCATCATCTTGATATCATGATAAAGCTAATCTTTTAAGAAATAAGGTCAATACTGGCAATAAATAAATGTTTCATGCCGTTGCACAACCTAAAAAGTGTGGATATGCTTCTATGATTATGTAGATTATACGGAAGACTTGAGAAAAAGTATGCGCGCATGTTGTTCTTGTAGATGTTTTTGAGTTTTTTTCATCAAATGTGTACAATGTAGCTTAACGGTAATTTGAAAGCTTGTAAAATCATGATGGCCATTAGGAGGATATCGCTTTTTATAATCCAACCTCTTATGTAAGCTTGCCAGAGAAAGAGCGACTTTTTTATTATTTATCCATCGCTTTTTACTCTAATAAATTGCGCGCTGTGTGGAGTAAATATGAGGATAAAAGTACCTGCCCATTTACTACATACGTACACGGGACTCTCTTCTTCGCAAGTTCTAAATGTGCAATGCTGATACCCAAAAATTGACCAATTTTCCACAATTTACGTCACGAGTCGGAATATTGGAAGCAATAAACTCGTTGATTAATCGCAATAATAACATCATAAAAATATGATGTGTGGTTGATAATGTTGTCGATTTGGGGAAAATATTGCAGGTACATGTATGCATGTGGTCTGGCCTACTGTCCAATTTCTACAAGAAGAGAAGTACACGTGCCATAGTTGTTCGTTGTACTTCAAATTTTCTTTGATGCTCAGGAAGAAAGCTTGAATGGAATGCTATATTTAGTGCACAATACCGACAATAACAACAACACGAAAGGAATGTAATTTGGCAAAGTAGAAAAGAGGGAGGTCGCTGAAAAGTTTACGGAAAAATAAATGAGTTTTTTCAGTAACTGTCCTGCCTAAGAAAAATTTAATGTGATGAATGATTCAACAGCCAACAATAATAATGATTAAGGGTCAAAGAAAATGTGATCGTAGGAGGTACATGCTCGGTTAATTTTTCATTTACTTAACCCTGTACTTTCAAGTGGGGTTAACAATTTTCCTAAATCATATTCTGCGTTGATATACGTAGATTACACAGACAATTATGGGGTATAAGTGTTTCTTTAATTTGGCGTATCATGGCGCATTTATTTCAAATTATGTTTGCACTTTTATCTCTGAGACGCACCCACTAATAGCTGTTTTTGGCTAGAAAAGTCTGCATAATAACCAAAATTCATGCGTTGTTTAGGCTGGCTCATTTCCGGGTGGACAGTAGGAAAAAATTTCGCATTCATGAGAATAGGGTTTGGTCAAGTTGTTCACAAACAAGGTTGGTAAATTTGATTAAAAGGACAGCAGAAAATTGCCAAACATCAACATTACCATTATCCGAAAATAGCCCTTTGATAAGTAATAATGCAATGGAATAACTGAATAGAGACCAAACAACTGACATTTAAGTTTAAATATTCAATTATAGTTAATAATTCAACGGAAAAAATAAGAAAATAACAAAGCTAAATTGCTTAAGCGGAGCGGACAAACAACTTGAAAATACCACAACAATAAATATATTAAGGGCATGCATGCATAAAGGCTGTATTTATTTTTAAGAATGCTTGAAACACTCAACGTCAAAGAGAACACACTTTCATAACATGAAAACATTAAAAATTGAACGTAATGAATTGTGAATTAAATTTTGTTTGCATCGAGACCGAGGTTCTTCCTTATGAGTTCATTCAAAATGCATACTGAATTATTCTGGGGAAATTTTACATGAAATAAAGAACTTTTGTTCCGTGTTTTTGAGCTATTAAAACATTTATTCTAGTCATGTCGAAACACGTAGGTAATTGATATTATATCCATGTACAATAGATTACGATATGACAGTACCTATAGTTTAGAGTTCAATAAAATCACAGTATTTTGTAAATTTTGCTTTCGCTTCAAGGCAGCTAACCTCCAAAGACAAAGGAAGGTCGAGAGACATTTGAGTTCAACAAATTGTCTCTCAACTTTACAACCACCTCGAAAATGCAAACAAACTTTTTTTCCTTGATATTGACAACCATTGTCTGAAAGTTTTATGCGAACTACATGCTTAAACCTATTGTAGCTATTCGATATGTGTGGGCCGTCTGCATTTTTTATACATCCGTGTTCAAGTGGCTCGTAAACTGGCTGTTTCCTCTTGCCATAAAAGCGGAAATACCCCAAAAAAGAATAAGGAGAAAAGGAGGGGCGACAACATTACGTAAAGCGAGTTAACAAGCATACGAACAAACCCACGGCACTGGTGTGGTCTTACATGAACGTTTTTGACGATCTTGTCATTGTTGTTTGTTGTTCAACACACACAGAGAGAAAATTTTCATTTCACTTCACCGAGATAAAAACGTAAACCAGAAAAAGGAAGGAAAATGGTTTGTTGAGTCAACGGAAAAAATGTTATTGACAATAATATAAGTAATAGCTACACAAAAAAGAAGCATGTACATCATTTTTCGCTCTTCCTGCTTGTTTTTCCAAACTGAAATATAAAACCGGGCATTTTTAACAAGCCGTATATGTACCTATACGGTGGCATAAAAGGGAAATCGTTTCGCCTTGTCATCTTCCCACACGACACAACAACTCCTTTGAGCGTTACTTCCAGTATGTGCAATGTAATGTAACGCCCTTTTGATAAACAAACATGCCTAACCTATCAATTGTACACGAGTAGGAATACTTTCACTTTTCCTTTGATTACTGTCAATATTTACAAAAATCCCAATCTGATTTTCAGAATACAAAAATGCGTCAACAAAGTAGTTTTAATATCATGTTATAGCGTCGATGTTTTATTAAACTCCTTATTGGAAATCGGATAAACTTATATGCTTCCAACAACAAAGTAATTGGAATTTGAAATGTTTGGATCTGGTTGTAATGTAGATAGGAAAGGATTCACGTGTGCTAGAAATTTTACAATTTTTCTTATTATAAACACTGTTCACTAAACATTTTGCTACAGAAGAGCTAATAACTATGAAAATAGAAGAGCTTTTTTGTTAATTATGATTAAATGCAGTAAGTCATCAGCTACAGTTTATGCAGTCTTTGACCTAATACTCCATTTTTGCTTTTTGCTGCTGTATTAAGTTTTGATTTTTTCCTTAGATTTTATTACTACTGCAGCAAGAGGGCACACTTTTTGTTTTTTTGCCAGCCAGTATCAACTACCTATATACGATTACAAGCATTAATCACAAGCATGCAACAGCAGAAATGACTAGAGTAATAAAAACAAGCAAAGTAAAAAGACTTTCCTATAGATCATTTATTAATACAAGATAACAAAGATGATACCATTCGGGTAGATTTTCTCTTTCACTCTCTTTGCTGATATTAGAAAAGATTAAAGTTGTGTGACAAGCATCAAACATATTATTAGACATGACTCGACAAAGAGCTCTGGAACATTAATACAACTTAGGTATAAAGTATTTAATTCTCTGCCGTCATACCGCACTGCCAGCATGTTAACTTATTTCCCATGAAAAAGGACTCCGTATAGAGTCACAAGTCACTATTTTTTACTCTGGTGACTTTACTTTGCCATACCAAGAAACTCGCCGTGTCACTACAAAAAAGACTCATTTCACCGGGCAAGGTTGTAAAAACTTTATGACTTCCCAATTCATTCCTCGCCAAAAAAAAGTAGAAAAATGCTTCATGAAATAAAAAAACGTCAGACTCGACGACCAAGCAGCTGGAGAAAAATAGAGAAAAGTCTTCCTACGTAAAATATCTTTCTCTTTTATTTTCAGGCAATGCTGAGAAAAGGCCAAAAAGAAGCCCACAGGAAAAAAAGACGCTGAAACGGTTAAAAACTATTTTGACGTACCTACCCAGACGTATTCTTAAGTAAATCCAAAACTATTCTACTGGCTTACTTTTTACCTCCTTCACTCACTTTATCTCTATCCCTATCACCCATTACGATCTCTTTTCCTGTTATTCTCCATTGTCCTGATCCACCCACCGTGATCCATAGTTTTACACATTTTTTGTAATATCCAGGAACAGCATAAACATGAAGATCATCAGCATAATACTTGTCTTCTTCATCTTAATCCAGCAACAATCTCCAGTTAACCAGCCAAGTACAAGAAAGGAAACTGCACCAGCAGATATAGATGAATGAGTACAAGTCAGAAGTAAAGAAAACTAAAAGTAGGTTCTTTTGCAAGTGCATTGTTTGCGTGAACTTAAAAAGCGACAAGTTTTTGCTCTAGTTTTCTTCTCATTGTTATTACTAGATAGTTCGTCGGAGTAGAGTCGATGAGATGTGTAAAAGCGGTAGGCATTCATGCACACATACACACCAGCAGATGAAGAATAAAGAAGACGACTTGTCTCTGCCAAGAATGATGACAAGAAATTATGTGTGAGCCTACTTTCCCTGACATTTTTTATAGGCAGTCTGGAAGAAGAGGAATAAAAACTGCAAAAGAAAATGTAGTCTTCTCCTTTCTCTTTCGCTCTAACTTCCTTACTTCCCTATTATCTATCTTTTGGTTCTGCTTCAATATCCACACGCACACGCTATATAGCATTCATGCACATAATCCCTAGTAGTAATAATCCCCTTTATTGTGTCGCTCCTTTTTCTCGTCCTATTAATTTACTATGCGTTAATGCTTCTTAAGTAAGTTACTGGAACTTTCACTTCCCCTTACTAGTTCACTTCTTCTTCGTCTTGTTCCTCTTTTAAAACTTTTCACTAGTCATGGATTGCTGCTTCTTCTGCTGGTATTGGTAAGCGTGAGTGAAAGTGATATGCACGCTTGCATATTATGTCATTATCGTTTTGCGTATAAAACATTATCTATCTAAATGAACTTATTAATATTAATTTATTCTTTTATCTTGTTTTTGGCTCAGTAACATCAAAGAAAGAAGGATGATGAATAAGGAATACGCAGCAAGATAGGATGAACAAAAATGGTGAGCTCACAAATCTTGTGCACAAAATTTTTACAAGGTTTACCTTTGCCTTTCAATAGCAATCAAGGAAAATTATGGTTGTTTCTTCGAAAATACAGGATGTCAAACGAATTGCTTCGAAACACAAAATGAAACATGGAGTCTAAATGTGTTGAGTACTTTCCTTTCAAAATCAGTAGCTATAACTTGTAAGTTGCTTGTTAGGCCTATTCTTCATTGGAGATTTAATGACACAGAGAAATAATGAGGGTTCTAAGAAACATGATAGGCATTTCCTTTGATTCATCAGTCGTGTCGATGTTGTAACGTTACCCGTCGATTATCCCTGAAAATATATCCTTGGATTATAGTTTTCTTTTCTGTTTACTCATTTTTGGATCAACAAGGTGGATTGCTATCAACATTATTTGTTTGGAGCACAGTGATATGCCATCAACATATTATTGATCTATACCTACCTATCCGCAACAAGGATGGTAGCTCTTGTGTAAAGTGTGCTCTTGCTTACCCTTTGCTTGTTCACTCGCAATCACAATCAGTTTCGGATGAGTGATTCTAAATACGTAATTTTATGTAAACTTACTCTCGAAAGAAGAATCACAAACGCTCAAAGAATCTGAGATGAAATGTGAGGGGCACAATGTTGATGATGATAGCAAATAACAAAGAAAATATAAAAAAGAATGAAATACACACAATAATCCAAACTACTCTCCTTGCAAAGTGCTTTTTCTAAGTAAAACTGCTCTACTTGGTTTACGTTAACAAAGGTTTTGTCTCAAAGAAACCAAACTGCGCAACACAAAGGAACAAATGGGTAAAATTATGAAGCATGAAGCAGTGTCTTATTGATGGATATTTATAGGTGCCGATGTATACATTTTTTGTTTGTGCGATGCATCATAACATTGCTTTCTTTGGATAAACTCTACACTAAACTTTAAATTGAACTAAGGTAAGTTTGCGCATGGTTTGTACGACACAATCTTTTTGTTTTTATAGCAAGGACTCCTCAAGTGTACAGATTGCAAAATCACGTAGCTCTGAAAGTAGTATTTGAAACATCGTATGAGAATTAAGTTATTCAGGAAGTTTGTTTTATTAAAACATTGTTGATAAATACACCAGAACAAGGTGAACATGAAAACTATGACGAACAACATTAATACCTATATTTGTAAGCATAAAAGTAACAAGGGTCCAAATGAATTTGATTGCGTCTATAGAATTTTTGTAAGTTGCTTTATAACATACTTGTCTAAGATACATATTAAGCACAGTTAGTTTGTTCTAAGTAAAAAAGTGACTTCCTCTTCTGTATTCGTTATCTTTATTTTTATCTTCTTCCGTTTTCTGCATTTTCCCCAGTCAAAGTCACTGATGCGTTTCAGCAGACAAGGCAGGGGGGAAAACAAGAAGAAAGACAAAAAATGCCGAAGGGACCAAGCCAATTTATCGAGTATGGAAATTGCTGCTGCTACTATACTACTGTTACAATTTGACTTTCTCCAGAAGACGTTTTCTTTTGAATTAGCCAATAAAGCACATATATATAGTTTTGCCCTTTGCAAGAAACCACACACTCAAGTCACAGATATCAGCCAACTACTGATACTCACAAGTCGCAACAAAGTTTCACTACGAATCGCCTTGTCGCCTCCTCCCTCCGGAGATGACATATTAATTATGTGCTCAAACTCAAGAAAATGCCTCTCTACTACTATAACCAGTGACTAGTGTCGTAACTAATATTGAAAGCTTGTTTATATCATAATTGGCTGACAACAATCAGCAGCTACTCTTGACTCTACTGCGTTGTTTTCTTCGCTATATGCATTTTATCAATGTGAAAGCGTACAAATGAATGTGTTGACTGGTTGCTCATCATGTTTGCTGGTGTGTGGATGAATATAATAAAATTACAGGAGGAAAGCTAACGCGACAAGAGATAAAAATATAAAAAGCAATGATCAGAGCAAAAACGTGCTTTCTCCCAGAGAATATATACATATTAAGGAAAAGGGAAAAGAGAACTTTTACACGACAGTAGCAAAAGGGAAAGATGTCAGGCTTGCTTAATACCTTATTTGAAACACTTATTGTTAGTTTTCCATAAATCTATACGTGTACATGTTTAATATGTATGTTTGGTGGTAAGATGTAATATTTATGTACTTTCCGCATCGTTGATTCCACCAATTCTATCCTTTTCTTCTTTTTCTTCCTTCTGTCTTCCTTTGCTTTATGTGTCTACACCGGATACAAACTTGTTTGAGAGATAATCAACTTTTTTCGTTTGTTGCCCATCTGACAAAAAGAATAGGCGACGGCGTGTCCGCAAATATGACAGAGCGTCTGAGACAGAGACAGGAATGATTACGAGGACAATCACACCGTGTCCAGTTAGTTAGCTGGTTCATTGAGTCTCAATGCATACCGAGATAGCAGGGAGAGAAAACAAGAGCACGGATATTTACACGTGCTTGCGTTTTTTCTTACGATATCACTTTTTGTGAAAGCTATTTACAAAGGCGTATTGCATCATTCTCCAATAAAATCTAACTTGGTCATTTTTACATGGAATTCTAAACGTAAGTAATGTAAACATTCGCATGCTTCCCATGCCATTAACCTTTACCGTAAACAAGAGTAGACCTTCAAATCATTTTCTTGATCTATTCAATGTTTAGTCGGATGCGAATGTATGAAGGCAACATGTGAACAAGAAAATAGGAAACAGATGGAAGCTACAGAGAAAATTAAAAGTAAGCAAAAGCTTGAGAATAAATGATGAAAGGAAAAAACTGAAAGGGAAATGCTATTTTAACTTGTTTTCCTGTCCTCCCCCACAATAAACATTAATATCATTCTTGGTATTCTCGGCTGTAGCACCAGTCAGCAATGGAAAGTCATTGTTATAATTTTCTCATCATGTTCATAATGTGTCAACTTTCACTTTTTTCCTGTTTCAAAAAACCTGAAATATCTGGTTTTAGCAGAAAAAAGGAAGAGAAAGATGAAAGAAAGTGTGCTAGTGTAAAAGCACAGACAAGCACATGAACGCGTCTCCGTTACCGTATATCTCAAGGTCTCCCCTTTTTCTGTTTTGATGTTGATGATGTAATAGCATTACTTTTATTATTGCTGTATAATACGGATGTATGGACACAAGCACAAAAAATCACATTGAAAATCCAGATAAAAAAGAAATAAGGATACTGCTATCGCCGGCGGATGGACTTGCTATTTTTTGTGTATACTGTAAGCACTGAGTAGTGTAGTTGAAGACACACATTATTATCATTTTCTCCATTTGAGAGAAAAAAGTTTATTACGATGACACTGGGAAAGAAGGGGGAACAAACTTGTGTAAATACAACATGGAACCAGTTTGTGTAACGCAATGCGAGTAAGGTATTATACGATATATGAGCAGATCGTATTTTCACTGTTTTCGCTATACATAACTTTACAAACAAGAGACAAGGAGTACACATGAGCATTCAAAGGAAAGTCTTTTGTAATAATTCTTCCCTAAACTCCCTTTTTTCCCTAGATGGCTTCCCATAAAGTACTGCATTTAAAAGAGATTCACATTTTGTGATGGTGATGGCACTGCATTTCTGGTACTGAACATGAAGAAAACCCCATGCATGTCTCTGCGTACACATATATAAGTACAATGTTACTTTTTTATATATATTTTCTTAAAGACAACTAAAATGACTCCTAAAAAATCTATCCGTCTTCTGCACTCTCTTAAAAAGGAGGGAGAAAGTATGGAAAAAGGACATTGTTGCTGTTGTTCGAATAATTCTCTTAGGTCTCATATTATTCTGCTTGTGCTCGATGCTCTATCCTTATTCTCGCTCTTTTTGCTTAAGGACGAGGGAGGAGGAATGCAAAGAAGGATGGGAGAAGGGGACGTGTAGAGTCACTATAAAAAGTTCACTTTCCCCGGCTCTTTATTTATTTTCCATCTTCTGCCTCTTAGCCACATCTTTCTCCTCCTTGCTAGTTTTTGTTTATTTTCTTGTTTTCCTGCTGCTGTGTACACTAAAGAAGGAAAACGAGGGGATAGGGAACAACTTTCTCTTTTAACAGAGCCTTGTTATTGTGTAATTTTAAGTGTAATATTGTTAGTAGATGTATAAGCCATGGTGCAGATGACGCGAGTAGCACATTTTACTGACATTATCTTTTCTGTTTCACTGTTTTTTTTCTCAGAAGGCTTCTTTATTACTTTTCTTCACCAGAAGCAGTAGAAGCAGGTTTATAGTGGTGGTAGCTGTGTAGGAAGTGCAAAATGAGGTATATTATGGTCGTGTAGTGAAGTGACTGGGAGAGCGTGGTGCACACTACAAATTGTGTTGTCCTTCGAGGAAGGAAATATGTCATTTATCCGGTGTCCTTGCACAAGAATAGTAGTAATGGCAGTGTACTGCCGTTGTTTTTCGGGTTTAATGGGCCAACTTATTCTACCGTGTATAATGGCAATAATAAAAATGGAAGAGGATGATTAAAAATGCATTTCGGATGGGTGTTTGCTTTTTATTATAACTGTTCGGACTTTATTGGTGATGTGAAGAAGAGATGTAGTAATTGAGTCATAGGTTAACAAACGAAAATTAAGAATTTATGATTTTCGTAAAGCCTGGCTAATACTGTGTACGTAGTTTGGTTACAATACTATTAAAAATTGACATTTCATAAACTTGCCTAAGCAATTTGGAATCTCCATATACGTATACACTATGTATCAAAACTACCCATTTATCCTTTTCATATAAAATTAAGTACAGGCATCTAGATTGTACTAACTATACATAACTGCCACGTATTTTTCTTAGGAACCTTCCCAGAACCTTTAATTTAAGGCCATTACTTTGAATTCATCAAAAACCAGTCCATTTCCTTGTTTTTCCTTTGAAAAACCAACACTAGTTAATTTTCCCTCAGAGGTTTTAAGAAGGCTTCCACCCTCCAAAAACAAGATTAGGTAGATAAAAACCGATGGAAAAACAGATAGACTAAGATAAAGCACAAGCCAAGTAATTCATATAGAAATGCACGCGCCAGTTAAAAGCCTTTTTCTAAAGAAAATAGTAAAAATGGATGCGCATAGAAATTAAGATGATTATACTAGAGATACACCACTTTTTCCGAGTAAAAAATGTCAAAGAAGAAACAACTCAAAGGAAAACGTTCCTTTTCCATGTGTATAATGCGATTAATTTTTCTACAACTGTATTCCCATTCCACCAGCTTCTTTTTTATATACCTCGTCCTGTTTTCCGCTACGGTCTTCTTGGGAATTGAACAAGGCCCTTAATTGGATATATATTTTAGCTATCTTGGTTCTACCTCCGTTTTTATTTAATTAATACCCGTTAAATTTCTAATTAACTTAGCGTATCTGTTATACACACATGACTTATCATCGTTAGCATCACGCTGTGTTGTCTTTATGCAGAAAAATATGGTGGTTAGGTCACAAAAGTCACATCAAACTCATTTGAACCTAACATATTTTTTTAGGAAAAGAAGGCAGGTAGATTTTTCCATGCGTGCTAAGATATTAATCACTTTTACTACTTCCTGTCAAAGCGGATTAGAAGGGCAACTGGCACAAAAGCGAGAGAAGACGTACGTGTGCTACTCTCATTTATTCTTTCTCTCCATAAAAATATGAGAAGTAGTCTAGTATCCGAGGTATTGCCAGTGTCAGAAAAGTGGAAATCCGTAAAAAAAGACGTTGAAAAACTAAAAAACAAGTAATGATTTTACCCGTGCCGTATGTCTTGCATTACAAAGTGTTAACTTAGTTTACCTGACCTGATTACCCAAAACTGCGAATCATAATTTGACCAACTTGCTGATTTGAAGGACATGAAAATGCTAGCTCAACACAATAATCAGCTTGATTTCCACCCTTTTCATTTCCAGATACCTTTATACATTATGCCAGCCCAAACTAGATAATTTATATTTACGGCTGCTTTAGTGCTGCTCCATATAGTTAAATAAATAATAACGCTGACGAGACATTGATTGTTTGTTTTGGGATAGCTACTAGGAAAACGTTGGCTAGAGAAGACGAGAAGCTGATGAATGCGTTCAAGTGACGATAATGAGCTAGTTTGTTTTTTTCTGTTTTGATGATGATGCTCAAGATGAGGTGCTGCCGCTAGCTAATAACAAGTGTGCGGAAATCAAAAGAAAAAAACAAGCATACTTTTTTCTTCTCCGTCTCCCCAGTGTCTTTACGTTTTCTCCATAATCATGCTCATTATTATTACCATCATCATCGCCATCACCATAATTTCCTGTCTTTTACTTTCCCCGCGAGGAAATCATTTTTGTGCACAGTTTGTTTGTTTGCGTTTGTCTGCTTTTCATGGGCAATGATGGTGAAAGAGGATGGGATAATGATGCTGACGGAGAGCAACCGAGGGAAATGATATTATGCTTATTAAGTACACCGCGTCGCCTCTAACAAGAGAGCCGTCAAAAAGCGTAAAATGCAAATATACACATTCCAACATTCGTTTTCACGTTTCATTTCCGCTCTGCTAATAGGCCCTCTTTATTCGGTAAGTTTATAGTGTAACCCACACCCACCCACAAAATCGTACACTTGAAAGTTGTGTGCAGTATCAAATAACTACATTTCATATGAATTTTGTGCTTTGTATAATTTTTGTGTACACAAAGACGCAGAACATGTTGATGACGCTAATTAGGTACGTATCAAAAAAGGTTTCATTGAAAAATGTGTACTCAACCAGAATTGGGCAAAACTCCAACTTGGTAAACAGAATTCTTTGTGAAAATAAATTGATTCACAGCATTCATACGGTTTTAATTGAGCCAGCTAAAAATTGATGGAAACCAAAATCTAGAATTTGTGGGTGACAGAAAAAAATGTCCAATTTTGGCACTATACCGTCGTTTCGCAATAATGGATTCAGTGAAAGTTTCAAGGACACAGGTTGCACACGTTTCAAAAAGATTCACGAATACGATCCACTTTTCGTATATGTGTGTGATGGATCAGTGATACATCAGTGTCGAACAAAAAAGAAGGCCCATCAATCAATTCAACCTTTTTTCAGAAAAGAAATCCCCATTTCAATTGGATGTTTGTTTTGCATCAAGCGGAGAAATATCTCTTTTTTCGTTTCCCACGCAGATTTACATAAAAATGTTTTCGTTTGGAATATTTACTTGTTTGCACAGTTGTGATCATATCGTTAAGTAGCTTGTGCAGAGAATAGAAAAGTGATATGTGTACCTTGTCAGACGTGCACATTTGCGTGGTATCGTCTGTGTCAACATGGCCCTCAAAAATTTTGAAAGAACTTTTGGCCTTGAGCCTAATGTATTTTGAGGTACAGAATTCAAAGAAAAATAAAATTACCTTTTACATGTGGAAACCACGCTTTTATCCAGAACTCGTTCTCATTAAAAACCCATCATATTTTAATGTACATTCTTATAGGCACTAATGACTGGTCTACGTTTTATTATCACGTGCATATTTCATGATGATATGTATAAATGACCTTCAGAATTATGCTTGTTACTCAACGCATAACCCTTATGGGACCAGCAGGAGACTGTCGTCATATTGTTTCCCGTTCACAGTAATATCATGCTAGACACTTTTTTGATAAGTCATGGAACAAACCTGACATTTTCAGACATTTGCATTTTCTCTTGTTAGGCATGCATTTTCCCTAATTTTTACCAAGTGACATTTGAAGTGCAACGATGTCTGTCTGCCTAATAAAGTCAAATTGTAGTCGAGGGGGATGCATTATATTTTCATGGAGAAGAATATTTTCCCGTTGTGTCAGCAGAAAAGCGACATTGACAATAAAATATCGGACAAGTAGCTGATTTTGTTAAACAAAACTGAATACATGCATATACTGCTGCACCAAGATATACCCTTATCGCGTATTCTTCTGAATGCATCTGTTACCACTAAAACCCTCCATTTTATCCAAAGGGAAAAGTATGTCATGAGAGAGAGACAAAAAGACAGGTGTCTAGTATAAATTTGACGTGAAAGTGGAGTTGAGTATGCTTGTGAAAATGGAAAGCAGTAGTGGATAAATAAGTTCACTATCCACAATCCTTTTGATTGCCACAATCTGAACGAAAAAATCAACTATCATAGTAGCTTAAAATATATCAGAAAGTATATTGATTTTTTCCCTTCTGTTTACTGTACATGACGTAGTAAATAAGAGTTGAGGGAAATGCTTGTGTGTGGACAAAATGAAGGAAATGAAGGAAACCCCATCAAATTCTACATATTTAAAACAAATTTTTGGCAATTATTATTAAAGCAAAAATAACTCATATCTTTACAAAAATCGTTCAAAATGAAGATTTATGCTTGTTATGTTGTTGAAAGTTTTAAAGTAGTAGAACATGCAATGATTTCATGCAAATTTCAGCCAGCAATTAAGCCACAACTTACTATTTAAAACGAATTTATTAAGTGGTTAACAAGTGAAAAGGTTTCCCCACCTGTGTTGTAGTAAATGAGGAAATTGACTTTTTGTTTATTTATCAATCCTGCTTACATTTCATTACTACTTACCTATTTCATGATATTTTACCTTACTGCTCTCCATTCTATAATAATGTGGGTTTTGTTCATTAGATATAACTTTGAACTCTCTTTCTACATCACAGTTATAGTAACACAAAAGTAAACAAAAAAGTAGACCAATTTTCTCCGGAAGTTGGTGCAATTTGACACTATTCGTTCCCCCTTGTTCCATTTTTTACCTGATTGGTTGCGGCTCACAAGCTATGGATCTAGTGTTGCCTCTTGTTTTCTCAGAACTTTATGCTACTTACTACCTGTGTGTTAGAGTGTCTACTTACAAATTGAGAAAAAACATTATTCGAATACCCTAACGTGAAAGCACTTAAGTATTTTATTATTATCCTTAAAATCGCGTTGTTTGTTGTTTTTCCAAAAACACACTATGACAAAATGTTATGCAATTTTCCTTTGATAAAAAGTTACAGCCTTATTGTAAGCGGATTTGTTCAAGATTTGAAGAAAAACAGAAAAACTCATCCACATACACAGTAGGTAGTTGTTATTGACATTTCATATACCATGTTTTTGGCTTTCTGCCTTCTTTTTTTAAAGAGAAAAGCTATCAAAACAAGCTGTTTTTTATAGTTAAGCTTTACATAGAAAAACAAGTCATGAGTGCATTATAGCTCTGCGCTCTGCAACCCTTTTTTCATAATATAATCCGCGACAACAATGCTTATTGTATCTGCTGACAAAAAAGAAAGCAGATAAAGAACGATGCAACCTCTATAATCCAAACGCAAGCAGCAGGCCAGGGCCAAATATTATATTTCTTTAAGAAAATGATAATAGGTTTCTCTTTTATTCTTTACAAGAAACACACACACACAGCTTTTGTTGGAAGCTAGCCTAATCCGAATGGACGTGGGATCATGTGTGTATGTGTGTCGTTGTTATTGCAAGCCGAAAATCACTGCCGCCGCATGCACCTTATGAAAAGTAAACAAAATGTAGTGCCACCAACCGCTCGGCTTTTTATCATGGTTATTCCATCATATATTCCAATATATATAGGTAATATAATTTTTTGGAAGCGTTGTTCTCCGCGTCTGTACTGTCATCATCATCATTTTGTATACAGACGGGTTTGAGAATGGTGAAAAAGTAATACCAGTCAAGGCTAGGAAAAACACTTCACCATTCACGTAGAAAAGTGAAAGCGTCGCAGCGTGAGCAGAAAATAACTCGGTTGGCTGTTATTGGAGTGTGTGCATATGCTATTCATTCTCATTATTACTGTGATAGTGTAGGAAAACTGGAGGCGATAGTGATGAAAAGGCGATGAAGCTGTGGATCTTGGATCTCTTTGAAATGGATGGAATATGTATGCAGTTTTTCACACAACATAATGGTATGCATATGGCAAATGGCAATGATGATCGCAACTGCGATAAAAGTTTATTGTGTAGTTGGCAATATAGCAATGCACTGGCACTGCAATATTATTACATGGGCATTTCATTCTAGGATGCTATTTGGTCGTCGATAGAAAAAAAACTCGTTAAAATCATGCCTGCGTCGTTTGCAAGACTACACTTTTGCCGCTTTTTCCAACTACAATCTACAATGTAATAATATTTTTAGAGCTTTTGTATCGCTCAGCTTATTTCTTTCATTTTTGATAGCATTTGATTTTCATATTATTCGAGATTCCAGGGAGTTTGTGTGCGAAAGCGAGTGCAGTAACAACAGCAGCAGCAGTGTCTTGGAGAGATGGCGAGGACAAATCAGACACGCCAATAATAATGTTATATAAATATTAACGAAACATATACAACATAGAAAATGCATGAATCCTGCTTGTGATTAGATTTTTTCGTCTTAGTAAACTGAAAAGTGTAGAGATACTGAGAGAAAATCTGTCAAGTAGGTATACTCTGAAGGCAACGTGATATGGGAAATGAAATCGGTTAAGAAGAAGCGATCCCATGTAATAGTACCGCTTTATATTGCTAGATTTACTATGAATTTCTACTATAAAATACAATATGTCAGCGCGTAGGAAGTGAATTTTATCCAAATGAGCATGTAAATAAGCTAGAGTATGTGCTTGGCATAATGTGAAAATCTGGTTAAGCGCGACTGGATACTCATCTGAGTAGCTGCTAAAATACCAAGCTACTATGTTGAAGGTTATCTAAATCTAAATCAAATGGCTAAAATATTTTCAATAATTGTCGAGCTATTCACAGCTACTCTTTTGCTGTTCATTATAGATAAATACTTGTACTGAAAACAGATGATGATGGGAAGGGAAGAAAACGCCCAAGTCAAAGTGTGGAATTGAAGGTTTGGACTTTGGACAGTACTATTTTGCCAACTTCTGTTACTAAGATGGTATCACAACCAACAAGTATTACTACTTCGGGCTATTATCTTATCTATAACATTTTCTCTAGCAAAACTTTCATATGAGAATATCACAATGTGAATGTGTGCCTTTGTAAACAAACTTTTTTCGTATTCAGTAATACATCTAACAGCTGGAAAGAAAGATCTATTTAAAGATTTTCAAAAACTCTCCATTGTTAACAAATGTACGTGGGTGGACACAAAGCTGCGGTAAAACTTTGCGATTGGCTTTAATTCTCCCAGAGTATTTTGGGTACATTTAATCAGTGTGTCTGGAGGATAGACAGCTTCTGGTATTCCAAAAATTAATAGGAGTATTCATCCGGGTCTTTGTTCTACAGCCAAAACTTCTTTGTTTTGACAGTTTGTTAAAACAAAGGCCCTGAAAGACTGCAAGGTCATGCTCATCATCTACCCGCGTGCTCATCAACTTTTCTGGAGAAATGTCTCGCAACTTTCTCTGTGAATGATGATACCCAGCCAGCAGGCATGTCAGACACTATGTCTTCACATCTAAATTACTTTGCTTTGTTCTTCACTTTTCCCTCTATCACACATCATTATACTTAACTATTCCTAGCAATACACACAAAACACTGATATGACTGGAAACCAGAAAAAAAAGTATTTTCTTCAAGAAAAATAGATAAGCCCACAGATAGGGACACAAGCTATTCAACAGTCAGAAAAGAGATTCAGTTGAAGAAGAGTTGCTTTTGTCTTGCGTTTTTTCTCATTACACTCACTCGACATGCATAAGTAAGTCTAACCATCATAAACTTTCACGTAGCAATGATTTAGATGCACGCGTAAAGCAAGCGGTATGTGCCCGGAATGAGCAAAAATCTGTGACGTGTGGGTGGCGGCCTCGTTTTTGCTTTTGTCCTTCCGGAAAATTAACAAAGAGGCGTCCTATTGTTTTACGGCAAATTGCATGGATCTTGTGATAAAAGACTTGCTAGTATACTGAGCTATACTTGCTCACTGTATTTATGTTGCTCTGTCAAAAGATTGAGTTTGACAAGGAGTGTGTCCTTCTTCTGGTCTACTTTCCATTCTTAGCCAGAAGTTGTCGTGCGCGATATTATGACAAGGATGATGATGAGATTTGTGTATCGCACTTCCTATCAGCTCAATGTGTCTTTAGATGACAACTACGAGAGAAGCTTGCTAATATATATGCAGAAAGCACACAAACCAAGAACAAAAGCAAGTTCCGTTTTTGTTCCCATTTTCTCATTTTATACAGCCTTTGTTTCGCGGAAGACAAAATGAAAAGTTTAGTTTTCAAGCCTTTTTATTCCTAGAAGTATGCGACACCATTATCGAGTTAACTTTACTGTTCACTTCTTGCGTGCATTCCTTTTCTTTCTTGCCTTTATCCTTATAAGCATTTAAAATGACGACGAACAACTGAGCCAGAAGATAAAAAGGTTTGATACGTTAAATTACTAAAGCTTTCCCGGAATATTCCACTTTTTCTTACAAAACGACATATAAAAAACCCTGCCATCAATTTCCTCCAAGCCCAAGAAAAAATGTAATTATATTATTTTTCCAGGAACCAGTTTTATCAAAAAAAAAGTTGGAAGAATTTGCTTTAAAAATTTTCTCTTTTAGTTCCTTGTGTGTTTTCCCTTCGAAATCCTCTATTTTTTCCAGTCCCTACTCATCCATCCATTCATCCGTACTATCAGTCAGGCGACATTTTTTCCACTTTGACAGGCACACATTATTCTCCTTTCCGTATCTCTTGTACTGTCTTCTATTCAGTTTCTTTTTGCGCAGTACAATGACATGACATGATGATCAAACTCGTAAAAAAGTTGGAAGTTGTGTGCTGCTATTTTATTCTCCTGTTCTGGCATGGCATGTGTATTAAAAAGTCAGTTAATTCCTCTTTTTTACATAAGCACCCCCTTCTTGTTCCCCCAACTCATAATATTTATCTCTTCTTCCTCCTTTTATTATTTTGCAAAGAGAAAAAGAAAGTTCAGGAAAAATATTAGGGAGATTTTATAGTATTTAGGCAACTTTATTCCTTGGGCATGTGTGTGTCTTGTGAGACCACCACCCCATTACAAATTGGGAAAACTGCCTGAATGTGTTTATCTAATAACAGAGAGAACGCACGAAGCTCCCTGTTTAAAAAAAACTTTTTTTAGAAAAAGAGAAAGCATAGAAAAGGACAAGGATAAATTCTCATCATGTACTTGTTTTTCATCTTCTTTCTTTTTCTTTCTCTAAAAATAGTAGCAAGGAAGAACGGCTTAACTTGCCGCTTTTTTATTTTCTCCGGTTTTTATGTTTTGGGATGCAATTCACGTCGGCACGATTATAAATGCAATGCATGCATAACGTATTAGGCGCGCTGGAGTGTGTAGGTATATCAAATATATTACGAAACATGTTGTTAGCAATCTAGGGATGATGTTTTTCTCATCATGCTCATTATACTGTGTATAAAATGCAGCGGAAAATGTTTCTGTTGTTTGTTTTCTCCTTCCCTCCTCGTATTAGTAAAGGTTGGATAAAGATGAAGAAGTGGATAGAGTTGTGATGATGATGATGATGACGATGAGCCAACACCTGCTTCCCCTTTCTTTTCAGTTTTCATGATCAGCATCACGGTTGGTGTTTTACAGGGTGTTATTAATACCTTTTACATTCCACCTCCCCACACGCATTAATAAAAATCTAGAAGGAGAGGTAAAATATGTAAGAAAATCTTTTCTCTAGTAAAAACCTGGGGTTTCTTCTTAAATACCTAATAATATTACCATCATATTGCATTTTTTACTAGCGCATCGAGCAGCAAGTAAACGTAAATTTTTTTATCGTAAAGAGAAAAAATGGAGGATTTAAGCGAGTACATGTGCACGACTGACGACGACAAGCATTAGCATTCATTTCATCCTCTGCGTTCCTTTCCCTTTTATTCCTTTATTTTCATACTTCTGTTGTTGTACGTGCATTTAGCAGACAGAGAGGAAAGGAAACCGTTCACATTACATATGACATCTTTTCTCGCCAGAAAAAAAGTTGTTGCTACTTGCTCTGCATTCTACTATACGTGGTGATGTGGCGTGTCACTGTCAAGGTAAAAGCAGAGTGCTTATTTGTGTTGAGCATGTCAAAACATCCATAAATACATAATAATTTGCATGCATAGATGGTACACATGGTCTGGGATAATATGTAGTACAAAAAATATATAAGAGTATATGTCGAAAGAGAAAATAACACATGAAAAGTGTGTGCATTGCATAATAATAATAGCTAGTACTAAAATGGCACAGAGTATGATGATGATGACAGTGTCACATTCAGAAAAAAACCTCAAGACTGCAAGAGAGAGTGAGAGACATTTTGGTGTCACTTTGACTTTGAATAACGCGAAGGAGGAGGAGCAGGAAGAACAAGAAGTTTTAGTAAAGTTTTTCTTGTGTTCAGGAGAATCGAAAAAGTATAATAATGTTCCTTCATTCCTTCCTGAATTATTGCATACCTCCCTGTTTTTTTGTAAGGAGTCCCAGTAGGATTTACAAGGAAATTTTAACTTGTCACAGAGCAAAGCAGCTTGTCTTCTTATTTCTCTTCCGGAAAATGATAATACTAAAAATAAAAGAGGGAATGAATGAAGGAAGATGGGGGAGGAAGGAAGATGTCACACTGTTGCAGTAAATATCACACTGCTGATGCCATGTTGCTTTGGGATGTAAAGTAATTTGTTTAATTTTTGGGGTGTGTTATTTATCCGCAACGGTTTGATATAAGATGGATTTTCAAGAGTAAAGTGTCTGTACAATTTGCAGGGCAAACTAAGCTGAAATGTACTGCAGTTTGAATTTGAAGCTGCTAGTTTCTGTGTAAAATGACGTTGCACAACAGTTACGTTAAGTGGATATTACGTAATAAGAGGAGGGGGAGGTGGAAAGAGGATTTGGAAATGAATGGCAAGTTTATCTTTTTGGCTGAATGAGCAGAGCGACTACCTTGTAGGAAGAAGATGGGAAATGGAGAAACTAACCTGAGTAGTTTCAAAATGGATAGCATTCATTCATTTATGACACTGGCAGGATGAGCAACGAGACTGAAATGAAAACATTGGTGAAGTTCATGGGGAGATGAGCATTTGAGGATCAGTGTCATTGTAATCATCCTTCCGTGATTATTATTATTACTGCTCTTAGAAGTTAGCCAGGGGTAGACAATCACCAAAATGATTGCAGCCAGCAAGAAAACCTAAACTCAACGTGCTTATTCAAGCATCCCACGAGTGTGATTTTACATTTCATGCCATTGCATTACAGATTGAGCAATAGAAGCGAAACGAGTTTCAACTTTGTTGTAGTAAAGGTGAAGTAGAAAATTGAGAAATAGTCACGTTATTCGATTTTGATACGTGAAAAAAGAGTTTTCAAGTCCAAAACGTATACTCTCTAACAGGAAATGTATTTAATGAACTACCCAAGAAATGAATGACTGACATAATACCTTAAAAGTAGTTCTGCCATGGCATGGCAAAAACTAGGCATGTTTCTTTAGTGGATTTTCACTTCCGTGTGCCTCAACATCTATTGTAACCGGTCACATAAACATGACAACCCCCGCAGTTACAACTTTCTTTGCCCGTCACTCGTCAACCTATTATTACTTGCAATTTATGATTCATCAGTGAAAATGCAATTAGCTGCTGCAACCTCCAGTCAGAGCTAACCTTCGTGTCAGTTGGTGATGATAAGATTAAAAGTCTGCTGCAGGCCGGCTAAGTTGATGTGATGATGAAGAAGAAGTAGAATGAAGACTATGATTTTAATGACTTTGGGCTACGGGCAAATAGGCACACAACAGCGTGTTCACCAAATATCTAAACAATTTTGCAAAAGCTTAGGCAAAGAAAGGGACCACACTGTGCGAAAATTATGATAATTGGAGCCGGTCACGCAAACTCCCCGTGCTGTATATACAAGCTGCATGACTCTGTTACGCGGATATTTATTTTACTTTCTCCGTACATGCTACCAGTTCATTCATTCCAATTATTATTGAAAAAACTGAGCAGTTATTATCATCACATTCATTTAAGGCTTGTCTACTTTGTAGAAAAATAGAACAGGTCTGCTGCAGGCTCTATTGAGAGCATGGTTTTGCTGGTCTGGGCACTTTCGCTTTATACTCTGCCAAGCACACAATTTTGACGGGTTTATACGCATTGCAACACCAAAAACCAATTAGCAAAATACTTTTACTATGACTTTATTCTTTTTAGAACCTGAAAAGTTCTACAGGTAGTAGTGTTAAGCTTCATTCTACGTCCAATTTTTGGTACATGTTTAATATGTCAGTGAAAAAATATCAGAAAGTTTAGAAATTAAAGGTGATAATCGTAATGATAATGAAAGAGTGCACGAAATGTTGAAAGAGTGATCATGATAAGTGTCATCATAACACTTTTACAAACGCCGTCCTAATTTCGATTGGCTGCTTCTCGGCAAAGTGTACATCAAGCCCATCAACATTGCAATTATTGCTTCCTTCAATGAACGGGAATACGTGATGCCATTATCCTTCTTCCAAACCGTAGCAGGATAAAAGTTGACCATCAATAATGGAACCATGAACCATTAATGGCTTTCATTTTCAACCACATTCAGTACAGGGACAACATCATGAGAATTCAGGGTGGTTAATAATTGTTATGTACAAACTCGTGTCCTCAACTATACCTCAATAACCGATAACGTAAATTGTCCTGTCTAGCGCTACTATCGATTTTTAGTTCCCCGCTGGTTCTCACTTTCTCCAAACCGAAAGAAATATTTTTACTAGGGACCCAGGTACATTCACGGTTCCTCATATTTTTTTAAAACGCTATCATGGTCGTTAGTTGTTGTTCATCTACCTGGTTGGTGTAATGGTCAACTCAAAGAAAGTGCTTTACTCGAATATACACCAGTTAAAGAATAAAAATTCCATTTTCCGGATACCCCCTGGAAATAAAGCTTGCTTTTCTCAATCATCATAATGATAAAAGTAAGGAACCGCTAAGCATAACATTACAACTGTCGCATGAACAAGTACGGTGTATGCATACAAACTTAACATTTTATTTGTGTGAGTGACTGAAAAGGAATAAAAAAAAACTACCCCTACTGAGATCACAAACCAAGAACAACCTTAACATTATATTTTCCCTTGTCAAACGTAAAGCAGAGTTTGTGATAACTATAAATTTCTGGTTGGCAGACAGGCTTAAATACTATATACGTACAAATTAATAATATTGCCATACAATAAACCTGTGTATACAGAAATGGAGATATCCGGAACTTTCTCGAAAGAATAAGAATAATAGGCAGTAAACTGGAAATGAGTTGGGGAACACTTACATCCTTTTTCTTGAAAAAAGTAGCTAATTGTCAGAACACGATACAGCTCGTTTGCTGCTTTGTGGAGAAAGCGAGAGTGACATTCTAGAATCATTGTTCAAATGTTTAAAGAATAAAAATGGGACCTCTCAAACTCTGATTCGATTTTTTAAAAATGACTCCAGTTATAGAGTAGTATTACTAGTATTTAAATGAAAGAAAAAATGTGATTTGCTTACCAACGACACTAAGATGAAGATAATGGCTAAGGTGAGGCGTAGTTGAGACTTGACATTCGTAAATACCCGAGTCTCTATGCTGAGGATATTTGATCATTAGCGTGTACTCATCAGTGCTGGGCTGAAGAATGGCCCGGAATCTTTGGTCCGTTGTGTACGTATATCTACCCACTGTCAGCAAGTGGATGTCCCGATGTCGGACCCATGATACCTGGAAATTAAAAGTATTTTTAAACTCTCATTTTTTCTTGTGTGGAATCTGACAATAAAAATATTTTCCAGCAGTTTATCTTATAATCTATATATATTAATCTAAAGCACAAAGCCGAGTAGATTTGAAGATCATTCAAGAAGCAAGCAGATTTTTTCTTCTATTTTTAGCCAGACAATATATTTTGCAAGTTTTCTCATAAAAATAAACTTCTCTTAACTTAAACTAGCTTTAAGCATTATTGTATGAGCTCATTCGGTCGTTAACCTTTCAGCATACCAACATACAAAGCATAAAGCATTCAAGAAAAACCCAAATAAATTGCATAACTAGAATTCATTCCCTTGAACTCGATCATTACCGCTGCTAACTCATCTGCTCTTGTAGTTTTCGCGCAAATCTCAGCTTCTACTCAAGCAGATTTGAGAAAATGGAGTATGGAGTAGACCCAAGAAAAGTAATAACATGATTAGATCTATAAAAACGTATAATGTTCCAACGTTATTCAATCCATCCTTTTATAACAACCATGGCTGGTTTGTGTTTGAATGAGTGAATAGAAAAAATATTAGGTAAAAAACTCTTCAAAATTATTTTCCATTTCCTTTTGATCCACCTACCCATACTTCACATTTCCTTTCATACTTCTCTCCACATTCTACACGGCCGCCTTCACTTTTCAATTGAAATGCAAAATCGACGAAAAATTTTCGATAATTTATTTTATTTATAGAACAAGTAGCGATAAAGGTCCTCTTACTTTATTCCGCACGAATAGTTTCTGACTTTGGAATGCCGAGCAAATTAAAAGTTTTCAGGCGTGAATGGTCGCAAATTCATCTGATAAGTGCAAAAAAACTTTTTCCAGCTTTCTTTGTAAGTCATCAGCAGGAAAAGAGACGGTTTGCACAGAAGGGCATTTTATGGTAGGTACACAGCTTTACACCATGCATTCGTGTGTCTTAATAAAGAAATCTAGTTCAATTTTATTTTTCTTTGTGTCTGAAAAACATGCATAGGTAGCTTCGCAATTTTTTAAGGCGATCAATACTAAAGCCCATAGCGGCATAAAAGATTTTCCCCTTCCTTCCTTTCTTTCTTGTAAGTCTCGCTTGCATTTTAGTTTTTGCAGTAAAAAATATGCCAACTCCAAAAAACACTCCTAACATGGAGGGCGACCCACTCCTAAAAGAAAAATGGTGCTGTATACATGCATACAGTGAAGGCAAACAAATTGTTTTGAATTTGAATGAAGGAAGGAATTGGCAAAAAATGGGAAGGGAATAACCGCACACGGTGCGCTTATAAAACATCTAAACAAAAAGTCCATTTTTGCTGTTGCTTTTGTATGGCTTGTATGCAAAAGGGAAAAGAAGAAGAAAGAAAAATCCCATTTTCTTTCTTTCTTTTTCCAGAATAAAGTGCTTAAGAAGCCAAACAATTTTAACCTTCCCTTTTCTTCTCTTGTGACGATGATAATAACTGGTGGTAATATTCTTTTCTTGGTAGGCTTACAATGGAGACCCGTAGGTGTGTGTAGGTGGATAAACTTGTGCACTTCCTCATTTGATAGTTGTGCTTTAAATTACATAAGCTGTTTATATATATATGCTTATTTTAACTATTTTTGCTGCCTGAACACACCTGAACTGAAAAGGGCAAATAATAATTCCAGCGTTCTTCAGGTTTAACAACGGAAATCCCAAAGTGTTAAGTAAACAAGATTGCCCTCTTACCTTTTAGAAACTTGAGGCTATATTGTGTAAGATCTCAAGATCCGATTTAGCTCTTGTGACAAAGTGGAATTACCCTTGTGCTACTGAAAATATTGGATATTCTTATTCAATCCATCTTATGCTTTCTTCCTACGCAAAAATTTGAAAGCGGTTTTGGAACTCTACCTTATATATCATGCATCTGTGGCTGTCATAAACAAACAAAGTTTCAATGTATTCTTTGAAAATATCACATTAGTGTTTGCTATTTTGCATTCAATCATATTGTACCAATGATTCTCAAGTAAAATTTCTATTCAACTAGTAACCTCCACCTACGCAAATCGTTTTGATTATTTTGTTATTACACAAAAATTTTCTTAATATAATAAACACTAATCTTGAAAAGCATTTTGGGTTCATAACATTTGTGATTTTTAAGGTATCCTGTGTTCTCTCATGCATAAATTCACGAACAATGAGAAGATACAGAGAAAATACTGAAACTTATTCACAAGGTAGAGCTCTGCTTCTCATACTTATTGGATTACTATCGATTTTTGGAAGTTAGTGTGCCTGCAGCAACTGCGTGCGTGGGATGCACATTAAATTGATTGACAATTTTTTCCTTTCAAAATTCCCATGTGAGAATGTTCTCATCAGATTCTGGCCAAAGTATCTTTATCATTTTTCATAATTTAGCTGCATAGCTTGGAGAAAAGATTATGGCAATGCTGGCATAGTTTTTATACCCACAGATAATATTGTGGTATGTAGAAACTCTTCAGGAAAAAACTTTGCCAAAGAATGGTACACATGTAATCAATTCGTCTCCTCCTTGTTGGGATAATTCAATTCTCGTGTACGCCCTTGGGACTCGATTGAGGTCACTGGGGTATAAAATTTACCATCCTAGTAGTCCCGGCAAATGTAATAAAGAGGAAAAGAGAAAAAAAAACTGTGGAGGACTCTTCTAGTTTTTTCAAGTTTCCCTTTTACTTTTAAATAATTCATTAATCTCCCAAAGGTGATACGATGGTAGAGACAGAAAACCCAGCTAGTAAATGACACACTTATCCATGTGATCTTCTTGTTCCCAGGAACAAGGTCATTCAATGGCACATGCACAAGTACGCGACATTGTATGAGGATTTTTCTTCTTCACTGTGATGATAATAATGACGGCAGAGTGAGTAGTGAAATAATGGTAAACATGATTTCTCTTGTGACAAACCTTATGTAATAATACGGAGTTTGGTAGACTCTTTAAAATAGGAATTGAGAGAATGAGAGAGGACCTATTACACTGATGGAAAAGGAAAAGCCCTTTAGAATCTTTCTTTTTTGCCGAGAGAAATTTCCCACTTTTACTTTCACTCTATCTCCGAGTGAGTGTTTCATTGATTCCCTCACTTACTCATAGTCACCGTGTGTGTCTGTGTGGTGCGGTGCAACCGTTTGCCTCCGAGATACGAATCTACCCTAGTTATCTGAGTATAATACAATTTTGTAGGTAGCTAATATGTATACCTAGAAAGCATGGCAAACACAATGGATTGCATGCATATAAGGAGATAATGGTAAATTGGATGCACAAAAGTAATGCTTTTCGGCGATTCCCAAGAGAGCCCGCTTTTAACCTACATTTTTTCACAACATCGCTTGTATAATAACACATTGAGCGTACACTGCACTCTCTACGTTTTTACTACCCCGGTAGTAGCAAGAATATAAGTCCACCACATCTTCTTACGTTGTAGTAAAGTAGACAATTTTTATTGAGGAAAAAGGATATAAAAACGGAGAGCAACGGACCCGCTTTTGCTGCTACTGATTCTACGAGTGCTACGAATACGGGCTGAGAACATGGTCATCATTTTGTAAGTAGATTTTTTGGCTAACGCTCTACCACTGTGAAAAAGCCGCATCTTTGATGTATCAAACAGCAGCAGTGGAGAAATTGATGCTACACTGCTGTATTTTTGACCGACAGCAGAGGAATGAGCAGATCAGAAATTCCGAATAGTCCACATGTATTTTTGGCAGTGCTGACACACGCATTTTTTATTTTGTCAGGTTCGTTCCAACAAGAAAAATACTGATGTTGCACAGATAGTATGTATTTTGTGAAAGATACGCATTTTCTATTTGAACTACAATAAAGAAAAAATAGCCTTTTACGCACCACAAAATCAAAAATTGTTTTTTTTTGTTGAAAAGATGCTAAAATGAATAAAAAAGTAGTTGAATAGAAATCTTGATTGGGTTGTTGGAAGTGTGAACTGATTGAAAGCTGATTGAAAAGTGAATAGATAGTTGCAAATGTGTGGTTATATAATGGGGTATTACGAATATATCTAAAGCAAAACTACCTACTTCTTTGCAATAGTCAACGACTTTATTGTTTGTCTTTTTCATAGTTTATACTGCTGTTTGTCTTTTTCTTTGAATAATACAGTGTGGCACTACCTACACAGGATCTGGAGTGACATAAGCAAGATGAAAGCAGCACACACTTATTTCTTGTCGCAAAGTCCTTTTTGTCTGTCCACGTCTCCGGAGACATCAAAAAAAGATGTTACCGCCACAAGCATTGTACAAGTAGTTCTATTTCTGTACTTTATTTTCATACTCTATAGAGCCCTGCAATAATATTATATTATGGGAGACGAAGTGAGTAGGAGGAAAATTGCAAAGTTAAAAGTGCAAGGCTCAGCAAAACATTTTTCCTCTGTTCGTCGTCACAAAAAGTGTCACTTTGAATCGGTGGTGAAGATCTGATGATAAAACGCACATAAAAAATAAATAAAATTTCACTTCCCCATTTCCCCCGTCACTTTTTGTTACTCTCAGCACGGAGATAGATGAGCGTACTATACACAATACACACACTCACACCAAGGCTTGCACAGTCAAAGAACGTCAAACTCAAAATACGGCCCGCGTGTAATAAAAAAGCATGGAATATTGTAGAGGGAGTCATCTCATAAATATGGCACGTGCTGCGTACAAGTGAAAAACTAGCTAACCAAGTTTGCTGAGCCCTGCAAAAATACTTTTTAAGCGCTACATCATCGACATCATCATATCATAACAGTATCTCTTTGCTCTGCTGTGCGTATGGGTTGATCACAGGAGACAAGGAACGACACAAGATAATAATATCTAAGTATCGGTTTTCATATCTCTCGCCGATGTTTTTGCAAAATGACAATATATTAGATTAGTAGCAGGAGAGAGGAGAGCAGAAATGAAGCCCAAAACACTACTTTCATGCGTTTGTTTGTCTACCTTCTTGCTCATCTGTGCGTTTTTGCTTGTGTGATTACTTTTATATCTCTTCTCTCTTTTAACTCTCGGCGAGTTTCCCATTTCACGTTATTTATCTTATTTTGCAATCTCTTTACTCCCTTTCCTCTCTTCCCTTTGAAACTTCATCTCTGGTCTGGATCTCTGGATGCCTTTCCCTTTTCAGAATTTATAGGCCACCGTTGTTTCATTTATTATGAAGGAAGGACGATCATGACTTCAGATAGGATATTACTTTTGTGCGTACACACTTACTCGTTTTCTCTCTCTGTGACTCACACAAAATTTCTGCGGACTAGGGACATAATGATGACGATGACTATGTAAAACCGAGAAAGGGAAAACGCGATCCATTATTTTCTGTGTTTGGCTTTATTGTTGTCTTTTTAGTGGTGGTGGCAGCAGCAGTAGTAATGCTGTAGTACAGCAGAGTAGTTACAGATAGATAGATGTGTTCCAGTGAGTTGGCTAACTGAGAAGGGAGCGTTGCCAAAAAAATAATATTTTCTTTGATATGGGCAGGGACATAGAGAAAGAGAGTGACTTTCAAGTTGGGTATCGCCTACTGCTGAGAATAGGTTTCCCTTTCCCTCTCTGCAACAAGATGTTATTAAACCTATCAGTTTCACAGAGCTAGAGTGAAAGTGAAGAGCAAGCAGTGGACTGGAAGAAGACGAAGACATGTTCAAATAATAATATTTAGATAGGTATATATGCTCAATGGTAATAGGAGAGCATTTTGTCATAGCAAGAAGCATGTTCCTTTACACTAAACTAAAAAACTACAACTATGATCCTTCTATCAATGGCAGCATCAGCAACAACACTTGTTTTTTAGAGTGGTCCTATAAGGATGAAAAAAAGATGGCAGGCAGATACAGAGAAGGCGAGAGGAAATGGAGACATTTTATATGTGATATAGACTTTCACAAGAGTACTTACATGAAAAGGATTAGTAATAGGATAACGGATGAAAAGGAACATCAACTTTTTGAGTTTGAACCCCAGTTTGCTTGCCCGTTTTCCTAGGCTCCTATCATAACAGTTTTTTTCTCGGGTGGACTCAATGGTAATGCCTATGCATATAGATATGTATAAATGGAGGGATGGAATGTTAAAAGGGATTTTCATATGCATACCATATATAAATGTATAGGAGGGGTAAAGTTATGTATAAAAAACTGGGAAAAGAGAGGAAAAGAGATGATGAGGGACAAGTGGATGGAATGGAGTCATAGTTTACTAGCACTAGCAGCAATATTTGTCAGCCAGAAAAGCCCGATAAACTTGTTCATCCAATTCTTGTAAATTATGGAGAAAATCTAGTCTGGCTGACTCCAAGCAGACGGAGCAATGGCAAAATGGGTGTGTAGTAATACCTACGCCAAAAATGGGAATGTAATAATAAAACTAGAGAAAAATATGTACATATTTCTAGGTCTGACCATGGAGTTGCATGCCATGAGGCGTTTTTCAGTCTAAAAAATGAACAATTCTACATACAGGCACATCTGCCGTTTCTCTATTTTCTCAGTGAAGTGAAACGAACACCACACAATAGCAGCGGCACTAACCATTGCACTACTAATACTTGGTCATTGTACAATTTAGTGTTGTGGTTCTGGTTAGATTTTTGCTAGAGCAGCCGAAAGCAACAGGGCAGAATAAGCAGAGAAAATTTTTGATCATGGTCATGTCTGTCTGTAAGGCAGATTACAAGTAAAAAAGTACAAATGGTGGTGGTGATTGCAATGGCTTGTTTGGAAAGTGAGCCAAAGACAGAAAGAGCTCCCCAGTCATAATTTTGGACTCGTAAAACCCGGAACAGGATCTAATCCGAACCCAGTAGTGTTGTTGTTTGAAGACATATACACAAGGCTAGGACCCAGGACATCACACTAACAATGACTACCAGTCATCTTCTTCCAAAAAAGGAAAGCCAAGTGAAATAGCTTCGTTCTTTCTCTACCTACAAACCAGCACAAAGCACAGTGCTTTGCCATGTCTATAAAATAGACAAGGAAAGGCGGTATCTCCGATAATTGCTTCTCCTTTCATTTCCTCCGCGCTGTCCTCTGCAGCCAGCAAAAATTAATAGATTTTCTGTCTCTGTTTGTCTGTGTAGGCTTATCTCGTGTAACGATAATCCATTCATTTTCTTGTGCTCTACGGATTCATTCACTTTTTTCTGAAGAATTGTATGCTCAATTTGCTCACGGAGCGTTGTGTTCCTTCTTTCTCTGCTGATTTGATTTAGCTGGCATGCGGATGACGATGATAGCATATTCAATTGCTAAAGTTGCTGGCACTACTACTACACACGAGTAGGTATATAGCATATCATAAAGCATAACAGGCAACGATAAAAAATAATTTGTGTGTGAACGTGGATCCTGGTCTGCAATAATAAATTCCTTTTTTGCCTTTTGGCATACACTTCTTTTGCTAGTGATGATTTTGTGGTCTGTTTTCAGGCTTGCTGTTCTTTGAGTGAGTAAAATGAATTTGTGAAGGTGCAGTATACACATGTCGGCATATACCTTTTTTCAAGCTATTCTACTCATAATTATGTTAGGAACGAACATGGAACATGTTTCTGATCATCATATTGATACTGCTCACTATAGCTTATGCTAAAAGCCAACTTTGTGACCTTTCCAGATTAACGGCCTTGGTCTGCGTCTGCTAGAAAGCTGAAAAACAAGGCGTTTTGTTATGTAGACTGCAGTTGGTGTGATTTGATTTGACTAGATGTAATTTTTACGACTGTTTTGTTGTCTTCTTGCACGGTTTACCCTGACAAGTTTAGTTTGCCACTGCACTAGCGCTAGACCCGAAATTGAATTTTTGCCTGCTTTTACCAGAAAAGTCCCATCCGTATCACTTCTCTTTTACTTTTAACCCATTTACTAGTCCAATTAAAAGACTTTTATTACTTGTTGTTCACCAACTACACTACAAACAAGAAGCTGGAGGCGGGAAGGGAAGCGACATGGAATTTTATCCGTTTTTCATCATCGCGATAATATTGTGCAAGCATAATATAATTCATGAAGGTAACAACTCAGATTACAACTTGCAAACTTGAGCTAAGCTCATCATCCAGTTATTCACCTTTTCTAACTTTTTATGACGAGCTTTTTACGCCAAACAAAAGGTACCTGATACTTTACGGATTTTGTTTTCCGCCTCGGAACAAGACACGAGTAATCTGTATACACAAATGCTAAAAACTTGTATCTCTATACTTTTGGTCGAATGGCACTTTTTAAAGCCTTTTTTGCATGTAGGCGCATCATACACTTTTTATGGACCATTTCTAGAATACATTGCATCATGTTTCCAGCATTAATTTTGGATATCTCTCCAATCCAAAGAGAAATGGGCAGAATTTCGGGTGTTCTATGCCATGTTTTTATTTACAGGACACATATTTGCAAATGGAAAGCAAGGAAGACAGATCATCTTTCTTCCCTTTTGAATCCATCTCCTGTGCTCCTTTTTCCCAGTGTGCTGCTGTATATCATATCCTGCTTTTTTCTACCTTACTTTTTCAGTTTTAGCAATACTGCACTACTTTTTTGATCAGGCAAGCAGGAAAAAACGGATCGGATGAAGTAACATGGGAGTGAAAAGATGAGAAACAAGGAACAAGTAGGACGACATCGTTTGTGCGAGCATTTCTGTGTTACTTACGACCTGCACTACTGCACACGTATCAAAACCTAAATAATATACATATTTTTATAGATTTTTCCGGCATGAAATAAAAAAACAGCAACAGAGGCAGCTCTCTGCTTTTCCGTTCACAAGCATGTTTGTGAAACCGGATAGAATATGGAGAAAGCAGAAAAGCCATGTTCTATAAAGAGGCTGGAATATGTCACCTATTTGCACTTTTCTTTCTCCCTGTTTGCTTATCTTTCATGTTAGACATGATGATCATCATCGCGTCCGTGTCGTTGTCAGCCTATGAATATCCATAAAAATGTACACATATGCACACAAATAAGTATACTCTAGTGTATAGCAATAAACACACACTCACGTTTCCTACGGTATACATTATATTCAGAGTCGAGACAAAGAGAGAAGACCAGTTCTAGAGATCAGATATATATCAATATATCATGTTGCAGTGCAATACATATATGTATGCATCTACCGAAAGGAAGTACTTCTTTTTTCTGTCTCTTCAGTCGACAGTCGACGTGACAATCGATCCATTTCATTTTCAACATTTTCCCATGAAACTGAAAGCAGGGACAGGACCACCACCAGAAGTAGTTACAGAAGATGGAGAATAGTAAAGTAGAAAAAAGAACTGTTCTGAGAAAAGTCTCCATTTCTTTCAGTTTATTCTTGTACATTGGATACATGTACGGAGATACAAATGGTTTCAAGAGGCACAGCAGCTGCTGACGCTATATAAGCTGCATTTTTACTTTACACGTGCTATTATTTGCAAAATATATATAGGTATTGGTGATAACGCAGTTTGTATACCTAGTACTTTGTCTTGTTTTATTCCTTAAACTATACCCAAAAAAATTCACATGCATAACAGGTCACGTAGATAAAAGGGAATGGATATCAACTTATATTATGCCCACTTTTTTCATTCTCCCGTCTTCTTCTACTTTCTTTGTTACATGACCTGTTTCGTGCTATTTGAAGGAAACGCATGACAAAGAAGTAAAAACGAAATTTTTTAACAAACCTGTCTGAAGTTACGTGTAGAAAAAAACCGAAGAGCATATTGTGGCCACATAACTATAACCTTAGCCTTGCTACACCGCAAAATATGTCTATATTTGATCATGATGATCATGTGTTCGCTCATAAAAACGAGGAGACATTGTCCTCAATAAAAAAGAAAAAACGGTTAGATACCTTTATGCTTTTTTTACTTAACCCACATTCATTCTAATTCATGGTCACTTGTACAATGTGTGTGGAAACGGAAAATGGAACTTGAATACTGCGGAGAAACAAGTGGAGAGAAAATTGGAAAATTTATTTTTTAGTGAATGAAATCAATTTTTGGTCGAATTTTTTCCCTAAACATTCTGCGGTTTTGTATAATATATTGATCTTGCAAATGATAACGGTGAATATAATGGGGACACTCCAATTTGCCTGGTATGGTTATGAATGAGGCAAATGTCACATCAGGTACAAATGTACACAACCTACGTCACCTTATACATTTTCATAATGCTCGAATAATAACAGTAATGACACTGTTTGAAAGGAAGAAAAAATTGTGTGCAAAATTTGGTAAATGTACACCAGCAGCATTTTCTTCTCTTTTTGCTGACTCAATACACTAGGCCACTACTACTGTCAGCAGAAAAAAATGTGTTTGTCAAACGAAACAAAGGAAAATAGATGAGGTGGCTGATATCGGTATTGAAAAGAAAAAAAAACACGGAATAAATATGTGCACACGTTTAAAAACGTCAGGTTTCTTAGAAATAGAGAAACTGAAGCATTGCCTTGCATAAAAATGCTCGTTTAGTTTTGCGTGTGTATTTTACTGCTGATGTTATTCCACTGCGTAAAAATCCAGCCAGAATATCTAATGCGCTGCTTTGCTGACATCAGAATTCATTCCAGCTGGCAAAAAATGCAGTTGTTTCGGGATATATTTTTGTCCTTTTCTGTTATTCAAAGTGTGTAATATGGCGTGTAAAAGGATTAAACTATGCGTTGTGTAATCTAGCAACGTATACATAGCTGTGCCGTATTATGTGTCAAAAATGTCACTGTTATTGATTACGCCCGTTTGTCTTTCTTTTTTTCTTTACCAGCAGAAAAAAAATAGTTCAGTTTTTGTACAATTTTTTGGTATTTTTGTTGTAATGTCATGTGTGTAGTTTGCTGCTGCTGGGTGCAGTAATCGCTGCCGAGCCAAGTAAGAGCTGAAGTCAAAAAGTCTGGATTTTTGTTCGGTTTTAATACCCGCTGACAGGCAAGTGGTCTATGTACCAAGGATTGAGTGAAATGACTAAACAGACACCCAAAAATTATGGTGCCTTTCCTCGTGTCTTGTTGATTATTCATAGAATTTTACTCTGTACGTCTTGCTTCATATATGTCATTCAATATGTTATATTCATACGAATACGTTTCCTTCAAGGAGAAAGGTTCTCTTAAATCCATGTCTTAAAATATGAAGACTTTTTGTCACACGCTGGCCAGCAGTGTAAGGCGAGTAGTTTTGAAGGAGAAAAGAGAAAGACAAGAAAAAATTGGATTTTACGAGAGAAAATATAAAAAGTGCTGCAGTATTACACGTGGCAAAAAGAGACAAGCAAAGTCTAGTCGAGTAGACCAATGCTCATGTCCCAATTGGGTAATGTAGAGGACGAAGGAAAGTCTATCATTTTCCCAAAGAGCCCTGCAGTCTGCCAATGTCTGCCTTTATCCATGCCTCCTTTTGTTTTCCTTTCCGTCATCACTTCTCAAGCAGTACGCAGTTGACAGGCTAGAAAAAGTAGCTGGGACAAACGTCACCGAATAAGAAGAGAATGTTTCATTTACACATAAACGCGCACACACATACTAGAAACAAGACGTACGCACGCAGTGACACACACGAAACGACAATGAGAAAATCTAAAAGAGAAAGCGAAATGGACTTGAAAGTCGTTGCTGACCAAGCCCACGGAAACACGTGAGCACGGCTTAGAACAGCTTTGGAATTTGAATTATTCCAGAGTTGTTTTTGCAGTGGATGTTGTTATTATTGCGTAGCATGTGACACGGAACACAACAGACTTATTTACACGTAAAGGACATACATAATGCAAAGTTGCGTAAAGATTGCATGAAGACACAAGTAGCGATAGAGTATCCATCACTTTTGCCGCTTTTGCGTTTTAGCGAGAGCCATAAACCGGTTCTCGGGCACACTACAAATGATTGGTGGCTCGTATCACCTCAGCACGGGGAGAGAGAAGTGTGTGCATAAATTATGAGCAAAAGGAATATAGCTGATGATAATAATCCATAGAGCTGAGAGAAAAGCAGCAAGGCTCCCATTTACAAAGCAGCACGTGTGTGAATATGACTGCTGAATAATTATTGGCTGAAAGAGAAAGCTGCATTGCACACGAGTTTGGGAATTGCAGTTTAAGGTTTATACCTGTTTCACTTGCTTTTGATGTGAAAGAGAATAATGATGAAATGCCATAAAATGCACCTCCTGTTGTGCGGCCGCAATTTTTTAGAAATGAAATATGCAACACAGGTACGTTTCATCTATTTCAACTCAATGTCACAGAATGGCACGCGTGCATTCCAGTGGAATAAATGAAAGTGGACTGAGTGTTCCATAACAGAAGGATAAATGGGATCCATTCTGGAATTGGACTGGAAATTTTTTGTTCACGGCTAGGCAGCGCTATATAGTCATCATAATTTTTACACTAGCATAACTACTACAAAAGAAATTGCAGTGCTGAAAAAATAACAAAAAAAGAGAATATATAGGTGTCAACTTATTTAGCAGCCTTATGGCAGAATCCAATTTCAATCGGTCAGTCAAATAAATACACAAAACAATAAGGGCAGCGGGGTGTGGCGTGATGTGATTGCTTTCGACAGCTCAAGGTTTCATCGCACAAACGAAAACCGTTTGTTTTGTAAAATAACAACTGAGTTTGAAACAAAATTTTGCTGAAAATGATAGCTTGATCAGTGTAAATGCTTGTCGTTTTGATGGAGGATTCATGCGTGTCAGGTTCTTTGTTATGTAAAAACTCTCAAAAATGATTGGCAGTTTTTAATTGTCCTTTCTGTAAACAGTTAAGGTTGGACTTGGTTGGTTGACAAATGTTTTATCTTAATCGTTCTAGGACCTGGAATTGGCCGATATTGGTAATTACATTTTGTAAATATTTTATATTTGCATTTTGCTTTTTTTCAAAAACTATACTTGGAAAACTCGATGTAAAGGAAGATATAGCTCTTAAACAATAGCTGCTGGCAACGCAAATTCTTTATTTCTCTTTTCTTTTCACTACGCGTGCTTTCTTTTCATGCATGTGTTGGGTTGGGAATGTGTGCTTTGTCGAGATTGAGAAGGGCAGAAGAAGAATGCGTAGGAAGGGGCGAGATACCAGATAACTAGTATTCTCAATCTTCTCACACGTCCATTCCAACTTTTTCTCCTCTCCACTTCCTGATTTTTTTGGTGATTCTCTGATCCAGATACCAAGTCAAAAGAGAAGCCAAAAAGTCCTGCTTTGAAAGTAGATGGTGTAATAATAGTACGAACAAAAACATAATATAATATGTATGTAGAAAGCAGCGTAGCAAAATATTATGCATATCTACAACATATATCTCAGCATTCCGCCGTACCATCACCAGTCAACTCTCGGCAGCCAGCAAAGAGAAAAATCAGGACAGCAGATCTTTCAATCAATCAGAGAAGAAAACAAGGAAGCACAAGATACAACACCACCAAAAATCCCGGAGAAAAGGGGAAGTATAGCTTCTAGAGAAAGTTGTTAGTAAGAAAAACGGTGCAATGAACGACATATAGGAAAGAAAAGGACCAAAAGTTTCCTGACTACGAACGAACCCTTCTTATTTTTCTCGAACAAGTAAATCCACGAGACACATGCATGCCATACATTCCTTGCATCTTCTCATCCAAGCAGTGTCGTTGTCGTTGCGAATCAATTTTCACCCATGAAAAGCAACCAACAAAAAACGGAGTTGCTTGATGTACTCACTAGTACTTACTGCTAACTTTTATTCTGAAAAGATGTATTTTTTATTCAGCACAACACAAAAAGGAATCCGATAGAGATGGAATAAAACGTGTAGTTTGAAAATGTGCGTCATCAGGTAGACGAACTTTGTAAAGTGCAAAGCATTTCATACAGCTTCTTGCGAATAAAAGGTAATACCCAGAGCAGACAAAAAAGTTGAAATTCAATATTTCTTCCGAGAAAATAATAATATGCATACCAGGCTAGATCCTTCTTAGGTTTTAAATATTTACACAAATCGTGCCTACATACTTTTGGGAGATATTTATCCGACCGCGTAGAGGGAGACTTTATCTCCCCCATTCCCTTATTTAGCAGATATTCCCATTTTTCTTGTCTGCTAAATCAGCCACCCAATTTAGCCGCGAATATCACTACTTTAGCAGACAAAAAACTTCTGATTTTTTCCAAAGTTTTAAAAGCTTGTTTGCATGCAGAGGTAAATGCATGAAATCAACTTGAACATACTCGAAAAACTAATATGTTGACATACCTATTAGGCATTCTGATATCTGATGATACAGGTACGATGGAAAGCTTTTGAACAGTTTGTAAGTTCATCAGTAGGACAGTTGTGTCTAGAAAGGCGTTGTGTAAAATGCCGAATTATAGTATGTGTATATATAAGTATGTGTATTACCGAATTAATACTCATACTGGTGTTGAGCTGAGAACCCAGCAATACATTTAAAATGTTTTTTGTATGAAGGATGAAAGTATGAAATACGTATTGTATACTGTACACATAGGTTGCAAAATACAAGTTTTTAACAGGGACAATGTGGTGAAAAACGACGGGTCAAACATTGCCTGGGGACTCCGTACGTATAGGTATCTCAAACTTCATAAATCATGTTCGGTTATTCAGATAGCTGTGGCAGTTGTAATTATCAGCAACGTTTTAAGTTTAGAATTATTGAAACAGTAATAATACTCATATCCGACATTATTAAATTTGAAATACACTTGTGTTGACAAACTCTCCGCTTCTGTATCAGAATAGCATGTTGACATTATAATTCTTATTTTTTTAAAATCCCTGATCCTTGAGAATCCTAGTGCGTTGAAGTTGATTTCATGCATTTACCTCTGCATGCAAACAAGCTTTTAAAACTTTGGAAAAAAATCAGAAGTTTTTTGTCTGCTAAAGTAGTGATTTTCGCGGCTAAATTGGGTGGCTGATTTAGCAGACAAGAAAAATGGGAATGTCTGCTAAATAAGGGAATGGGGGAGATAAAGTCTCTCTCTACGCGGTCGGATAAGATTTTCCCCATACTTTTGTCTGACATGCTTGTATACTTACGTACACACAATCTCAATTTCATTTTTGTTGTAGTGCTTCAAGCCATCGCAAGAAGACAATCTAATAAAAATTCTAAAAAAGCGAATAAAAATATCATCACCACCACACAGTACCTTCAACCTTCACCACCACCGCAAGGAACGAAACTAAGAGGATGAGAGGAAAGAAAAGGTAGGAAAATGGATTGAGGAAAAATTATTGTCATTGAAATTCACTCTTGTTCGTATTCCTTTACATTTTTTCCTTGCAAAAATGTAATATAGGTCATACCATCGTGTGCACTACGCCGCATCCAAATACTAAAGAAGATACACACGAGCAAAATGGAAAACGTTTGAAGAATAGGCAATCCTGTTATAGCGCCTTCTCCATTTTGCGTTGTGATCACACCTCGACAAAAATATAATAGTCAAAATAAATTCACCTCGTTCTGATGACACAGCCTAAAAGGAAAAAAATGAAACAAGGAAAAACATAAAAGACATGAATTTAATATGTACGTAAGATCAATTGTCTTGTGCGACAACCGTAACCTTTTTTGTAGGTTATTCGACTTTTGCTCGGGGTAGTTTGAAAATGATAATCCAGAAAAATGAGAGCATCTCTACAAAAGCATATAAAGATAGCCAGACCGACCGCGACCAAGAGAAAGTAAAAAGGAAGGAAAGACTTTCTCTCCTTTTTTCCTGCAAAATCTCGATTCTATCATCATGCATCCCATCCATCTCGTCAACCTTATTCACGTGTCACTCTTCTATTTATATACGCTGCTGTTTCTATTAGGAGAAAATGTATTCATAAAATGAGTTTCAGGAGAGACTTCCAATAACCTCCTCCAAATTTTCCAACCAAACCACACTCGACACTCGATCTTGAGTCTTTCTCCTTTCTTGCGCATATAAAAACCTTTTTGCATGCCCTTCAGCACCAGAAGTACGCTATGAATGAGCAAAAAAGGGAACGCGATCGTATATGTGGTGGCACTCTCCTCGTGATCATCTACCTTCTTATAAAAATAACAATAGAAATACCACTGGAGAACGCAAGACCACTACTACGAGGAGGACTAGGATAACGACACGTGAAACTTCTAGAGAGGAAAAATAGGTTGGTTTACATATAAACAGGAATGGTGGGGATCTCGTACAGTGCATGCATGCTGTGTGTGATATTTGAGCTGGCAAAGTGAAAGTAAATAAAAAACCAGCAAACCTCTCATCTACGTAGAAACGAGTGTGATCAAGGCTGTAAAGGATTTAAAGTAGAGCAGAAGGAGTAAGCAAAGCAAATGTGGGCTGTGTATTTGGCGGTCATAAAGGAAAAAATAAGCAGTTTTTGGTAGCCTTTGTTGTTGTTTCTACTGCTTTGGGAATGGAAATTTTGGTGAAAAGAAAAAGAAGTGAGAGAGATCCGCTGTTTTGTGGCTGTGTGGCTTTGTGCTTGATGATCATGGCGATCGTGATCATCATCCTTTTCTCTTCTTTATAGACTGGAAAACCGATCTACTAGCACGAAATGTTGGATTACCAAGCGTTCCCTACTTTTTTTATGAGAATGACCGTGGCGTTGTGTATGTGTGAAGGCGGATGAATAAAAAATCGACCAAAATGTGAACTACGCTAAAATAGTAGGTAGGCATGCTAAAAATACACATTCCACCTTTTGTATTGGTATTTTCCACTCACTCCATGGTGTAATGTAAGCAAAACAGGGAAATGTGTTATTTGAGCGAAAAAGGCCTTTGGCCCCGGTCTTCTTTTTCTTTTGTTATTGTAATCCCTTTTACATTGCAGCATTTTTCAGCCCGCTTTCGCAGAACACTTTTCGGTTATTTGAATGGCATTGCTGCTGTTGCCGCTGTGTTGTTGTATGCCGAGATGGGTGAAATGGAAAGTGAAAGAAATACGTGCTTTCATCGTTCTTTCACTTTTTCCAACTAATTTTGGGACAATTTTCCTGTACTTTGTTGAGATGTTGTTGATGTTGGTATGCAAGAATTGGATGTCATGTCAGTTGATCATCAATTAAAATGGGAGCAGCAGAGCGCGAGGAAGGTTGGCAGGAAGAGAGAATAAAAAAGTTTCACACTAAAATGGAGGAGAAAGCCACAACCCAAAAACCACTACTTCACAACATGGACAAAACGACAAAGCAGGAATGATGAATGCTAAATGTTCTGGTGAGGCGACAAAATTTTAGCCTTTTTTCTCCTTCGTTTTGTCACGGAAATAGATTGGGGTCATCGTATCTTTTATACAATGTGGTATGGCATTTTGGGGTGTGAGTCCCCATTATCGCCTTTTCTTTCCATATATGGGTTTTGCGAGTGAGCAACACACGCGCGTCTACTCCCGTGTCACTCACATTCATTCATTTCATTACCATGGTTCAGGCACGTTCCTTTATTGTGGTATTAAGAGGATGGTGTCATTGTCACAGGATTATTTGTGCTGTGAGCCAGATTATCATAACCATTTGATGTACACGCAGTGTCATTGCCTGTTCTTTTGAATGAGTGATGTGAGTACACGGGATCGTCAAAGGAGGAGAGAACAAGCTTGTTTACATTTTTCCTTTTGTTCGAGCAAAACTTAAAGGGATTGAAAACTAGAAGGAACAATGGTGTAGAATTTTAAGCATGCTAAACCGGTAAAGCAAACAATATTATGCCATCATTTTCTAAAGGGTCATCGCAGCAATCAAATGGGTGTTTCAACAAGAGATTTGAGTGGTATGACACTAAATGAAATGAGCAGTGCGGAGTAGACAGGGTGCACAACAATGACAAAGGCACGAGGCACACAAATTCTCTCAAGGCTAAACAGCCTCAAAGGAGAAAGTTGAGAGAGTTCATCATACCCGTCATTTCATTTACATTCCTTAATCCATGGATGATAGTTGCGGGCAAAAACAAAAGAGTGATTTACAGATGAGCGTGGAGAGATGATCACAGAATAAATACGAAGGAATTCCTACCTAAAACTTTTCTCCATAATTATTACTGCTGCGTATTATTATGCGTAAGCTTTGTAAATAGGAACCAACCAATGCATTGTTTCGCCTTTCCTCTTCGCTTGAGTGGTTATGAGCTATTCATTTTGAACAAGTTTATACACGGAATGTGGCCTTATATTATATTGTCGTTATCTTGATGATAGAAAACGTGAGACTTTGTGGGTTTTTAAATGAGCACTTTTGGAACTAGCTCGAGATTGAAGCAGCCCTTCATCAGCATCAGTATTCCTCTTTCACATTAAATATGCCAGATTTTTTGAGGAAGGAGAACAACAAATGGCTTTATTATTCTTTGTAATTCTCATGCACAAGAGACCTGACTCCTTTACTAAACAAAATTTTAGCATTACAAATAAGTATCAGTAGAGCTACACAATGTCATTGTCCTCTTGTTTGCATCATTCATGTTTCTGGAATTGGACAGAAGTCAGATTCCCTGCCAATTTTGTAGTAAAAGTTTGTTAGCTCTGGTGATGATGATGACATGAAATATAATGGCGTCATATGTATATACCTACCTTTCGTAGTTCTCTAGCGTGCTGTGCCAGTAACAAAATTATAAAAATTAAAAATGTTCTGCTTCCTCTTTTCATTATTTATACTTTCTCGACATTCCCTCACTTTTCTGTGGTGAGGTAGTGGTAGTATGATATGCGACTGTAGTCTGTATAACATCAGCAAAAAAGGTAACTTTCAGCACATCACAGTTTTACATTTTAATATTAAGTACGTACATACTTTCTCTATCGCACGGATACCAAATCTAAAAACGGGTGAATAAAGTTTGTATAAAAACACAACACAAGAGGCGTTTTGTATTATTGATGATTCATGTGTAAAGTCGTTGACGTTCCATCCATCAAAACTGTATTTTCGCTTTTCTCTTTTGCCCCTCTCCACTCTTGCTTTCACTTCACCACCACCCTACTCTACTCTCGTATATTTTTCTTGTTCTGAAATATTTTAATACACTTCTTGTTTTGTGTTAGCATGTCTAAAGCATTTCCTAATAAATTCTTTCTTTTTTCTCTCTCTTCTCCACTTCAAAAAGGTTACATTATTTTCCGTGTTAAATATTACAAATGAATGAATATTCACGTTCACCTCACCATCATCGTCAACAGGAACAGGAGCAAGTATACACCTTGGCTGTGTTTCTCGGTAAAGTTGTTTATAACTTTTCATATTTTACTTTTCACCTTGTCGTTGTCGTTTCTACTTCATTTACATTTTACACTTGTGGGTCTCTGCCACATTTATAAGTACGTATAGTTATTCCATGAATTAATAAATATGCAACAATATGTATTTGGTCCCAAGCGGGTACTCGTCCACTCCGCATTTTCTTTCATCATCATCTATGCAGCAGTGGGTAGGCTACGCAGAATAGGATATGGTTTCTCCAAAACTCACTTCTTGGCCATATGCCATGCCATCATCACTACCACCGTTAAAATTATAAATAGTTAAGCAGAGCTCACACTTAATTTCCCCTTTTACACCTAGTACACACACAAGCTCTTGTTATAATGGCTATGTATACTAATGAAAGGGAGCTTCAGAAAGCATTTCACCCGTTACACGAGTCGGTTAAATGGGTTACGAACAGTACTGATTAGATACACAATACTTTAGTCGTACATAGAAGGAAAAAACAATACACCGTTTTTCTGTATTAAACATGTACACAAAATTAACACAATGGCTGGAGAAAAACGCTTTCTTTCCCTTTCCAGCTATTTTTCAAGCACTGTATATTAAGAAGTTTTTCTCCATAGATGTGGGGAGGAGGAAGTAAAAGTTCTAGGAAGATGAAAAGGAGGACAACAACAAGGAGCATACGTATTTACTTTTCTCCGGCAGTTCTAGTCTTCTAGTATGCTGCTTTCTCTTGGTATTTTTTTGCATGCTGAGAAACCATTACATTAGCACAGGGTATAATGATGCTAGAGAACTTGTGTGTGTAGGCTTTGTATGTCTGCATATAGCAAGTTTGTAAGTTTTTTAGAAAGCTTTCGTTGAGAGTAAACAGGATTTGCCATAATGATTCATTACTGTCTTTTCCTCTTCTTTTAACACCATCAAGACAAAATACAGGTCATAAATGTTTGCCAGTGTGAGAAGGAAGGAGGAAGACGTGGTGGCAGAGAGACATCAGCAAAAGGAGGAGGAAGTGGAGGAAAATGGAAAGGAGTAAAATGCTTTTCTACTCATTTCAAAACCTGCTTTCACTTTCTCCTTCCTTTGCTATCTTTCTGACTCTATCTCAAGCTGGATATAAAATAGGAAAAGAGTGTAAGTGTGTGCGAGTGAGCAGTAGTATTTGCACAGGGATAAAGACACATACAAGAGCATAATATATTTTAGGTAAGTGTAGGGGATTTTAACCAAAACTGTTACTATATGCTTGCTGCCTACTACCAGGGCCTGCTTCACATTTTCCCGTAATATTCATCTAATCTAATGAGAAGAGATAGAGAAAAGTGGTGTTTGTTTGGGAAAATGTGTGAGTGTAGTGCTCAAGAAGACAATAAAGGACAACACTGGAGAGAGCAGAGAGGGATGGGAGGATGGCGAGGAAAACGCTTAAACTTAATTCCCATGCATTTCATTTCACTTTCATTCGTTTTTCCATCCATTCATTCATTAAGGTAGAAGCAGAGTAGGTAGAGCAGGAAAGGAAAGAGTTTTCTTTGGCTATATTTCTCTCGTGTGACATAACGTGTATGAGAGGAAAATGAAGATTGCTTGCCTATTACCGTAAAAATCGCTCACCTTTCTAAATGCACGTATATATGGTTGTAAGGTTTTCACACGTTTTTGTGTAGTAAGCTTGATAAAATAGGACGTTGCTCCATCCCTGTTCAACTTGCTTTAATGAGATCGATTAGAGAAGTCAGGCAAGACAAGGAAAAAACGGAGCAAATGAACGGGATGAGGAAAGAGACACCAAACTTGTGTGGCCATTTTCTTTCTCAGAGTTGAGACAGATGTAGGGATATTCTTCTTCCAAGATGCTGCTACTACAATGTCGTTTCGTCGTGTGTATCCTCTGACTACTTTTTGTAGGGAAGCAAGTAGGAGGAGGACAACACACAAAGAGAGAAATTCTTGATGAGAAATGGGATCTGTTTTCGCCCTGATCTCATTCTGTCAGAAGTAGTGGTGGTGATGGTTTAGTGCTAAAAAGCAAAGAGAAAGCAACTTGTCTTCCAACCCCGTGCGTATGTCCAGTCCAATGTAAAAGATTTTATAGGGTCTTTACAGATTTTTTAAAAAGGCCATTGCTGTATAAATTTGTGTGGCCATTGGCCTTTTTGTGTTTTGTTGTTCCTTAAAACCTTGAATGCTCAAAAGCACAAAAGTTCAAAGGCAAGTTGAAAAAAATATGCGTGGACACTATAATCTTTTGATTCTGTTTTTCATTTGAAAAACCCAAGAAGAAAAAAGTTCAGCAGGCATATGAGTAGGCAATTCAGGTTGCAGGCATGTGTGAATACTAGCTAAGCAAAAACGAAAGTTGTGTCATGAGCCCTTTGTGCTGTTTTTTCTTTTCCTTTTCCCTCTGTCTTTTCGCCGAAATGCCGTGTGTCACTTGACAAACCGAGAAGAAAAGCCAGGGAGAGACACATGGAGGATTAGTAGTCCAGTATGTAGTGTAACAGTAGCTATTCCCTTTGTATGTGCTTTCATAGACAAATCTATTCGTCCAACTTTCTTCCCAGCAAAATACATGCATGAACTCATCCAAGCGAGTAAAATCTACCTTGGCTTTTTCGTAGGCCACGCTTCTCCTTTCCCTATGATTATTCTAATGATGACTACCTATATGGCTACCACACATGCATTCATTCTATAAGTATATATACAATTGTACCTCCACGAAGTTTTATTTTTCAGCATGCAATGTCTCAGACTAAAAAGTCTTTTCTTCTTCTGCTGGTGAGACCAGTCCCGTTTTTTCACTCGATGATCATCACATGTACAAGTAAAAACAGTTTAACATTTTCTCTTTTTCCTTTCCTGTTTTTGTTCTTGCTTTGCGAAGCAGCGGTACTGGTGGCAATTCTGGCGTGCTAGTAGTCCCTCGATGAAGCACTGGCCATTATTATGTAGATTGTGCAGGGACACATTCACTCAGTCTCTTTTCTCTCTGTCTGGATGACTATGGCTTTCTCCGCTGTATGTGTTGGTGAAAGAGAAAAGGAACGACCGACAACTGTGAACATGATGATGATGGCTGGGTAGAGGATATTTTGGGATTTTGCATGGCTGCATTGCATGCATGCCTACACACACACTCTCTCTCTCTCTTCAAAACACACACTACATTGGTGAGCCATATTATCTGGAACTGTTTAGGTATATTATTATTACCTATGTGTATTATTTCCATTCATTGCAGGGGCTCCCTCCGTTTTTCATTTCAGTGTGAGCTACCGAGTTAAAGACAAAAAGTGGAGAGGGAGAATAAAAGATTGCGATTGCCAGAGAAAAAAGTTTTTTATGAGAACATTGCCAAAATAACATGGTACAAAAATGCTATTCAGTTATATCGTATATGAGAGTGTGTAGCCATTCGCACGTTTTTTCTTCTTACATATTCTAGGAGACCCATTGAAATAATAGCAGATAGGTAACTCCTTCTTTCCATATTTTCTCTGTATCTTGGTTTATGCATGTAAAAAGAAGAAGAGAAAAAAGAGCAGCAAAATAGTAATGATAGTAATGGTAATGATGACGATGATGATGATCATAATAACAGTAATGTGTGCACACAAAAATAAACGCGGGCTGTAAAGAAAGAAAGTTATAATTTTCCTGTCTAGCTCCAGTTGTTATGTCTGTTATGCATGCAGGTAGAGGCAGGCACTCTACCGTGCATTTCCTGTGAATTATTGATAAACCTGGGAAAAAGCAGAGGAATGAAATACGTGATTTTCTAGAAAGTAAAGAAAAAATGAAGAAATAAAAGGGAAAATGGTCATAGCATTCGCAATTTCTAAGAAAAATGGATTACAGGTGAAAAGTGAGGAGTTTCAGGTATGTACTCTGCAATAGGATATTGTCACCTGCATTCCTTTCCTACTTGTCATCGAGTAAAATTTCTTTGAATACTACAAAAGGTAAAAAAACGGAATAGTATTTGCATGGAAAATGGAAGAGGACAATGTCCGGTAGTGCTGGTGGGTCACTGCAAGGAGAAAGCACAATGCAGGCGTTACATTTTCGAGCGTTGAGCAGTGAGTCAGTTGCAAAAATAAAAAAGTTTTTTTTTGTTTCTTGAGAACAAAAATGTGAATTGCAGAGAAGGCAAGGAGTGAGCTTATCTCGGGTATTATCATCACGGTATTATGGGTTGACTTTTTGAGTAAGTTATAAGTTTCGTTTTGACTGGTCTTGTGGAAGAAAGCCTATACCTTTACCATTTTTTGCAACTGGAAAAAGTTGGTGTTTTAACGGAATATGTGCTTCTGGGTCTGTCATGTGTACTGCTTCTGCTGCTACACACTGAATGGTTTTTGTTGCATGTTTAAAACTTTACTCCAAGAAAATATTCAGAGAGAGAAAAAACCAGGGATTTAGATAAATGGAAGTAGAAAAAAACCTGTTTTTTGTTACAACACATACGAGGAGTGTGTACAACAGCATCAGTAGTAGTATTTTGCAAAAAAGAACGTACAAAGAGAAGGCTGAAAAAGAAAGGAAAACCTGATTTCCATAAACATGCCCCCGTTTCACATATTTTTGTAGAGTGTACACAAAAATAGAGTTTTCTTTGTGAAAATGGAGACACACTTTCTACTCTTCTTTACAAAAGAAAGTGAAATCTGAGAGAAAAAGTCAAACACAAAATATGTACACATTGTACACAGGCACACATTTTTATACAATCAGAAAAAGAAGAGATACAGAGAAAGAAAATGTGTCCACTCAACTTCTAGTTCTTTTTTAGGGAAAAGTGGAAACATGATCTTGTTTCGCTGCTTAAATTCTTTTTGCTTTCTGTTTATTTTTTTCTTTTGGGAAGCTTTTATAACAGATAGAATTGTTGGGACAGGGAAGAAGAGCAGCAGGATAGCAAATATATGTGGCTATTTGGATGTGGGTGACACACAGAGTCGCAAAAAGAATAAATGTTTTAGCATATCACAAAAATGCATAGTACAGATTTATACGTGCCTCCTTGGCACACTGTATTTGACATTTTATGTGTACTGTTTTATTCTATTTTTGTATCTAGTAATAAGTCAAAGTAAGAATATCAGGTTTTCAAAGAATCTCACTGTGGCGAATTTCACTTTTTCGAAAGAAATATGAGGATTCTGCCACACTGTTTCTTGTACTCCAGCGGAGGGAAAAATTTACATACATTTGTGCTATTGAAAAGAGCTTAACTTCCTTATGCTGCTATAAAAGATTTTTGTGGTGTTGGTAATATCTGTACATCTGCATTGCATGATATAGAATGCTTTCTTATTCCCAGGAAACATTTTTGTGTATCACCCCGGGTAAATCCAGTAGAAGTGGTGGTTGTAGTAGAGAAGGTTCTAAGTTCAAAGACAGTTTTTCTGGCTTTTCAACTTAGCTTATACACTTTAAAGCTTTTGGAGCAGTAGTACACTCCACTGCTTTCTAGCTGAATGGATTACAATATTACACGTTTCTCTGAAAAAAAGTTGCTGACATTGGATACAGAAAAGTAAATGGATGGAGGCAGTGGTTAAGTAAAAGTTTAGGAAGTTCACCTTTTTCCCGTAATACAATATTATACAACGGCAGATATCATTTTACATAAAAGCATACGTAACTGTTTCCCTGTATATATAACATCCGGTGAAAGGAATCGAATGGGTGCGGGCGATGATGATGTAACGCTGTGAAATTTAATACTTATCTAAACAGGGTTTTATAGCTCTAAAGAAAAAGAAGGAGCACCCTATCCTCCTCTCAGGGTCCCTCTGAAGCTGGAGTCAGATTTTCAACTTGAGGACTTTTCCCTGATTTATTCTTTGAAATTGGAAGTCTCTTCACACATACATGGGACAATGATAATATGTGGGAGTACATTCTACGGCAATGTATTGAGGAGTCAAGTCAAAATCCTTTTTATTTCTTTTGAAAATATAGACATACTTGATCTTTTTCATACATACTTGATGATCACGTCATCACACGATGATTTGATGACTTTCAGCGAAAAGCCAACCTGATTCTAACGTAGCAGCCCCCATGCTATGTCTGGGCCACTCAGATATACTTATTTATTTTACAGCTTCAGCTTAACGTTCCTATGATTGCGACTTTTGTAATAGAATATAAAAATCAGCAAAAAGTTTGCGTGGTAGTATTTCCTTTTCCTTTCGGATATTCTACACCTTTGACTTGACACGAAATTTGGATTCTAATGGAACTGCGTAGTTGTAGCAGCGTTTTACCTTATGATGCGTATAAGTTTTTATATACTTTTTAATGCAGAATGTCAGCAGTTTCTCGTTTTTTATTATGTTTTCGGGGTTTATCAGCTTTTGGGGTGACGTAGTACTTTTTATTTAACTTTGCCTGGGGAGAAAACCTTGTAGAACTTGATAGGTATTCATAAGAAAACACATGGCAATGTATAGCAGAATTTGACTCGTTTTGTATTGGACCGGCTGATGATAATATTTTGTAACTTTGTCCCAAGAAAAGCTGTTTTGTATATAGGAGAAAAGTAAATAGTACAGTGACGCGTGCAAAAAAGTCTTAAGCCCGTTACTGGTTTGCTTACTAGTTCTGTCTGGCTTGAGCTCTGCTGTTGCAGCACCACAGCTACTTATAAAAATTGTTTGACGAAGAGTTGCAGAGTTTGCTGGAAGCGTTAGAGCGCGATAAAGCGACATCCAGTTAACTTAAGTATATATTTTTCTTTCTCACGACACAAGAATGACTACTTGCCTATGTACTCCACGAAAAACATACAGACACGACGACAAGGAATCAGTTTGACTTTGATTGAGTTCTGCACAGGCAAAACTTACCAGAGAGTGAAGATAGATAGATAGATAGTTTTTGTTGGTTCGTTGCCTCTCACTTTCTCCTTGTGTGTGCCAAGGAAAAAGGAGTTGTTCACATGTCACAGAAAAAGAAAAATTCTGATATAGCAGTATTTTCACACTAAATATGAACCAGACTTGTAGTTAAGAGCTGGTGATATTCATATTTTTATGGATAAATGGAGTACATGCTTATTTTTTATTTTCTCTAATGCAAATGTATGTATTTATTTGAGCAGTAAAGCAATAATGATATTCTGCACTGCTACATTGCTGACGCTTAGGCTAGAGGGAAATGTGAATGGGTGAGCCAGTTGTATCTGGCGTTTTTCTCTTTCTCAGAAAAAATACTTCACTTTTTTCCATAAAAGTCACAATCTTTTTTAAAAAATATACTAAACTTTTTTATTCTCACTCTACCGTATGATATATTCCTGTAGGTTGGTTTGCAGTTCACTGCTTTTTCTCTGTTTCTTTTACTTCGTCTTCCTGCGTTTTTTTGAAATGTCATGTCAAGCAAGAAATATTTGAGTTTTTCTCTTTTCTTGTAAATCACTGCGTGTTTCACTACTTGTTTATGTTGTACCAAGTTTGTACAGTTTAGTTTGGTAGTTTCCTGCGTGTGTGTGCTGCGTATTAGGTTACATAGAGCAACAACGCCGTAGGTCTGTAAGCCGCTCTTACTTTACTGTGATATTATATTGCTTTTACTTGACTCAGATAAGTGTATATTTTACGGGAAGTAAAACGAGTGAAAAAAAGTTTCTTTCTTTCTAGGATAAAAATATGTATAAAGTGCCCAGAGAACAGAAAGTGAGATATATTGGCCAACTTAATCAAAATCATGACTAGAGTTGGAAGGAGTTGCTAATGCTTTGCAACACGCACACCAACCCTGCCGCCACTATCACACAAACGGAAAATATAAACGGGATTTTCATGCGTAAATAAATTCACTTGGTAAATAGGTTTAAATATGTATGTTTTATAGAGGATTGTAAAATAATAGCGCATACAAAACTTGGAGTATTGTTTGCTTCTCTAAATGCATATAGTTTTTTTTAAATTTTTATTAAATCACGGAAAATTACTATGTAATTATCACCGCGATATACTTTTATTGAGCTTAAAAATGTAAATAATTTTGAGGTGGAAAAGAAGCTAAGATAAGTTTAAACTTAAGATTTAACAACCCACTTAACAGTTGTGTACCCTTTGTACATGTTTTCGAATCTTTGGAATTGTACAAAAAGCCCAAATGCTGTTTTCATGATTGGCTGTTTGAAAATAATTCGGCTTAGTTGAATTCCGCAGAGTTAAATTTTGCTGTGACCATGATGCCCCTTTAGAATTCCTGTAAATTTCCAGTCCAGAATCCAGAATCTCCCATAATAGATTGCGCGACTAGATTCAAAGTCTTGCTTAAGCAGCCACGATGAAAAATTTAAAAGAAAATATGCAAATGCAGAAAATAATGTGTTTGTTATCTGCTTAAATGCACTTTTTCATTCTGCTTAATTCCAGTCAAATACCAAACTCGCTGCCCACTCTAAGTGCTACCATTGGCATAAACGACAATAAAAAATATGACGTATTTAAACAAAAAACGACATAAAGCCATGTACAGAAAACGTAGGACAGAATCCCTAGCAAATAGAGCCTTTACTGCCTCCGTAATTTTTTCTCTATCATCTACTGCTTTCCATGTTTACGCAATAAAACCAGTCGACAATACGCCCGCAAAGATAAGGGCAATACTAAAAACAGAATAAAAACCACTTTACTCCTGCAATAATAATATTACACTTTGTGTGTGTTATTGCATTACAGAAGCATATTATAAAGATGTGATATACAGATAAAAAAGTGAAAGCGAAACTACTTATACGCAGCTAAAACTTGCCAAAGCGAAAACTGAGCAGCATAATAGAGAGAAAGTGTAGAGAAAGAACATTGTCCAACTTACAGTCTTATCTCCCAAGTTTTTCACTCGGCAAGTAAGGTACGCCGTTTTGCCGAGCAAGGCTGTCACGTTGGGCGACAAAGCCTTGTCAATATAAGGATAGTTTTTCCTTGGCGGCTGCTGCTGTTGTTGCTGCTGCTGAAGATGCGTCGGAGACAATGGATTCTCCGACGAGGATGACGAGGATGATAATGATGCTGGCGCCTGGTCGGCTGTTGCTGGTGGCCCTGTAATTATACCTAAATCTCGGTCCCCTGATGATGATGATAATTGTGACGACGACGATGACGAGGAAGAAGAAGCTGATGATGATGATGATAAAGAATGTGAAGCCACGGCCGCCGGCGCGTCTGCCATTGCCAGAGCCATTGCTGATGCTCCCAGTATTACCACTTTGTTATTATGATAATTATTACTGTTATAATTACTATTACTGTTTTTCGTATTACTATTACTACTGTGAACGGGATTGTTGTTGTTTTTGTTATTTGTAAGACTATTAGTGTTTTTCGTATTAAAACTATTACTGCTACTATCACTGTTTAGCATAATCATTCTTGACAGAGAAGGTGAGGACGAGGAGGACAAAGGCCCTCCAAAGTGTTTTCCCCCACCGCTGAAGCCTCCTACAGGAGGACTTATACTGAACGATGATGATGCACTTATACTCGACGACATACTTGGAGAGGAAACTACTTGGGAGTACGGTGAGGAGTTCACGTCCCGACTCATTCCTTTCCCACCACTGTTGTTGTTACTGCTTCCGTCCGAAGCGTGCCCTATCACTGTGAAGAAACCAAACAAGAAAAGGCAATTCATTATTATACAAAGTTTGTAATAACAAGTACTTTACTCTATTATTACTATAAATAACTATATTGCATGAAACCTAGTTTAAAATTTTGTTATCTTTCAACCTCATCGTTATCATGTTCTCTTTGGCCTACATTTTATACTTTCTATGAAAAAAGTTATGGTTTGCTTTTATAGGTTATCATTTCCTTTGCCCAACTCCTTCTTCATCCTCTTTTCTTCTTATTTGCCCTCTTCAGAACGCTTTAGTGTTTTTCTCTCCAGAAAACTTTGTTTGCTTTGCTTTTAAGAAAAGGCAGAATAACAGCAGCTGCTTTTAGCTTACCCACTTCGTCTGCTTTTTCAGCTGCCCTTTTTGGATTAACAAACAGCTAAAATGTCTAAACAGAACAGAAAGCAGAAGAAGAGGATGAGGGTACATCTCAAGCAACTGCTACTGAAGCTGTTGTCAAGATTATCATTATTGGCCCGCTTGCTCCTTCTGGTGTCCGACCTCTTTTCTCAGTTCGCGTCTGAAAAATCTGCGCAGCAGACTAATATTTAGAATGGATTTGTATGCCTATTAGTAATGAATTACTAAAAGCAGTATATAGTCTTTTAGGAAAAGGATACACACACGCTTATTATAATAATACGCTTATAACATCAAACTTATCATCATATCGTCGCGCACTACACTCGTCTTCGAGTCAAGTGGAGAATGCAGAGTACGTGAGCTTACATAATAATCAGTAACCTAGCGTTGTTGTAGAGCATCTTTCGGAAAAGCCGAAATAAATAGCCGTGTTATGTGTGGTATGCGAGTTAATAGTATTCTGTGCTGCTTGTTATTACCCTCATCTTTCCTCTCCTTCTAAGTCATTATCGTTACTATTATTATTGCTACTGCTGAGACATGTTAGTTATAAAAAGATTCCTTTTTGTTTTCTTAAGCAAACTTTCTCTCTCAAGTTTTTGCTCAGTCACTCGTATAAAGTATATATCCACTTGTTTTTACAAACGAGGAAAAAGCGGGTGGCAGTTGAAACGGACGTGCCTACCAATAGTGTATCACTTTCATTCGGAAGCAAACCCCCTTTTAGCTCTAAAAGCCATCTCAACAGCTTACTGTTAAAAATGTGATTATAAAAACAAAAAAATGTCTGCTGGTAGCACATATATATTTAGGATGAGTTCATTTGGGAAAACTGAGAATGGTAAATATGCCTTGCCACATCAGCATTATGTACATTTCCAATGGACGTTTTAAGTCATTTTGTCCACACTTTGGCTGTGAGGAAATATGCACACACTGTCGTTTATAAAGTAGGACAAACATATCGCCTCATTCTCATAATTATTATTACAAGCTGGATAGTTTCTAAGATGATGTGGCTTTTCCAAAAGTGAAAGCTAGGAAAATTAGTCGTTTACTTTCCGGGGGAAACCTACATGCTTACGCTTGAACCCCGCACTTTTCTTTTAGTATTCGAAAAAGTGAATGTAAATACAAAGCCAAGTTCACTAAAGTGAGTGAGTTAGTTGGCCTGAAATGAAGTGGCCAAGTTAGGGCTTCAAAAAGCAGAGTATCATTATTCTCATTCCTCTTCTTGCCTCTTACTCATCCTTCAGCATCAAAATTTACCATTGGCTGCGGAGAAGATGAACTGTTAAATAATAATAATGGAATGTTTTCCCCTTTTCTTAGCGTGAGTGGTGCGGTTTTTTGGTGATGATGAGCTCTCTGGTAAGAGCTTACTCCTATCCTCTTTCATGAGCATGACCCTTTTAAAATGATAAATATTTCTTTAGCCGAAAATCCGGGATTAACTCACAGAGACAGTGTATTCCCTGTTTCTTCCAGTAATGATATGCATAAGCATAGCGCATTTCTAACAAGAGCAAGTACCCATTAGAGAAAGTATGATAATTTTTAAGACGGCAAGAGCTTCAACGAAAACTTTCTCTGCCTTCTTCTTTTCTTTGCCCTACTCTTATACTTTTGGGTTTTGTCTCCTCTGTAAAGCCGAGATAAGATATAATGACTCTTTCCCAACAAAGCACAAAAAATTATATGGTCAGAGAAGAAAGTGAGAAAGGCACGTCCATATACTTAGCTAATCTTAACTGCGTACACACGTTCCACTTCTATTGAAATAGTATATATGTTGGTGGAGGGAGGAAGGAAGTTGTATTAGGAAAAACGTGCAACGAGCCGTATGAAACAAAGTACTGCACGCGGCAGGAGTCTAAGGGCATTTATATGAATGACCCCTTTCATTTTCACTTTCTCGGCTTTATTCAAAATATGTACATCATTATGGGTCTCTATTTTTTATGTAAGCCCACACACAATCCATTTTTCCACATAATGTATACTTTTTCTAGTTTTCCTCTATTTATCTCACTTTCCATCCGGTGTTCTTGGTGGTTGGGTTTGTAGAAAAACGCAAAGTGCTTGTACCAGGCCACTGCAGGACCCAGACTGAGACGGAGAGAGCATTGCTCCCACTACAACTCTCTCCCTGTAGTTTTATTTTCCAAGGGTCATTTTTACAATTTTCTCTCTACGCTCACATTATGATGTGACCATACACATAAATACTCCGGAGAAGAAAAAACAGCAAAGGAAAAGTGCTACGTATATTTTTTTGCACACACGCACCATCGCAAACATTTATTAGTCAACTTGTGTGTAGTCTTCTTTTTTTCTTTTGCGCCTCTGGACAAGCTTAAATCCAGCTTAGCAGGAACATACGGATGGAGAGAGAGAAAGTAAAGCTGCTTTTTCAACTTAAGACGAAACCACGACAGGAGCCAGGAAGAAGCAAAATCCTAAATTGACTTTTGGTGCTGGCTCTCTCTGCTGTGCTGTAACTACTTTTTCCATAACATATTACACGCATGCTAGTCTGCTTTACGTTATTTATTATTAGTTTTCTATATATAAAAATAGACTGTGCAAGAGCCCAAAAGGAATTTAGGACTACACTTAGCTTGTGTGTGTGCAAATGGCTTAAAGCTTTAGTTCTGGGTAGTTTTCTCCAGCAGCATAATAAATATATTTTTGCAGATAAAGAGATGCCTCGAGATACTTTCTCGTTCAAACTACTACTAAAGTAATAAAAATGTGTGAGTAACGCACTAGAATAGTATGAATACTGACAAACTAAAAGAAAACGTGAAAGTACAAAATCCATTCTGAAGCACACCCAACAGCAGCTCAACCGCCGCCACAACAAAACAAAGACGCACGCAAGTCATAGTTTGTTGATGTTATTATTATTGTCGGTAGCGTTGCTGCTACTCTTACCCCCAAAAACTTAACTTGGTGGAAACAGTTTAGTTGAGCAAAGTGCGTTAAGTATCCGCACCATGCATTGTTATGAATACTACGCAGGCACGCACAAACAGTAAAGTCGACAACGACAACTGGGAAAAAACTCTTCCCTTTGCACACTTCCCTTCCCTTCCGCCATCCTGCCATATCGCATCGCATGTCAAAACTTTTTTTTGTTGGTAGAACACTAAAAAATATGAGACCCTGACAAAAAACCGGGGGAACTGTGCGTGGAGGAGTACTATGGTGTTGTTAAAATGTATGAATATTACATGGCTTTAATAGTAATAATAATATTTTCCAAATTTTTATACCAGAACCAGACCAGGGACACGTAACTAGACTAGACTTGAGCATTTTTTGCTGTAGGCATGTGTGGAAAGTGGCGAAGAAAGTAGCCAAGTGAAAAAATGGTTGGAGCGTGCGGATGGATGCAAGCACAGACAATCGTTTTATATATCATTTAAGTTGGTAATGTAATGTGGGATATGACGGGTTCTGTGTTGGGGAGAAGAAAGTAGAGACTTCATTTATTACTCACACACATTCTAGCTAGCGGAGAAAGTTTTCTGAGGCAATAGCATATGAGAAAAAGTGACTTTCTCCAGAGAAGAAAGTTTTCGAAACAGGAAAAAGGTGTAGGCTTGGTGACTATGCCCTTGCTGCTACAATGTGTAAATGGGCATGTCACTCAAGTCACTTGCTCAAGTCAACCAGAAAAAAGTCTGCCTGACACAAGACTGTCTGTGTAGTTTTATCCGGTCAAAGCCAATTCTTATCGTTATTACCACCACCACCACCGTAGACCAACACAAGAGTCAAGGAGAGGTGGCAAGGCTTTCTGACTTTTCATGCAGCACTGTCATTTTGCGGTGGACTGGTAGTGTAAAGGTGACTTGGCTAGTTACAAATTTTGCTCAGCACTCGCATCTTTCACCTTGCCTGCTCGCTATACGGTTATTCAGGATATTTATACAAGATATTTGATGCTGATATATTTGGACACTAGTGAAAATGACCACGATGATCCTGACTTACGTTTACTAGACGTGTTTGTCCGGAATTTTGTTTCTATATGAGATCCATGCTTCTACTGCATCTTGAAACACGACAATATGCGTGCACTTTTTTAGAACTCAAGAACCAGCTTATTTCATTCTTGACCAAGCATTTTTCTCAATGATAGACGAATGCAACGTGCTCTCCAAAATGTAAGTTTTTAGTAGTGTTTGCTACTGTTGTCTGTCCTTTTCTATCGTATAATACGATTCGCATTTTATCAGATAAGAGTTATTATTAAGTACGCTTCATACTAGTATAAAGAACTGCCAACAGAAAAAATGTATGGTGTGCTAGGAGTAAAGCTGCAGAAAAATGTAATCCTAACTGTCCAACTCAACTTAACTTTGTAAGAGCGAAAAGAGAATGAGAGTGGTCTGGCTTGATGATGATGATGATGCGATGATTGTACAGATCTATCCATCTCTCTGTGTATGTGCTCCCAAGAAATTTTTATCAATTTTCTCCTTTCCTTTACGTCTTTTGCACAACTTTCTCTTATGCTGGATCATGTCCTTCCGGCGCTTTTGCAATCGCATCATCAGCAGCAGCAGTATGCACTGAAGCATCCTTGGAGAAGGCGATCAACTTGGAAAAAGAAAATGGTGAAAGGAAGGAGGATATGGCGAATTAAGATGTGAAAGTTTTTTTGCCTGGAAAACAGACAAGATAAAGGGGATATGGAAGTGATAGCAGGAGAAAAATTAGTGGTATTCAATGCACCATGCTAAAATAAAGGTACATTTGTGTATGTACATTCAGTCATGTAATTTTTATACAAAAAATTGCTAATGCAGCATTTTAGTAGCCAGATCGGAATCATATATAAATGATAGAAATTACTGAATTCTGAATTGAATTTATTAAGTGAAAGCACTTTCTCCGAAAAAGTTTTAGGTTAAAACTAGACGGGACAAGCTGTCCATTCTCATTCAGCAAAAGTCAAGAAATGAGTGTGATAGCTCCTTTTTTTCTGGCGTTTGCAACGCAGAATGCTTTTCAATAATGCATTCCATTGCAAATTGAGCGGCAAGGAGGAGACGTCTCAAGGTTAAGTTCGTGAAAGATAACAAAAAGGGCATAAAATCGTTAATGCCATCTTCTTTTTTGTTTCATTCTGTCTGTCTTTAGGTGTTTATGAGAATAACTGCGGGAATGGTAGTGCCATTTAAAGTTGAATGAGTAACTAGACTAGTCTACTCGATCTTGACTTGACCAAGTTTATCTGGAATCTACTACTATGCCATAAAAATAAACCTTTTGGCTTAGCCTTTTAACTTTTTAGCAGTGTTTGTGTCTTAAACACTCAAAAACAAACTTGGTATAGACCAAGGTCTCCATTTTTCTCTACCCTTCAATTTCAGTAGCACAACCCGTCTAGTCTTATTCCGCTCAAATTTATTTTTTCAATTTGATGCATTTCAAAGTATTCCCTAATGTTTTGTTGGCCGGTAAAACCTTTTTTTCGGTAATGGACCTAGTTGGCTCAACATATGCTACATGTACGTCCACATATAGAGTCACGCAGCCATTCCTGGTATTCCTTCAATTTTCTCATTCACAATATAAAATATTTACAACCAAGGCCACCACACCTTTCCCAAAAAATATACGTATGAAAGGGCAAACTGGGCAAACTAGGCAAACCACTAAAAGGAAAAAAAGGTTGCATTTTATTACTTTTATCTATCTATCTACCTTCTTGGGTGGTACGAGCCCACCGTTACTCCTACGTTTACAATTTCAATATCAGATTTTTTTTTATCAAAGCCGGCGGCGTTTTTCGGGATTCCATCAAGCGTACTTCTGCAGAAAGTGTATGCCATCTTTACAAGCAAGTGGAAGATGATTATAGTCTTAGATAAGGAAAAACAGGAAGATATACAATGTAGCGCGTATTTCTACATAAATCTTACTCAACAAAAGTCGGAATATCTTGCTTTCATAAAACTCAGCACTAGTCAAATAATGACGATGCGACGCGATATAACAATCTTTTGTGTTTGTGTGTATAATAGCGCTCAGCCACATTTTCCACTTTGTTAGCAATGAGCTAGTCTTCCTTGCTACTTTAGTTGTTTCTTTTCTGCAGACACCAGTGAAAGGCAAAAATGCAAAGATAGAGAGAAAGACTCATAAAATTACTCAAATTCTGACTTCGACTGTATTCTTCAGGAATAAAGGGAGTGAGACGTGTGGGTAGGTAGTATATATAGGCTAACCTTTTGAATTTTTTGTCTCAGTGGATTTTATTAACAAAATAGATAATAGTTAGATATTGTGTACCAGCCAAAGATAAAAGTTTTCCAGTATTGCTACAAAAACAAAATGAAGGTAAAGAGAGAAAGAAATCAATACTTGAATTATTAATGAATGGATGGTTGCAGAATAGAAAAGAGATAGAGAAAGCTTTATGAACTTTCTTTTATTATCTCTTGTAAAAGAAGAAATAGAAAGAAGGGCACGTTCCCTAAGCTGCTTTTTCCTGGAGCATTTCTTATCATCATCATGAAGATGATCATTTTGGTAGTGGTATCATCATTACCATCTTACACTCTTTTTCTCCATTGTCACACGACAGGCAAAGACTGGATTCAATGGAAAAAGAAGAAGAGATGAGATGAACAAGAAAAAGTATGGGCAATTAGATGAATCCTTTGCGCCTAAAGGGAGAGAAAAAATACTTAAAGAAACGACGCAAGATCTTCATGCTTTCTCTTTGCCACGAGCCAGGCCAACTAAATAGGAAAACGTGCTTGATGGTACGCACCCCTCTTATTATAAGGAGGAAGAAGGAAGGTTACACACAGAGTTGGGTGAATGCTCTTCCTTTGCCTCTGTGACCCTCTGAAGAAAGATTGGGTGTGCATGCTTTCATCCTATTTTTTATGTACTGTGAAAATGTCTTCCGATTTTTGTAGTAGGAAGCGCCCCACCACTAGGAGGCTTTGAATGAGTTGAGAGAGTGGGGGCCCAAGAAAAAGTCGTGTAATGAGACACCCGGATTTTCCAGAGAATTACTAGCCGGCAGCAAAAGAGTTGCGAGCTACAATCTGTCTGGGACAGGCAGACGGAGAAAAAAACAAACCGATGGGAACATTCAGTTAACTTGTTGTCATGAGATGCTGCAGTCATATCTTTCAGTATTATGCCGTGAGTACAAACTTTCCTATGAACGTTTCCTCTAATAAACGACGGGGATTCAACTAAAAAACTCCGTGATTGCCATTGCTGCGTATATGTCTGTAGGTTACTTTAACTGTCTAAGCCCAGCACACTCCACCAGAGAAATAAAAACGTACTTTTTCCCTTAAAAAAGAAATATGAGATGTGCGCAAACTAAGTGCCTGTTATAATGTACATATCGGTTTAAACCAGATTGCGTGTGTGTGTCGCTTGTACAACTCTAACGAAGCAGAAGAATAGCGTCTACCAAAAAAGCAGACAGATGCTAATGCTCTCCTCCAGCACCACTTTTTAAATTATATTTGCAGACATCACTAATATTCTTTTCACAACGACGAAATGCACAAACACAAACTACGTAATAGAAAAAGGGAAAGAAGAGCAAGCCGTCGCACAATAATACCAACGGACAACATTAACGTGACTTTTTATTACATACGGCTCCTGGTTCAAAAAGCGCTTAATGCTTTAACAAACTCAACTTTCTCTTTTTTATATGTTGTAGCAGCACGCATAACTTTTTTTCTTCGAGAAAGTTTGAAGACTGCTGCGTGTACACATTATTATTTCGCAATATAGTGTTACAGTTTCCTGCTTAAGTTTTCACTTATTTTTACGCAATACCCATCCACCCATTACATTACGAGTACAAACAGAGGAAAAAGTTGCTGAGTTTAAGTAACAACATCATCAGCATCTTCAAGATCATTGTCGTCGTAAACTTATTTGCATTATGAGACAGATAGCATTTTGCTTTCTCTAGAATTTTAAGCAGAATTTAGATACTCCCGGGTACATAAGCAGCAATGAAACAAGTTCCCAACGAACTTGAAAAAAATAAGATGGAAAATTATACATTTTTCAGGATTTTCAAGTACTCTGCCACCAGCAAAACAGTGACGATGCTGATGATGATCATTGTGAAACACAACACTAAAATTCTTGGGTTTGTTTACGCAAGAAAATGTAAAAAGCATACACACTAGCGCTTTATGGAAATTATAATTTCCAAAAATGTGCTGTTTACAAGAGGCATCATCTTGGACTGAAGCACACTTCCGTGTAGCCTCTTTGCTTAAAGTTTGTTGCCTCAAGTATGATCGACTGAGTAAGTCCTGATATCCTCAAGAAAAAATTCTTCTCTCTACCGTTTTTTGGTGCTTTCCCTTTAGTTTCTGTTATGGAACAGAAAAAACAAACTCTTGAAAAGTGAAAATGTGAACAGATGTAAATGGATGGGTAGAAAAACATGAAGAAACGAACCTGTTCAGTGTGTACATTCGTATTTTTATAAGACATGTCCCATTGTTAAGAAAATCAGTCTCCTGTTCCCAACAGCAAAAGACTTGAGCTTGTGTGACATGATCACATAAGAGTATGGAGAAAGTAAAAAACGGAATAAAAATCAGAGTGTTAGTATAAAAAGTAAAGAAAAATGGGAGAAAAGAACAAGAACAGAGTTTTAAAAGCAGACAGATCAGGAGAAATTCTGAAAAATCTCTTTTCTCTTGTCCCTCCTCTCTCTTTCTTTTTACTTATACTTTATATTAATATGCATATACATAATTTAAAATGTATTACTGTACTGTCCCTGAATACATATATTTTGTTCTTGGAAAAAACTCTTAAGAAAGCAGACATTATTTTCTAGGACTTTTTTGTTATCCTTTTTCACTTGCTTGCTTTTGTCTTGCATGTAAGGTAATGCCATGTTAAGTGATAGTGTGTAGTGGAGTATGTGTGGGGATGCCTGCTGAGAGTCTATCCATCTGCATTAGGAAAAAATCTTGTGTTCGCATCAATGCCCTTTTTATTCTGCCCAATCCTGATATATGAGAGCAAAGAGAAAAAACGAAGAAGGGAGGAGGAGGAGAAAGGGAAGGAAAGAGAAAAGGAGCAAGTAAAATGGCAGGAAACTACAATGTAATACAACATTCATTCATTCATTCGAGTGTGTAGGCCATAGGTAGCTACACAATTCTACTTCATCTTTTTTTCGAAGAAAGTAAATAGTCCAGTAGTGTAGTCAAAGCATTTTGCTGCTGCCGACCGTAACTACTTATTCACCCTCTTCTTCTCTTTTCCCAGCAGCAGAGTAAAGTAGAAGAGAGAATTAGGTTGTCAATGAAAAAAGGAGAGAGAGAGAGTGAGTCCTGTAAATAGGTACATTATCCACATATTTATGTATTTTTCCATCAATATGTATTTCTACACATGCTATTTATCCCCTTCCAGTTTTATACCCACTAATATTTCACGGGAAAACGGGTATAAATAAAACGTCAGGGGAATACAGGTGACAGTTTTACTCGCTCCTTGCGCGCAAAACTAAAGCGGTATTTTATAATATACGCGATGGTAGTGGAAATTGATAGAGTAGGAGTTGGTATTACACCCGGTAGTCTAAAAAATCCGTTTTGTTAAGAGTAGTGTAAATGCTCACTAGTCAAGCAGAAAAAAAGTTTTTCAAAAAAAATCTAGGCGCCAGCAACAGTATTGTGTGCATACACTGGTTGTTTGTCTAATGACAATAGAAAAAAATCGATCAAAAGGAGAAAAGCCCATTTTCTTGAATATATATTTTTCTCAAGGAGATCACACAAAACCTTTTTGGTGATGAGATGACGCTTACTAGGCTAATGTGAGTTTTGGGGTAGAAAAATACACGTCCTTTTCATCAGGGACAAACTCACTGTTAGAAAATTTGCCTCACTACAGAAGATGGGTAGGTTACTGTTTTTTGGCTAACTAACGCACGATTTTCTATTTGTTATTTATTTATTCATGCAAAAAGTCGAAGGAATAGTGAACGAGAAAAGCAGTAAATCATCAGCACACACAAGTTTTTTATTCTTTTTTCCCTTCTCTTCAAACTTGATAAAATATACATGAGTGGTGGAAGGAAAGAGACGAAGGGACACATTTTATTCATGGAACGGTGGACTATCCCGCAATAAATTCATCTTATTTTTCCTTCTTTCTTTCCCTGTTATTTTTCTGAGCAGCAGCGTTTTGTGTCATTTCTGCTTATAGGGAAACGCTGCCTGGCCACCCTGACCCCGCCCCTCCTCATTGCATCCCAACTCTCAACAACAGCAAAAAAGCTCGTCGATGAGGAAGACAAAATTTTAAAACATGCTGACATTATGGCAAACAGTAGAGAGAAGAAGCATATGAGAGGAAGATGATTCTGAATGCTGATGATGATACTATCAAAACCAGAAAGAAGAAAATAAACATGAAGTAAAATGTTATACGGGCTAAATTTGCAGCAGCAGCCGTGGTGCTTCAGGATATAGGGAAAAATCTCAAGAAGAAGTAGGTCTGGAAAGAAGGAAAGGAGCAGCCGTGATTCCGTCCGGATGGTTGCATGGATGCGTCCTCTCACAAGGGGAATAGCTCTTGCAGGAAATTAGGCCACAGGGTGTCATTTATCCATTATTCACAATGAAAAGATAGCAGTGTGGAGAGGCACAACAGTGTGTTCTGTTGCGTATAATGTGCGCACAGTTCTACTGAAAGTAGAAGTATGTAGTGAAAGTTTGTGGTGTACGTACTCCTACACCAGCTAAGCGTCTTGAAGATACCCTTAAAGAATAAGAAAATCAACTGACATATGCCACTCATGAGAATCTTCTCACAGTGGTGTGTAAAGCGTCTTCAGCAGCCCAAAAGAAGGAGTGTATGCCTTGAAGCACTTGTTCCCATCATCATTCTCATCTTTATATATAGTCATCTGGCTGGTGCTATTTATCCTTGAAAAAAACTATGTTCGTTTTTTTGGCTGGTTTTCCCTGCCCCCAGAAAACTAACCACTGCTACACAAAGCCTACACACAACCTACACTATACGACTTTTCTCGTGGTAATCAAAACCAGCACGTTTGTCCAAAAAGTTTCCCTGTGTTTTTGGTAATGTTGTTATTTTTAAAGGCAGATTGCACAATACATAATAAATGGTAGTTTTCCCCTCTGTGTGGTTGTGCATATAGTTTCCCTTGGTTTACTCATATTGTCAGTGAGTAAGTTTGCTTACTGCCTTGCCCATTTTTATTCCGAGGATGGACTCAAGTGTGACATAAACCTTGAGTGAATGGAAAAATAAATAAATGAAAAGAAGGTTCCTCCGTTTGATTCCTTTCCCTGGTTTATTTTCTCAAGGTTTTATGTACTACTGTGTTTGTCCAAGTACTACTACTAGTAAAATAAACTACCAACAGAAAATAAGTGTGCTAGTAGTAATCTGAAAGCATGCATATAATAGCATTACGGTGTATGCTTGATTAAAATGATGAGTAGCACACGTGGTGAATGGGGAGAGTGAAAGTGGAAAAGTTTTTACAGACTTTGTGTTGTGCTTTCTTTGACGAAAAATATTGAAACCAATAAAGTGGGAGGAAGGAGAAAACTGAACATGCCAATGCGGATGTGGCTTGCATCCTCTTTAACTTGAGTGTACGCTTGAATTTTATGTGCATGTACGCGTCCTCGTACATACTCTTTTGGAAGAAGATATCAGCTCATTACGTCTTAATGAACTCTGAGAAACTAGGAGATGTGCCTAACGGGAATAAAAGATGGTACAATGTTTTATCCGCACCCTTTTTTACGTGTTTAGGGATTCGCCCTGCCAGTGCCAGGGAAAAATCAGTGAAAATGAAACAAGTCTTGAGAGAGAGAGAAAAGAGCAAAAAAACGATTGAATGCACAAGAAATTGTAGAGGCACCAGGGAGAAAAGCGAGAATTGTGTTGCAGAGAGAAAGATGAAGGAACCAACAAAAGGGAAAAATATGATGTAATCGAAATTAATAGAGAATACATTTTCTTTTCTTCTGTTTACAGAGAAGCCTCGGAAAAAATTCCTAGAATTTGATGAAGATGACACGTTACAAGATATACGCGGGGGTTGATGGATGGATGGAGAAAAAAAGTTGGATGATGAGCAAAAGCAAACCATGATGGTAGGGTTTATACATAGGACTGTAAGCGGAAATAGATTTTTTCCTTCATCAGTCAACCATCTGTCCGGGGTAGGAAAAGGATGATAAAAAGTAAAGGAATGATGCTAACAAGAAATAGAGGATCATAATGAAGAACCAGCTTCATGAATATTACAGATAATATGTTTTTGCTGTAGCATCTTGGAATGGAAGTTTTAGCAATTTTTAAGAATGGTCTAGGTAGGTACACTTAATGCATTTATACTTCTTTTGATGTAACTACAATTTATTTACTTTGCAAGTTTCCTGTCTTTTTTTAAAGTTTCATCCTTTTTCGAAGTAGTGACTGCGACCGTGTGTGTCGTCGTTTCCTCTCTGGACTTGTAAAAAACTAATTGATAAAAATGAGCTCACTTTCATCTTCGCATTTCCTTTAGGTACTCTCCATTATTCCGCAAGGCACTTTTTTGGCAATGCTAGACAACACACACTCACACAAAGTGAGCAAGGTGAAAAGAAACGGAGACAAAAAAGTTCACTTGCTTTTTTAGAAAAAAACGTGTGTGTCTGTGTGTTCCCCTTAAACTTTACAGTGACACAAGACAGCATTCCTTTAATGGATTTTTTGCTTTTTTCTTTTCTCTGGCTGTTCTTCCAAGAAAAAAGGAAAAAAGCGACACGCATGAAAGTATACCTAATGTACCCGCAGTTTTACTGTCTACCTTTTCACGTTAAATTTCTTTCTCAGAGAGCGCCAAGTGAACAATAGAGAAAGTGCATTTTCTCATTTGCTCCAAGAGAAACAAACACGTCCAAAAAGCCGAGCCAAAAGAAGCGCTACCTCCACTTTCAGGCTTTATTTAGTCGTCACCTTTCTGTTCCCTCGTTTTTCTATTTTTCGGGATGGGAAAAAGAGTGTATTTTTTTCTATTTTCTGGCAAAGTGAACGCAAAGTGAAATCCTTTCTTTTTTCAAAACTACCAGCAGTAATACCAGTATACACTTAAACGACGCACACATGTGTTCCACGAAGGATGAAAAAACCTCTGGTCGGGTAAAGTAAGTCAGGTAGAAAAGGAGGAGAAAGGTGATGGCAATGATGATGACGACGGTATCGTATGAGCATTTTTGGAGAGGTGGAGAAAGCAAGATTAGATTGTGTATGAAAAATACGAGAAGCGAGAACATTGTACGTAAGTGTGTTTTGCAAGCAAAAATGTGCATGCATTCGTGTGTGTATGTAAAAGATAGAAAAAACATCATTTTTCATGTTGGCTTGTCCCTCCTGGAAAAATTCATCATTTTAAGAAGCACAAGGAGAATAGGAAGGGGTACACAGGTGTGAGGCATTCATTCCATGAATACCTACACAGGCTTTTGTAGTACGGGTGGTGATGATCATCATTTCAAACTTATACACTGCGCGTGTTGTACAGCAGCCTGAGAAAATATTTTGTTCTCAAGCTGGCTCAGGTTTTCTACACTACATTTCATGTGAAAATTTTAGAGGTAAATGCAGCAAAAGAAAATAGGCAAGTAGGAATAATATTCGTAGTTCGTTAGCCGAGAGAAATACATAGAGCCTTGAAGCTTCTTTATATTTTAAAATGGAAAGAAAATGCGTATCTGCTTATGATCAACCTATGCAATAGTTTTGCTTCCTTGTCGGTAGGAAAATTGAAGCGGTGAACGCTTTCCTGCAATTTTTCCACAATGTTTCCCTCAAGACCAATCTTTACATGTGTCATTTTTTCTCTTTTCTACCTGAAGATAGACACTTTCAAGGCGTACGCACAAGCATACGTTATTTTTTTAAAGTTTAAGAATAACGTAATCATATCCGTCGTGTGAACCATGATGACATGCACCATTTACCATGAACAACCCCTTTTGCTTTCCTCTTCTCTTTTCATTTGAGCACTTGAGAAAGTGACGCAATCACAACTTTCCCCAACTTGCTTTCTTGCAAACCACACTTTTTTAAACAATCCTTTTTACAAGCAGTAGAAAAACCACCAAAGAAAATGGAAAACTTTTCTTTTGGGTTTTCAATGTTTTCTCTCTTCATCTTCTTCATCATCATCGCACAGAGTCAGTCTATAAGTCGTGCGAATGATGATCACCAACACTAACACCAACACCACCAAAAACAACCACTAATTCGATTAAGGTGCATTTTCCACTATGCCTCTTGTAATCCTCTGAAGCTGCACTGTTAGTGCGAGAGGGTGCAACATTGAGAAAGTTTTATTTTCTTTAAAAACTTCTCTCTTCTCCCCTCCTCCAAAACTCCAATAATTACTTTTCCTTTTAGTACTACCATCATCACCACCACTCGACTCTTCCACTATCTGCTTTCTGGTAAAATGGTACTTGATGATAATTTGGAGTAATAATAAAACCAAGAATTTGTCTATATAGGTTTGTGTGCAAGCACGCAAACCCTTTCGCAAGAAGGAAAGGAAGAGGACATTTCCCACATTTTCTTTTTATAGCAGCCACTTTTTTGCTTTGACCGAGACATAACCTTCAAACTTATCTGTCATACTCATCATCATCCTTCTGTTATAGCCGTCGTCGTCACCAAAAGCTAAACTTGAAAAAAACTGAAGGTTGATAGCCGGGTGCACACTAAACACATACATATAAAGCTTTCAATTTTTTACGACTTTCAGCACCGTCATTGACGAAAGACTTTGGAAGACGGAAAGAAATTAAGAAAAGAGTTTGTTGTCGTCGCTGGTCGTCTTTTTTACCATCACCACCAGCCATCAACCAACATTTTGCTCGCGTCATTCCCTCTCATGTATATACTGGGTATGTGCTTAGTAGTTACATTGTGTTGGAATTTCCTTCCTACCGGTATGCCGGGGAAAACAAAAAATTCCACTTTTTACAACCGTCGTGTGTTCTATATAGAGTTGTTGACTGTGCGAGTTTGGCAAGTACCTAAAAATAAAATATATCGGCCACTCTTGCAACTACGAACATTTCCCATCACGCTGTTTTACTACTTGTTTTCCTCCTGCCTGATCCCGTATCGTTTTGTAAGAGAGTACTTGTGTGTGTAAAGCTGTTTAGTTGTTCTCTTCGCATTATTAGGATCTGCTAGTTGATAGTGAATTATGGCGGTGGAGGTGGTAGTACTACTATACTAAATGCATATTTTTTCGTAGCAATTGAGAATAAAAAGCGTGTATGTGAACGCATATTATATAGCTTATTTATAGACTGAGCTCTAGTCCTTAATTCCAAAACGCTTGGAATTTTCATTAAAACTTTTACTCAAGTTTGTTTTTGTTCATGTGAACCACAAATCGAATAACACGCAAACGGATCATTTTTTCCAGAAAGTTGCTTTTGTGGTCCTTGATTTTTAGAAAGATTATACCAGAAATAGTTTTCTAGACCAAAAAAAAGGTACATAATATTCTCAGCTACACATTTCCCGTTTTGTAGTTTTCCTTTTTACCGACCATTTCCATAAGTTCTGTTTGATTTTTTTTATTCGTCGTTCCATTTTACCCAAGCTGATCTTTTTGCTTCAAAGAAAACTACTTTCTTTTCAAAGAGAAAACGCTTACTACTTAAAACGCAAGTACATAGTTTGTCAATGGCAATACTAATTGCTTCTATTCATTTTCTATTTCGCGTTTCCTTATACTGTTATACTTCTTTTTACAACTCCCGTCAGCTTAAAAGGACGATTGCATGAAATGGAATAATTTGTAGGCATTTGGTGGGCTCATGATTCTGTGTACTATTAGTATTAGGTATTTACCTTTGATTTCTTTGTAAACTTTTTTCAGTGTGAATCAATCATGATGCAGTAGTAAATTGTAGCTAGGAAAGTAATGTGCGTTTTTTGTTTTTACAAGAACAAATCTTATCAACCAAACCGACAAAACCTTTGACGCATCCAATTGGCAAGAATCACGAAAATAACAAATCATCATCATTGCTATTCACAGTAAAAGAAGATGCCTATGTGTACGTGTATACTTTGACATGGCATGATCAAAGCACTTTTTTCTTCTGTTCAGGATAAATCCATCAAAAATAGGCAATCGTTTGATTTCCCAGTATTTTTTAAATATGGAACATGACACCGCTTATCATGCACACCTATATGGCATGCTATGAATAATTAGGATTATTATTAAATTGCTATGCTTGCTACTGGGTTCAGGCGGTAACGGGCACGAAAACTCATACCTTCAGATACTTGACGACATTGGCCTGTTGTGTATCATGACTAGAAAGCATTTTTGCACAGCCTTCATCTATTTTCTTCAATTTAGTTTCACCTTGCTACCTGTTCTGTTCGCCGTTGCTCATTGGCTCGTGTTTTAATTATAAATTGGCATGCAAAAGGTGGTTGCTTGAGAAAAGCTGCATAGTTGTATGTGTGTGTTGGAAAGCAAACTACTCCTAAAGGAGAAAGTAAGTAAATGATGAAAATAAAAAAAAGTAGTTGGGCACATAGTGTCATAATGGGTTTTGGATATTATGCAACCCTTCTGCAAAGGACGATAGGTTATATATGAAATGCGTACGTAAATGACATCGCGTAGATAACAATTTTTTTTAAAAACCTCTAAGAATTGAAAATGAACACAACGAACTGTAGTTTTAGTTTTCAATTAAAGTAGCACTTTTTTTCTGGAAAATAAATTCCCAAAAAACTTGTAAATGCAAGCTTGTTTGCGTGACCGTTTTACAAGAGAGAGAGAGGTGATGCTGCGGTTTTAGGTTATGCAAATCCATAATTCTGTGAAAATCTCATCCAAAAATAATTGTGTTTTCTGCCTTCCAAGAAGTTGCAAACAAAATTATCTCCTGTCACCAACTTTAAAACCTGAAAACCTAGGCGTGCTTTTAGAATAATCTTCCAATTATACTACTTTAGTCTTTCCTCGAATTCTCGCCGTTTTATTTTTAGTCAACCAAGCGCTAAATTCCATTTGTTAGAAAATATATATTTATGTACCTAAAAACTGTCAGCGCTCTGCCATTCAACCGGCTATACAACAACGCATTTGGGGACCATTCTTTCCACTTCAATCCGTACTTGTAGGCTCTTAATACGTAGACCGAATTCTAGTGAAACAGATTTCAGATTTTTTTTCCAATTTCACAGCGGCTGTTACTCTTAGTCGTTCGTTGCGCTACCGCATTGTGTGCCCACAGCAGTACGAGCTTTTTTCTCTTGTTTTCTCTAAATATGCTTGACAGGGAACACGCAGCGGCTTTTACTGAACTTGGACCAGAGACTATACCTAAAACTACTACAATAACGCACCAAACCACAAGTGAAAACGCAGCGAAAAGCTGCTGCTTTTGTGCCTCTGTTTAATACCATATAAAATCACATACTGAATAAAAGTATACCATTATACTTTTATACTAGTAAATACATTTTATTGTACTGTTTTTGAAAAACGAAAATCGGATTTTGTACTGTTTTTTTTACCACAATGTCATTCAAGAAAAGAAAATAGTAAGAAAGCTGCGTTAAGAGTAAAATACAAAATGAAAAGTATTGTCGTCCATATGGGTGGACATGCTTCCAGTAGTACTTTGGTTGATTCTACTGTGTTGGATTTTAGGACTTGCACAAAGAACACTTTTCTTTGAAAAATTGGTGCTTTCTCATTTCTACTCTTACTGTGCATTACAAGGAGCGGAAGCTTTGATTGAGATCTCGAGGAATGAGGTACATTGTCCGTTCGTCTTTAGTTGGCTATTCCCTGCATTGCTATAACTACTGTGTTATATCCGTTCTAGAGTACTTGAGTACCTAACCCTTTCCCCGGCGATGCACGCTTTTACTTTGAACAGATGAAAACTTTCTTTCCTCTGTTTGTTTTCTTGTTTGATGACGTTAATAGTAATAACCCTGTATTCACATTCCCTCCCACCACTTTTTCTCTAGCAAAACTTTTCTTTGCTGTTATGCTGCTGTTTTCATATCTCAAGAAATCAAAATCCTCAAGCAGCAGCAGCAGAAGGAAAACTCAATCCGCATTTTTTGTTACTGCAAAAAAACTGCAGTGCATTCACATCGTCGTCGGGTAGCCAGTGCATGCTGTTATCCGATATATGCTAGAGTAGGAAGGATGGAAATTCCCCCATTTATTTCAAGTCCTGCTGTCGCTTGCGAGTTTTGCTGCCATTACGTGCACACTGCCACACTCTCTACTTGAGCACATTTTCTCTCTAGTCTGATAGCTGGGACTGCAAGTAGCAAAAGTGCTGACAAAAGTATACACAGTAACCTTGTATAATATATAATGGGGAAGAATTACACGTATAAAAATAATAACAAAAGGATAACATCACATCAGAGTGAAAGCAATGCTGGGGAAAGTAATATAATATGTCTCGCTAAAAGAAAAAAAAAAACTTGAAGCAGTAGAGAGCAGTGTTCTTCTCGGAACGTCGACAAAAGAAGAAAGAAGGCGGGCACTTTAACTTTCCCTTTTTGCGGCGAAACGAGAAAGACGATGAAATGAAAAAGAGAAAATAAAAGCGTTGCAAACAAGAGCGAGTGGCGAGCGAGAAAGGAAAGGATATCGTGTTGTTTATGTAGCAAAGAAAGCAAAACGGCACAAATGCGATGTAATAATAACAGGGATGTTCAGTCAGAGATATATTTTGATGTGAGTTACCTATCTGTTCATGCTCATGCAAAACGCTTAAAGAAAAGGAAGACTATCAAAAGAATTTTGCGAGCTTCTTCGGTTTCACTACTGAGTATCTATGAGTATTTTTTGTTGTTGTTGTTCAAGCTACTTCGACACAGACTAATCTTTAGTATCTCGCGCCCTTCCGAGAAAATAAACAAAATGTACTCTAGGTTTGACTACTGATACTGCTTTTGTTTCTACTAAAATGAAATCTGTGTATTTGTGTTTCTGAATGAAGCCATTTTCACCAAAGCCAAGCCACTATGCAAGTGCAAGTAGCACCACAAAATGTATTTACAACATAACAGACAAACGGACAGAAAAAAATGCAAATGAAAAGAAGAAAGAGAGAAAAGGGGTCCTGATTATTTAGGGAAATCCTTTTATTTCCTTTTTGAGCTTTACTTTCTCTTCCCTGAAAAGGGAGAAGCACAAGTGGAAAAGGAGAAATCGTCCTCATCATCCGTTACAGCTTTATAAAACTTTCTGAAGCTTTGTACATAAATGTGTATGCACACACGCAACTTTTAACTCCCCACAAATTTTCAACTTGAGAAATTTTTCCCCATATATATTTCTTTTTTATTTTCTTTTGTGTTTAAAGCGCGCTCCGATCATCAACATGAGGAAAAGTACCGTAATGAAAACAAGATGAGATAGGAGCCGAGTGGAGCGCAAAAACAGAGTACCATCAGGATGGAGATTTGCTGGCAGTGGAGCTTATAAAACCGCAAACTTTGCTTTAAAAAGTATTTATTTACTTGAGTATTAAATTACATGCGAAAGCAAAAAGAAGAGAAAAAAATGTATAAAAAAGCTTTATTCATTTCTATCTAGACTCATTCAACCCAGCCTACACTCTCATTTCCATTCTTTTTCTTTTAAAACTTTTTTCCCTCTCTTCTTCCTTCCTTCCACGTTTCACCATTACTATGCGCTTTTTCTTTCATTTTGAGGTTTTGTTGTGTTTACGTAGTTGTTTTCCTCTTCTGAAAAAATGTTGGCAGGCAGGGAAGCAGAGACCAAAAGAGCGGAAGAAAGTGTATAAAAAGCAAACAAACAAAAAATCCGCCCCAAACTCTCAACAAAAATACAAATAAATATATTTGTTTCTGCATAAGCGAATATAGAAAAGGCTATCTGTAATATTTTTTATTTTGGCCAATCTCAATATTTTATAAATGCGCCGCTGCTCCGTGAGTGAAGTGATGCATGGGCAAAGTTTCTTTTGTACTTTGCTCCAGTTTTGTTTTGTTTCCTTTTCGTTTTCCGTCTGCACATTCAAATAGTCCATCGATAGTAACAAACAGTAGGAGTATTTCCTTTGCAGCATGATTGTATATTGTATATTTATACGTTTTTAGCTAGTAATAGAGAGCATTTAGTAAGTATCATGCATGTAATTATTCTTAAATTCTTTCATTGTTCTGCCTACTAGTGCTATAGCGTTCTGCACGCACTCTTACCCACCACAGGAAAATAAACGGAAGACAAGGCCATTGATTTGACAAAAAATGGTGTAATTATCTTATTCCCAAGGTTTACATAATATGCCATTATACCCATTGCAACGTAATGATAATTCCCATGCCTATTTTGCAAAAGCATCGCGCAGCAGAGCATGAAAGACATGTGAAGAAAATTGCATCATTAAATATGCTTTTGTCACTGTATTCATTATGTACAAACATGTTACATCTTTCTTTGGGTCGCAGCAAGTGCAGTCATAATGGTAATCCCCCGAAAAACTAACGCAAATATAAAAAGAAACTTTCATAGTTGGTGGCAATAAGACTACAACCGCAATCACCATTGCCATATTTGCTCTGTTGTGGAAATACTAATGGCTTTTCTTTGAGTGTACACATGACATTTACCCAGAGAAAAATAAATACAACCGAGGAGCAGCATCCAAGCTTTCACATTCCTTCCAGAAAAAAAACGAGGAAGGAACTAGAATACTATGCACACAATTTATGGTGAAACACACGCTAAGTATATGAAAGCAAAAAAGTGACGGGATTTGTGAGACGAGACGAGTGGGAGAAAGAAGAAATGCTAGACGCAATCCCATAATTTCCCTGCTGTAGTAGTAATAGTAGCAAATGCAAACGAAAAAGGGCAAAGTGCTTAGTACACACACAACATTACAATAATATTATATTAAGGCACATAAGTACCCATAATAATACACATTTTAAAAAGTTGTGTTAGTAGTGGAGTAGCAGACATGACGATGATTACAGCAGGCTCTAAACAAATATACACGTATAAAGTTGTACTTTCGCTTAGAATCTCTTCCTACTACTGGCATACTTACTAACAACTGCAATACCAAAACTAAACCACATCACATCAGCCGCCGCACAAAACACACGCAAAACTATAATAATAATGGCACATTATAGAGAGAGGAAGAAAGTAGGCACTGACATATATTTTATATTGGCACATTTTCCATAAAAGTGGAGAAATACATAGTTAGTACAGACAGTAAGAGAGACCATGAGAGAGAAAGAAAAATATAGATGGAGAAAGTGAGTAAGTAGTTTTCTCCAATTTTTCTTTTTTCTTATTTATAGCCCACTGAAGGCTTTCTATTTTTTTGCGCTCGCCGCCGCTACTACAAAAGCCGTAGTAGTAGTGGTATCATGTGCTACCAGTAGTTGCGGGAGCCAAAGCCATCAGAGAAAGAAAAAGAAAAGAAAAAGGAAGCCGGAGACGAAAAAATATATAAAGAAGCAAAAGCCCGTATAAGAGCAAGGGAGCACAGGCACAATAAACTGGGTCGACGGGTAGCTAGTTCTCTGAAAAATATTACACATGTACAGAGCCAGCCTTTGAGAATGCATTCATATGATGCCGACACTTTGACTTGCTTTCTTGCATGATTATTGCGATGTAAGTATACACATTGTCGAGTGAACTTGGGATTTGTAATAACTTACGCCAACAGAAAATGATAGGCTGAACAATATACATACTATACTAGAATAAAGAAGAAAAGCTCAAGTTTGAACTCTCATGCAAACATGCATGCATACAAAATAACACCGACCGACATAATAATCATCCTACCAGTTTTTTTCTTTATTCTCGCTTCTCTCTTTTTTTCTATATTTTTATTCAGACCTTTTTTGCATAAAAATAATATTATTGTTGTAGCCCAAGTTTTTTGTGTTTTCTTCAGAGAAAATGTACAAACCTACAAAGATGGTCGTTACAAATAGGTAACTCTTGTGTGTGCACTGGGTACGTAACACACTTTTCTAGATTCAACTTGGCATCCACACACTGATATATGGCTGGCAGCTGGAGAAAAGCTTTTTTTTTTGGAACAAGAGGAGTCAGAACATAGTGGCAGGTTATTACTGCTGTTGTGCATGCATCATATAAGTGCCTATCTGTGTACAAACAAACCTACCTATTCTGACAGACTCATGCAAAATTTAAGACTCTAACCTTGTTTTTGAACATATTCTGCACTGTTTCTTAGCCAAAAGTCCAGAAGTAAAAAAATTTGCACATTTTTTGTAGTGTATTTTATTGGTCGCGTTTCAAGGATGTGTCCAGAGTAGTCAGAAAAAAGAAAGCAAGGGAAAAGACGTCTGTTTTATTCCTTGCATGCCTTTATTGTACGTTGTTTATAGCTAGCTGTTGTATTTCATTCATTTTTTACCGTTTGAAAAACAAACGATGTTCTTTCAGCTTTTATGTGTGAATATTATAACTAGGCCTCATTTTAAGTTTTCCACTGCGCTTGGCTCACTTTCATGTTAATACGTTTGTTACACGGGAAAGGTTAAACCAGAGAGATTTTAGAAAGAATAATTTATCCGTGCTACGCGTCCAGAATTCATAAATGCGTGGGAAAGTGTACTTGTCCCAAATCCTTACTACTGAGCGAATCTTTGTAATTGCTAGCAAAAATGAGCTAGAATATATTAATTGTTATAAGCATAATATGCAATGCATAAAAATGGTTTGAAAGCAGTTACTTCACTCAATTTTTCTCAAGTGTGAGAAATACTGTTTCCTTTACTGATTTTCGGGGGATAAACCTTGGTTCGTGTTCATTCCTCAGTTTTCCGCAAAAAAATCTATCAGTAGAAGTGATGATGAATATGTAACGAATGTGTACTTGAATGTTTTCACGAAACTAGTTAAGCTCATAAACTAGCGCTCTGATTATTTAAGTGTGGATTTATGCGCAAGTTCATTGATCCCTATCAGTCCTTGCAAAAATCTGAGGAGAAAGACAACGACCACCAAGGAAGGAAAAAGCAGCCAATCTCTAATTCAGTAAGGAAAAGACACCAGAATGACACTTTACAGTGGATGTATATAATGCAAAATTTTACTCTTATGCTTGATCGATTTTCTTTCTCTACTTCCACTCTCACCACTTCAACTTCATCTATGATGATCCGTTTCTGGGGAAAACTGGTATAAAAATTGCTTGTCTCTTAAAAGAAAGCAGAGAAATGCATTAAACCCTCCATAGCGTCTTTTTCGATTATGTATTATTCATCTTCTTTTTCTGAAGATGAATAGTAACATCAAATACCTACCAACCACATTTGAAAATGCGGAAAAAGGAAAACTAGAAAGATAAAACTGGCTCTCTAATGTTTCTGCAATCGTGATACCCATGTCATTTTTCTCTTTGCCTTTCTATGAGAATCTTTGAAAAACAGACATCTGAAACAGATAAAAAGTGTAATATGTCTCAACCCTTTTACTATTTTGGCAACAAATGCCGTAAAAACCTAGCGCAAAAATTGTAGAGAAATCAAAATGCGTAGTAGATGGCAACAGGAAATATATAGATATCGTGCGTTCCTTTCTCTCTCTCTTTATTTGCTGCTTTGGCAGGGTTACGCAGCTAGAAATTTGCGTTTTTTATATTCTGGTTCGTTGTTCAATCTGAAACAAGATGCTTGACACAAATGCTTCTGGATTCTAGAAGCTTACTTCTACGTTGTAGGGAAAATGATGTCAGATTTTTTTGTTTGCAAACTTCAAGACTGTCTTTCTTTCCATTTCCCGTTTCCTATCTGTAGCCTTCTTCCTTTTTTGAGCTTTCCGGCTACATAAAAATCCTACAAACTTATCCAAATGGAATCAATCCTCGAAAGAGAGAAGAAGCTCTGCCTCGTAATTGGCAATCCTTCTATCTGAGTAGTACAATTATTGCTGTTGCGGTTCGGGTTACATATTTACTTAGCTTATATATTACATGTGCTTGAACTTTATGTACGTATTTCTTTTATATTCATAATCAGATCAACTGGATATATATTTGCTCAAGTTTGTCCTCTTGTTTCCATCTTTCTCTATTACAACTCTTATTTCCTCTATCCTTATTTCTCTATTTACTTAAATAATGGACATGAACATGAAATGAAAAAATACGTCTTCTGACAGTGATTTTCTAGGTTTCTTTTTCATGTTTTCCCTCTCTCAAAAGAACTAGATTTGAGATGGAAGGAGAGAAAAAGCTGATAGGGAACATTTTATCTCCTCAAAATAAGTAGTTATAATAAGAAATGGCAATGTGCACTTGTGTGTAATAGCAACATGGTTGAATGAATCTACATTTTTTACTGCTTTGCCCGATGTAATTTCCAGCAACAGCGAGTTTCCAGAGTTGGACGTGGGTGCATTAATAGTATTTATTACACCCAGTAAGCACGGGGACAACGACCAAGCAAAAACCACTTTTTGGAGATTACATCATTATACACATTATATTATTGGGAACAAGTAGCGTACACACACTGAACAAGCACATAAAAAATCCTTATTCAGAAATACTACAGACACAGGGTAAAAAATAAGGGAAAGTGCACTGGTGTGGCAATGTAAGCTTTTTGAATATTATGCGTAATAAGACTATAAATTTAAGGCACGGAGGCTACATGTGTCCTGTCTAAAATCCATCTAAAGCGCTAGTAGCAGCACACACCAAGTACGTACTTAAGTACAAAAGGCTTAAAGTCAAATGGAGAAAGCCGAGAAAAAAGTGGTTGGCAGGCTGGCAGGACTATGGTGAATGTAAATGGTGACTTGTGAATACTAGTTCGTATTCCTCCAATAAATTAATGGTGACATGCAAAAGAAAAAATGGTGGCTGGTGTTTGTGCAAAATGGGATTTCCAATGTGATGTAGTAGCTATTTGAAAATACTTGCTGTTTTTACGACGTGACTTTTTCAACACATTTTTGCGCAGCTTCTGTGTATTATGTATTATCATCTACTCTGATACTCATCATGTGGAAATGTAAAAGTTGGAAATTTACTTTGATTCTGAATAATGCATAAAAATGTTACTGCCACTTGGGAGTACACGATACATTAGTATGTGATTTTTTCTCCTGTGGTTTAGGGTATAGGGTCAAGACGATGGCTATAGAATGGATAAATAGTGAAATAATGTTGAGGGAAAAAGTTTTTGTGCATTTTCCCTATACTCTTGTGCTTGTTTGCTCTTGTAACCCAGTTAAGTTTGCTGTAGAAATCCGGGGGAAGGAAGGAGGAAAGCAGATAGGGTATAAGAAAAAGTCAAGAAAGTTGCTAAATTCAAAAAGTGAAAGCAATTTTGAGCTAGTTAATAATAAAAAATTCTATAGTGGTTATACTATGTAAAGTAAGGTAAGGGCCACTTTGCTGATGCATATGTACAATGAGTTTGATTTGAATTCCCTGGCTTTTGATACAGTGTAGCAAAGTTGGTTTTGGTAGAGTCAAAGTGATGGAAATGAATTTTTGTTAGATGTTGGTGTTTGTGGTAGTGGAAGCAGTTGAGTAGTAGCAGTGTGCGTCGTCGTGTTGGTTTTTGAACACGATGATGATAATGATGAGCACGATGAGAACTGAGAACGAGGATGAAATCAGAGAGAAGAAGATTTTATGGGACACTGCATCTTCCGTTACACACTCCATCAAGTGCAAAAATGTGTTATTGTACAAAGCGGGTAAAGTTTATAACAGCAATGCCAGCATCAGTGTTGCAGAAGAAGGAGGAAGTAAAGTAGAACACACACACAATTCATTCATTTCACAAAGTCATTCATTTATTATTTCACAGAGTGTTCATCAGCAGCCGCACACAAGCAAAACATATCAAAAGCAGAGAGAGTGCACCAGAATCACAAAGGAAACCAGTTTTTCAAGCAAATCAAGCTATACATACAATATACCGCTTTTGCAAGACGACTAGTGCGAGAGAAGAATGGGGAAAGAGAAAAGTTTTGTTGAAAATTTAGTGTAATGAATGCAGAGCGCACAACAGCAGCAGCCATGTGCACTCGCCTCGCACACACGCTTGAATATATGCATGTATAGCATGTTATATTAGAGGACATGGCATGCCAGCCACAGTGACAAAAGACTCTAATCTGGTGGGTCTTTGTCGTTAGTTCGAGACCCAAACGCAAGCTTACAGAGAAAGTAGTTGTTTGAGCACAAGAGAAAGTTGCAAAAGAGAAAGTGGCAGAGAAGAGATATGGAAACATAACATGTTAGTTTTAAAGCGGAACCTAGAAAATGGTTACTATGTCGTACTTATATTATATTATTGTCTTAAAGGCCGTTAGCAAAAAATGGAAAGTAGAATGCTGATGCATATAACGCTTAACTACTTTCCATGATGACGATGATAATGATGATGAGTGGTACACTTACATAATATCTTGTTTGCCATTGCCAGCTTACATTCATATTTACGAGATGAAATGAGAGAGAGAGAGAGGAAAAGTAGGAAAGAGACAGAGGAACATATAGTACAGAGACATGCCGTGTTTTTTGTGCTAGAATAATATGAAACCTGATCTGAACTTTTAAGAAGGAAGGGAAAACGGAACAGAGATTAGAGTCTGGCGGTGATGGTGTGAGACTCGCCGAGCTAAAACTAGGTAATGCGAGGGATAATAATATGGAAAAACCAAAAGAAAAAATCTGTGTTTGTATGCCTAGTTTGACATGGCATAGCGTTGCTGGTGACACTGAAAAGTTTTTTTTGGAAGACGAGGCAAGCGATTTTGAAAATGTAGCAGTTTCAGAGCAACTATTTTTTGCCTGAAAGAGAAAGTAGGGAAAGTAGTGTACCTACCTACTATATATTCTCTGTGCGCTGGTATTAATATATCAGTATGCAAAAGAGTTTGGAAAGATGGGACGTAATACATTTATCGTCAGGCTAAATCCTTTCTTTGTCTCTCACTCTCCCTTTCTCTGCTCTTGCTGCTGCCGGCAGGATTGGTGGAAAAGAGAAAGTAAGGTGGTTGGGTATCTTGGTCTTGTTTGGCATGTGTTATGTGTGTGTGTGTGGTCTGCTATTTTCTAAAAGAAGCCATGTACCTTGGTGGGCCAGAGTCAGGAGGAAACAGGCATTCCATGACAAACAACGTAAGCTTGCTTTGGAATACTAAATGAGGGCAACAGAATAAAATGGGCTAGCTGGAATAAAGCACGTTGGCTAAGCTTATGTGCATTTATATCAAATATTATATGCTCATATGCTGAATACATTTAGTATATGTGTGCCTGATCTTGCCTTTTATTGTGGCATACCCGAATTGCAAAGATCTCGTGGTAATTTACGGCGCACAAAAAGGTAAATTACTAGAGAGAGATGCTGGCTAGAAAAAGACCTGTAGGCTATAGTGTGTGTAGGTTGTAATAGTAGCATTTGTGTAGTCGAATTTTTAACCAACGTAATATTTACGCTTGCCGGAAGGCAAACAATCCAAAATTGTAGTTGTTCGTGGCAAGAGAGATAGTAAGTTTTGCACTATACCCACCACGAAACAAAATTATCATTATTATGAATGCAGAGAAACATTTAGTAAAAGTACGCCATGTTTTTGTAGCACAAGTTACTAGTTGGCCTTTTAGTTTAGATGCGCATAAGTAATTTTTGCAAAAGGGGGAAAAGTACATTTCCATATTACCTATCTACCTACTTTCACCGCCTACTTGCCTCATATACACACATTTACATTTTCTTCTTGTGTTTTATCTCACTGCCCGCATTTTGTATTGTGTGTTATCTTGTGTGTCTGAACCACATTTCATCCAATTCAAAATGTCTGAGTTGTGAACAGGAGAAAGGAGCAACGGGGAAAGGGTGAAAGGAGACATGAAGTAGGCGGAATTCCCTTTTTCCGTTTTTTGGCACACTGACCCATGTCCATCTCTACTGCTGCCTCCATTTTCCACGTCGGTCCACTTTTTACACACACACGGCGGCGTGTATGGTGTAAGGTATATCAGCAAGAACAACAAACAATCCGTCTCTTTCCTTTTGCGTTTTCCCAGTGAAATAGTCACGCTTGGTGGTAGAGAGCGACAACAACAAGAGAAAGTCAGAGAAAAGGCTCCGATATTATTACAACTTTTTTGTACCTATTCTCCCGTTCTCTTCTAACAGCATCAAATATTTATCATGAACAGGGTGCATAACCCGTACATCTTGTCACTAATTTAGATAAATAGCCGCACAGTGAAAAAAGAAAAGAAAAAACCTACGCTTAGTGGCTCAACTACTTTTTCTTTCCTTTTTTACTCTACTTCTGCTCCTATACGTTTTGGCACGCGGATTGTGAAAGGTGGCTCCACATTGACTGACTATTTGGCTGGAAGCTCCTTTTGCAAAAAAAATATTATATAGAAACATTTTTTCCGCACGAACAACATCAACCTTTACAGGTCACCTTTTTTCCTCTCTACTTTTTAAGGGATTGATTGTTAGTAAGTACAATAGTGTCCGGTAGCGGCACCTGCTTCTTTTGTTATGCGCGAAATTGTAATCTAGATAATTGCTCAGTTGCTCTGTCATGTCCAAGTGTGTTATTGTAGAGCTGCCCTTAGAGTTAGACATGTCTACATTTTATGCTTTTGCATTGTCCGCCTTTCCTTTCATAGTGTCCGCGATTATCGCTGTTCATTAGCTAACCCATTATTATTAACTGTGAGCCCCCAGAAAAACGTGATTGAGCCATTTACGACGGTCAAAGGATACTTCCTACTTATTTATTTACTTTAAACAAGCTAACAGCACAAAGTCGATGCCGGGTCCGTTTATACATGTTTAGTCATTGTGTAATATGTGGGCGGAACATAAACTGGGATTCTTCTCACAGATAGCACTAAAAATTTCAAAGGGAGCGCGCACAAGCAAAAGGCTGGACCTGATAAATTCATTTGGATTGTATGGCGTTGTTGTAATATGCCAGAGCAAAAAAACGTTGATTACCATCTTGATTGCCTTTCTTAGTTTTGAACATGATTCACGCGGCATACAAAAGAGGTGGTATGTTTTATGCATGCGTGTGCTACTATCGCTGCTACTGCTGGTCGATATAAAAGAGAAAAAGAAAGGGGCAGGGTAGATTCCACTAGAAGATAAGATGGATGACTTTTGATGGAACAAGAGAAACGCATATAGAAAGTGGATTGCCATTGCCGCTCCAAATAAACTGTTGGTGATAGATATACCTACAAAAGCTACCTTCATTTTGTGTAGGTCTGGATAAAAGAAGAGCTAGTACTACTGCTGCTAATAATCATGTAAAGTTTATTGCCTTTTTCGTTGCCTTTTGTATGTTTGTTGATGAGGGCCGAGATAATAATAAATGTACACAAAGAGAAAAGCAGAGATAGGAATAAAAAACAGAGAGAGAGAGACAGAAAGGCAAATAAAATAATGATGGGTTACTGTAAATAGGCTGCCTCACCAGGGAGCAATTTAAGTGGCATTATCTATTTAACGTATTTGCATATTCGCTTGTGAAGTACATGAAGATTGTATACACAAACTGCACACTATGATGAAACAAGAATCGTGTTTCTGTTGCTGCGAGGAGAAAGTCCAAAAGCATGTACACTACTTTGCAGAAAAAGTGAAAGTTATATTGCTAAAGAAAAGCTAGTTAGCTTCCCATATATAGCAATCAATATTATTACCCAATCAGTAAAAAAGTTAAACAAGTAGTCGAGAAATGATTTACTGAACTTCGATAGCAAATAAAATGTATTAATAAGCCGGTGTGTAACTGATGTATCAAGCTATTTAATAGTTGATCAATTTATTTAGTTTGATTGGCAACCTTACGCAGTCTTTGACTGTTTGACAATGTGTGTATGTGTGCGTTTGTAGGATAGGTGGAATGTAGTCGAAAATATACTTGCTATTTTAACTTTTATTTCACTTTACAAATTGCATGATTTTACTCAGCTGTCCGTTCTGTAGTAAAATAGCCTCCTGACAGAGAGACATTTCTAGATACTTTTACACGTATAACTTAATACACAAGAGAAAGGAATATTATGCCTAACTTTGGCGAGTTGTGCGCATGCTACATTTCAAAAATGGATTTTGACATTTTGACTTGACCGGAGCAAAAGAATTCTAAATTAATTAAGTTTGGTGAATTCCGATTTGCCAATTTTTAAATGTCAGTCCCATTATATGATTTTTGAAAGCAGTGATTCCACTTACACCATAAATCTTGGAATTCTATTTATTAACAATTTCCCCGGTGAAAATTGAAAACTGTCAAATGGGAACGTAAAATGGCAATCAAAGAAAATATCAATGCTTTAAGTAATCGGTTTTTGTTCTTTCCACAACCTTTAATTATTCGCAAGGGTGTCTTACAAACAGAGCTACACTTTGAAAGACAGACACGCAACGCTCTCTTCGTCAAGTTAAAAAAATTGACCCACTTACCTCCAATCTATTCTGCTCAAGTCTTTTAAACAGTGTAATTCAATAATCGAGAATAATGGTTACGTAAATCTATAAAGCGGCTTTTCAACTTTTCCTCGTCAAAAATCTATTTTGATGCGTAAATAAGATTCCTACACTTTCCTCTCTCTCTCATGTGTCTTTCTTCCCAGAACAAAATCAATTTTCTTCTTTGTTGTTACACAACCGCGCAATATTACATTTCACAAGAGAGTGTTTCAACTATCACTGGATAATACTAAAACCAAATGGATGACAATCAATGCAAGCGTGTTTTATATAACACGCTAGTTAACATAGTATGTATATATTTTCTTCGTATTTTCTCCCTGTCTCTAGAGATATATTATCGAAAATTAAATTTTCTTGCGAATATTGATCCACCCGTTACGGCCGTTACGGAACACACTAAAAGCATACCCTGCGCATATAATATATAAACAAGATTGTGCAGTACTTTTCCCACGCAAAAACAATCAACGTCTCATTAAACCTATCAATTTGCCCATCCTCATGATCCTCTCGTCCTCCCGTTACCTAATGTGATTGTGCGGTTCAACTACCTTAAATTCTAAAGTGTTACTGCGCAATATTTGCCTTGCCATCCAAAAATACTCACCAAGAAATTGTATAAATGAAAAAGAACATATTGCAAGAAGAACACACAACAAGCCTTTCCACTAAGCAAAATTACACTTTTGCTTTTTATTTATCCAAGTAGCCTTGAACCGTGTAGGTAGATAATCTTGAGCGGGTACAATAACTCCCCAGAGCGAGTTTTATCGTACCCAACGAACAAGCTATAGTATTAGCATGCTATTTTGTAACCCATTTTCATTAAACTAGCCCTGGCCCGACCACGGACGACAAGCATGATGAGTTCAATTTTGTTTCAAGTGGAAGCAGAGGAGAAAGTGGAACGTAGGTACACCACACGACAATGCCATCTGATACCCGTTTCAAAATTAGACTTGAACATAAGACGACGAAGACGGAGACAACTCAACAAATGAAAATGTGGGCTTGTGTTGTCGCGCTCGCATTACACTTTACATTTTATTTGCCACCAGCAAATAATTAATTATCAGCAGTAGCGGCTGAGTATCTACATATTTTCCTAGTTATATCAGTTAGCGCCACCACCATACTATAACGTTGTCATTGCCATCCTTACCATAAAATCAACAAAAGTGTAAGTTGAGCAGACTATCCAAGAGTACAGTGCACTTTCAACGGCATGGTATTATGGGATATCACCACGAGTGGCTATACTATTTTTTGTTCTATGTATGCTCAAGAGCTTGTTGTTGTTGTGCAGCAAACAAAGGAGAAATGATGATAATAACGACTTTAGATGTACCTAAAATTTCATGCAAAATTCAGAGAAGGAGAAAGGAAGAGTGTGTGCTTTTCTTAAATAGGCAGTAGCGGAACGAAACAAGACCAAGGAAGAGGTCGTCAGTAACAGGCAGCTGGGCTGTTGTGTAAAATGGGATTGACATAATGGGAGTGCATAAGCATGTAAGTATATTTATATAAGTAAACCTTCTGGTTTCACTACAGTGTTTAAAAGAGGAAGTGATGGCAAAAGTACAAGAGAAAGAGAAAAGGCTTTGTTTACAACAGCGACCATTGTACACGCACCACTACTACTAGCTGCAACTGGCTTGAACGTATTTTCTTCTGGGTTCCTTTTACTTTCCTTTCTGCCCATCATCCTGCACGAAGAGGAGAATGACGATCATATGATCATTATGCAAAAGTGTGAATGAGATTGTCATTATACGATGGTGGTGGTGGTGAGTCGTATATGTGTATTATAGCTGCAAGGAATATTAAATGGTAAGCAAGTGGAAGAGGAAACAACAACGTGGCAGCGTAATAATAGGAAATGATGAGCTCTGAGTTTTAGCTTTCACCATAAACAAATGGAATACTCTGCTTTTGTTTGAACAAACTCAACACAATAAGGGATGATGATAATCTCCTTTTGGTATTGTTATCATGTGACATTTAGGGTTATTGTATCTATATGTCTAATTTTTTCCTGGGAAACTTTCTGTTTGTGTGTGGTATATCATGGTGGTCCGCAGCAGCAGAAAGAAGAGTTTTCGTCTGTGCTAAAAATGAAAATTGAGTGAAAATGACAATGCGAGGTTGTTCACCCATACTTTCTTTCTTTTGTTTTGTATGTCTACTTCTCTCCTAGTTTCCTTTTGTTTGTACTATTCTCTCTCCATTTTTTTGCTTGCCAGTCACTCTTTGACTTTTTTTTGACATTGTTGGCAAGCAGGAAAGACAGGGAGAACGATGAAGCGCGTGTGTTTTTGTATTTTCTTCGGAAGTGCATGTCATGTTATATGTCGCATATTTTTCTGGACATGTTACGAAGGATCAAAAATCCCATATGTGTGTACCTGAAAGAAAGTGGAATACAACTACTTTATCTACTTTGGTCTGGGCTAACGAAAGCAAGATTGATTTCGTCTTTTTTTGTGTGTACACACGCGTTTTTGAGTAAAATTTGTGAAAAAACTTTGGTGGCGGTATGATACACACCATTCAAAGCCATCGTCACTTTCATCACTTTGCACGGCCACCAGCACCCTCACACTAATTATATTACTACTCTGCTAGTGCTTAAAACACCATTTCTATGCTTAACCGTAAAGTACAACATTGCGCTAGGCCTTTGCCGCACAGCAGGATATTAAAGTGGTTTTTGCAGAAACACTAACGAAGCGGAAAAATCGATGATGACTTTGCTAAATACAAGCAAGCTGACGACAGGGCAAGAGATAGTGGCAATGTTAGTACAAGGGAAAACGTGGAGTGAAAGCAGTAAGTTGTAGTGGTGTGCAATGGCAAGGCAGCAAAAGTGTCAGGGGCTTTGCTAACCTCGGTCCTTTCAAAATACATTTTCCTCACTGGCCATATCGTAAACTGTATAAATGAATAGGGTAATATAAAATGATGTGTAGTAGTAGCGGATCTTGTAGATATACAAAAAACGATGATGTTGCCGGAGCAAGTGTAAAGTTTAAGCAAACAAAGTGCATAAGGAGCGCGAGAAAATTGAAATGCAGTTTGTTCAATGCTTGTCGTAGTAGACGTGCTAGGCAGTCCATGTTGGCCTTTCTCTTTTTTGTGCGAACTCTGCCATGATTGTGGCCTGGAATGCGATGCCATTCCTAGAGTACTCCCGTTTTGCTCAATAATTCAGGGAAGGAGAGAGAGCATTGAGGTCATCACCATTTTCCAGAGAAGCCAAGTCAAAAAGAGACAGAGAGCCAAACCAAGTCATTGGAGGAACTGGCATGTCCGGCTATAATGGAAAGAGTCTACATTCACATTCTAGGAAATATAACAAATTCGAATGGTAGAAGAAGCAGCAGCAGTAACAACAACTGGAGTTGACGGAAAAATAAAACCGCCTCCCAAAACGACCAAGACTTGAAGTAACTGGGGAGTAGGACAAAAGTCCTGGATTTTTTCATCACATTCAATTGAGTAGACACACAGTGGCAACAACACAGCACAGAGAAATGCTAGAATTATTGAAAAACGGATGTTGCTTCTTTTCTCCTCTCTTCAGAGTAGTTTTTGGAGTGCAGTGCACTACTTACTTCAGCTATATATTTTGGGTCGACATCACATCATCAACTGGCACAAAAAATGTAAAGCTTCTTTTCTCCTGAGAGACAAGAAGACTCTTTTTCCTCTTCCACGAAAAAAAAACGCTCTGATTTTTTTCTCTTTGCTTTTGTCTGTCTGCGCGTTCATACTCCCCAAGTTAAAAGCAATGTGGGTACTCCAAAAGACATGTATGTATGGGGAAAGAATCACAAAACAAAGCTATGAATTTCATCAGGGGGAAGACCTTTGCTTTCTAATTTTTTGTTCTCAGTTTTCTGCAGCCATTTTATCTGTGAGTAAAAAACGCTTCAGCAAAAAAATGCTAAAGCAAAAAAAAATACACATTGCATTGTTGTCTGGTGAAATCGACAGGGTAATGGAAAGTGGAGCTTTTCGCCTTTTACACTGATGCTGCTTGCTTGGCTAGATGAATGTATACATAACTTTTCTCAAACTCGCTAGCAGATGAGGATGATGAGAATAAAGGGGAAAACTGTGGTGAAATGGTTTTCTCGTTTGTATTTTACTCTGGTTTATTGAGGATAACGATATATGAAGATATAAAAGCGAAGGCCAAACTATTATGATGATGATGATAACAGCAGCGATACCAGAATCCGATGCCTAGTTCTCAGAATACAAGAAGGAAGGAAAGCAAGGGAGACACATGTGAAAGTAAGTACACCATATTCATTCAAAGGGCACATTAACTGGCAAAAAATGCCGAGACTTCTCCACTTCCTCTAAGTTTGTGCAAAATAACAACAAAACAGTCAAGAATGAAATGCGTTATATAAGGAAAACAGTCAAGATCCCTAGTACACACTGCTTCTGATTCTATGCTTGTTTTTTATGTGACATGTCTATTTTTCTCTTTTTTGGCTTGTACTACATGTGTGTTCCCCCATTTTTCCATCTTCACGTCGACCTATATTCAGATGCCCTAAGAGAAAAAAGCAGGAGAGATTTTGAACTGGGTGAAAGCAAAAACTTTCGCTTTTGGCTTGATGAGGCTGATGGTGGTGATGTGATGTGGTAAGAATGGAAATGCATACATTTAGTATTTTACCATCATCTGTTTAAATGAAGTCACTAAAACACTATTTTTATCGGCAGAAGAGAGGCTTTGATGGTATCATGATGTTTTCATGAAGACGAAGAAAAAACAATCTTGAGAAGATGTGGAAAGACGATACAGCAAAGTGCCTGGAAGAAATGAGAATGCAGGCATATCAAAATAAGTTTAGGTCGCTTTACATATAACCTTACGGGAAAAAACTTGTACGGAGTTCATGTGGTTTACTGGAGTTTAAACTACTTTCTCCATCCTGTGTGAGTACCAAACTCTGCTGCCCATTTTCCATGAGAGTGAGAGTAAAAGAGGAAAAATAGGAACAAGCTCATTATCATCTTGGATGGAGAAGAAAATGCAGGCAGTGAAAGTCATTAAGTGTACAACGAAAAACGAACCACGTTCCCGATAAGGGCATCTCTATGAAAGTGTACGTTGCTGAAGTGGTAAAAGGCGAAAGTTTTTTATTCTGGCTCTTTCCTCATGTTTTTCTTTTATTTTAGCCTCCTTTTTCTCCGGCACCAGCAATGCGATTAGCTTTGTTAATACATGCTAAAGGCTGTGTATTGTTCTTATAGAGCAAAAACTATGAGAAAGACCATTCCCCTATCATATGTGTGGGTGTATTTCTTTTGCAGAATTAGCGAAAGTTGCAGTTTGTCAGTGCAATAATAACTGTATAGAATTATACCATATCATATACGTTTCTTTTTCGAAGTTGCAACTTTTCTTCTCGACTTTGGCACAGTTTCCGCGATCGTTTTTCCCACAGACGGAGAAAGGAAAACGATGTGAAATTCTGTTGGCAGTTTTTCTATCCTGAGAAGAAAGTTAAGCTGTAAGAGAGCTCATTATCCTTGGTAGTTTTTTCTCTTTTACTGCTCTGTGTTATACTATTATTTTAGCCATATTACTATAAAGTTACGTTCCGGAACACAATGAAAATGAATTAGAAGAGGGAAAGACGAGTTAATCTAATTATTGTTCTAGATACAAAATCCTTGCAATATAATTCCGCATTGTACGGGGTATTAGCCAATATGAGAAAAATGGATGATACTGCCAGCTGTACTTCTGATGATGCTGAAGAAGCAAAAGAAGCTGTCAATGAAACAGAACGGAAAAGAGAGGCTGTACACGTGTCTGTCTTGTCCCGTTGAGGCAAATTACTAGCGTCATCTTCACCGCTACTACCACAAAAAGCAATTATTATTGATCGTCGGGCCGGAGAAAACGGATACAACTGGCCTACTTAGCTGACCATCCATTCAATTTGCACTTAAAGGGAAATCAAGTGTTAAGTTAGTAAACCAGGATCTTCTTTTTTAAAGCCTGACACACAGAATATATAGGATATCGGGTAAGTACTATACTTATTTCCGTCATGGTCCAATATCGTTTCTTTTATCTTTTCATTTTTTCGCAGATCCATCATACTACCCATTAGTTCAAGGGAACGGTTTGTTGGGGAAAAAATTAATTAACCGTGTCGGAAGAGAAAAGGTAAAAAAACTAAAGTAATAACAAAAACAGTAACAACATGATGATGATATGTGTTCAAAGTGTCAAGAAATATATTATTCTCTTTCTTAGTTTTCTTTCTTTTCTGGGGAAAAGCAAAAGTGTGTGTTTGCTAAGTTTGCTTTCATGTTTTCTTTTTGTTCAGGGGAGAAAAACGCAAACATTTCAAGAAAACCTTTTTTTGCCTTGCTTTCACTTCAAGAAAGATCGTGATGGAAAAAGGTTTGCGTTTTTAAGAAAAATATAACCTATATATAATGTAACAATATACATGGAGGACGATATAAAAAAATACTTTCACTTTCAAGAGTAAAAATTTTCTTTACTTATATACAGTGAGGTGATGGTGAGCAAGGGAAATTATTCCTTTTTTGTAACACGTACAATTTTTGGAGGTTGAGAAGGTGAGCAAGGCCTTTCCCACTTTTGAATTCAATGAATTCTCATTTTGTAACGTGCTTTTTTTCTCAAGGAATAGTTCCCAGGCAGCTCATATGTTTGGAATGACCAACCGGCCAAATGGAAAGAGATATAAGAGTGGTAGATTCTTTTTTCGGATGGATTTCTGATACCTGCTATTCCGTCGCAATGACATATGTTATAAACATATACAAATGTTGCTTATAAATATATATCACAAATGTATAAAAGGTTGTGAAAAGAAAATAGAAATGTTAACTGACAGATCCGGAATTGGAATTGCATGAAGAGGAAAACAGTTTTTCCTTTTTTCTTTCTTTTGCTTTTCTCCGTTCTACTTCTTTTCACTGTCTTCATCATTTTTTCAGCGAAAAAACTACATGTGTCCGTTTCGTGTAAAAGACAGGGTTTTTATTGTGAGAAAAAATAGTTTTTTTTGGGTCATATCAATATGCTGTTAGCTTGACTGCTATATAGCATGGCAAGTTGATTGGAAAGGTGTGGTGGGAGTAAATGTTCATAAAGTAATTATAGGCCAGTTTAACGTGTTTTACCCAACATAACCTTGCATTAATTGTGCCTCGTGCAACGACCGATGTCATGATTGTTTTAATTTTACATTGGAATTACAACTCACTTATCAGTCACTTCTCCACTGCTAATGCAGAATGTATCTCTTGCAATTTACATGTCTTGGCACACACATATGTTTTAATTTCAGCGAATGTTCCAAAACGGCAATCTTAATTTCACGCAATTTACTGTTTCATTATTCTGTCTTAAGTTTTGTTTTCATTTTAGTGAAAACTGTCTTAGATATTTTCCATGTTTGGTTTGACATATATATATGTCTCCTGCTGGTATGTGTATTACTAAAATGACATAATTTGAAGCTTTTGCAGTTTCTAACATGTTATTTATTTTTGCGTGCCATTTAAAATTTCTGACATTTATTGTCTCGCAAAAATCAAAACTTTTAGGCTATTTAAAAATGAAAGGTGTAGCGAGAATTTTTGAAGAGTTGCGTAACACGAATTACGTACATTGTACAGAGTTTGACAGATTCAAGCCGTCGTTTTTATACGATACACTATCATGTCGACTTCCACTCAAGACGTTTCAAGTCTCACGCTGCTACTCCTTTCACTCTACACAACTGACAAGCAACTCAGCTTTCCTAACCAGAATGGTCATGTCACACGCATGCATTCGCACACCAGCTAGCCCGAATTCCCTGCTGGGCTGTTTTTCATTTTCACAACTTGCTTAGCGGTTCTTCCTTGTAAGTTTACATTGACAGCACTGTACAAAACTTAGCTTGTTGTTGACAGAGATAAGTTGGTACAACATGGATGGTCTCATGCATAGACAACGACAACACTCTTATGAATGAATACACTCACATTAATTAGGGTTGTCCATGTGCAAAATCATCCATTCTGCCAATGGAGATAATATTTTGATTTATTCCAACCTTGACATCGCCCCTTTAACAATCACATTGCGCTAAACCAGCTGCTAGCTTTCTCTAAATCCTGTCTAGCGAAGGACAGACGAAGGAACGTAACTTTTGGCTCGTAAATATCGTTTTAATACCGCAACCCATAATCATAAACATAATCGCTAAGCAAAGTGGCCAAAATGAAAAGTGAATTTCACCCCTGTGCATACATAATACATCATCTGTTGTTCTGCCACTACTGCCAACATATCAGCCAGTCATTTCATTGTACATTCCATAATAAATTGTAAATAACCATAGTCCACAACAAACCTTGTACCGCTTGTAAGGTACTGTCTTCTGACAGGTTATCAATATTAAGTTTTCTCATAGAATAATAACGATACTCGAGCAGAATGAAAAAACGCATTAGGCACAAAAGGGAACGTACGCATAGCACACACAACAACAACGACGGCAGTGGCATTACTGCACGCCCTCATTCATACGTGGTTCTGCGTTATCAGATTCCTTTTTTGCTGCCTATACATTCATCATGCATGCATCGGCATTTTGGATAATAAGCCCATGTAAGTATAATATCCCGATACACCAGCAAACAATACAATTACGCATACAACAAAAGCAACCTTATCATTATGCTGCTACTCCTAAAGAACATGTAGCACGCAGCAGAGTGGCATCCGAGCGTACCACAATTTCTTCTTAGCCAGTCAGCTTTCTCCTATAAAACAGGATATGTCTACACAGCACAAATACTAAACACAACACCATCATCATCTTCCTCAGCTCAAATTGCTTCTGTTCTCCTTTTATTTTCTTTACGTTCTACTTGCCTTGGCATAATTCTCTTGCTAGTTTTTTAGAGAGAAAACAGCAGCAACGAAAAGAAAAAAAAACGAAAAGTAGAAAGCAAACGGAAACCGTCGTGTTGTGCTAATGGATCTCCTGTTTATATCCCAGCCACTACAATAAGGTATACACTGCTTTCATAGAAAATGAGAATGTATCCTATAAAAGTATGGTGAGTAGGTATAGTTTTACACGCAAAAGAAAAAGTGAAACTTGTAGTGTGGAAGAGCGGCAATGCATGGGAAAATTCACAATGGCAAAAAATACAGACACACACACACACAAAAACTATCATGATGATGGTGATCATCAACAACAACAAACATTGCTAGAGAGTGTGTGCGTTGTTGCGACAAAAAAAGCAATCTGCTCTCAAGTACGATGATGTTCTCTCGCCGGATTTTTTCTTCATTCATGAATTGCTCCTTTATACGTGGTACAAACCACCGGTGGGTAATACTATCTGTAGCACAACTGTATAGCTACTTAAGTGAAGATGTATCTAAGGTCATTTACTCAACGAGAGTGAAAGTATGTGTACATCTTGCAAGTGTGTACGCCTGGCACGGATTCCGTTGCACGCAAAAAGTACTAGAAGAAAAATCGTTTTTTAGATATCTTATTCTGAAGAGATGGGAAATGTGCAGCAATGTAGACATTACTTTACATCATGAAGGGTTATGTAGGGTATGCCCGTAATAGAAAGTAACCTATGAACATCGAAGAAGTGGACTAATGCAGATTGTTTCTGTTGGAAAAATGATGATTATGACGAGGGTATCATTTAAAAACAGCTTCGTGTTTCTCTTTACTGAGTTGATTTTTCGTGCTTTGTTTATGCGGTGTAGGAGAAAAGCAGAAACTAATGGGATTGTAGTGCGAGCAGAGTATTGGTATTGCATTTCCATGTGTTGTTAAATTACATTGTTATCATTTTCATCGACAGCGGTCTGCCTGCATGTTCACTAGAAACTTATATAAGCACAACCAGTGCCTTAGTGCCTTCTCGTTTGTTTCCTTTTCATGCTTTCCCCTTGCATAACTTTTTGCCGGTAGTTTGAAGGCGTTTTGTTTCAGTCAGAAAAGTCGGAAAAACAATTTGACCATGTAGCAGAGTTTGAGATTTTTATCAATGAACTAAATACTTTTTCAAACGGAGAAAGTAACAGAAGTAAAAGTTTTTGGGAAACAGTTTGGCAGGCTGACTCTTGTCAAAGGAAAAAAGTTTGTTCCCGGAAGACCATAATGTGAATGTGGTATTTTTTCCGTTGAGTTTGGTTTTTGAAGTAAAAACAAGAACAAGGAAGTAGTGAGAATTTTATTTTTAGCCTAAAGCAGTCCCGGTTTCTCTCTCCTAAAGAAGCCATACACGGTAGAGAGAAGAAGCCAAGAGAAAGGAGGAAGAGCCGAGTACGGATTCTGAATGACGGAGTAAAAGATAATGATAATAAACGTATTTTATTACAGTTATTGTTCTCCTCTTGATTACTAGTTTATTCCTGGGAGTACAAACAATAGTAATTTTCTTGTTCTCTACCAGCAGTAGCAAACAACTGTAACATGATTGCGTAAAAATTGAAACGAACCTCCAGTAGTTACTCATTTTTAAAAAAATGAGTACTACGTTTCACATACGCACAAAGAAAGCAATTTTCCAATCCCTAACCCAAATAGCTAACCTTGTGAAGTGAAAGGCGTTTCAAACACAAAACATATGATGTATCTTGTATATTATTTCTAGTGTTTAAAGTCAAGCACTCTGTCATGATTACGGTGATGGATATATTATATTTCCAAGAGGAAATTTTGTTTGCATTCGATCACCCTTTATTCTTTAGTATATTATTATACAACAGTATTTTATCATACAGACTAGAAGAAAGCTCTTTTTTGTTTACATGCAAATTTCATTTAAACTTTCTTCCTGCCTTTTTTCTCATTTTAAAGTTTTCTGTGAAAATTGAAAAACAGAAAGTTGTGCCGCTTCCCGCACGCTTTTGTGTGTCTATTGGTTTGTCAATTTCATAATACTCCGTCTTCGTTTTAGGCACCTGCCTGCAACGAAAGCAAAAAAGTTTACCCGCCGTGTCTCTACCCTTTCCACCGCCTACAAACCTTTCGAATGAACTTTTAAAATTAAATAAACTTGCTCTAGTGGCGTACAATAACTTGAAAGCTTGTGTTTTTCTTTGTATCGGGAGTAGAAAAGCGTACGTGAAATTTTCGGCTTTCACAAACGCTAGTCTACAATGTAGACTCCACATACAGAATTAGATAATATTACATGTATGCTTACAGAAATGAGTACAAGTACAATTTTGTTGTTTAGCTTTACATCCTCATTACATACATAAAAATTCTCAATACACTACTTTGGGGCGTCTGTTCTCGTCTTATTCCATCACGACTGTAAAGTTTTAAAATGGTTTATCTTTCGAACAAAACTTATTCAATTGGATTTAGTATGTACATTCCTTATACGCCATGACCACCACCTATACTTGTCTCTGTTTCCCCCTCTGAAAAATATCAATTACACTTTGGAGTGCACACACACCAGCACTCAAGCACATGCCACACCAGGGACTTACTGTAAATATATACTAAGGGCATGGTTTGCCTTGCTAATAACTAAAAAGTTTTTTAAAAGTCCAACATCAAAAAAGTTTAAAGCATGTACGTATGTACCTATTCCAATCACACGTCGCTTGTGTGGCTGTGCTTTATGGTGTCTACCTTCCTTGGTGGGTGTACAATGAATGCACTCAAGAGATTCTTGGAATTCTCACCACTGCTAACCACACCATCATCATCTTCTTGGCTTTGTAGTTTTTAGTGTGAAATGTATAACACTATATATGCTTTTCAACTTTCACTGTTTTACATTTTTACAGCTTTCCTTTCCCTTTCTCAGCTCGGGAAAAATACCAAGCGTACCACACGAGCCATATTTTACTTAAAAGTCAACGTACGATAAAAGTATATAAAAGGACACACTTTTACTTTACATTCCAACACAACACCTTCCTCTGCTAAACTTTGGTGGACGGTTAGAAAGTAAAAATTATGTAGCCGTCTACACACTTTCGTTATTTTTGGCTGGGAGAAAAATAATTATTCGTTTACAGGAAACCATGTACCTAACTAGGCTCGAGCTTGCTCATTCCTGGTTTTAATAGTGGGTCTACTAATCCCTCTTGATATTTTATTCCGATAATAAATCCTACTACTATGCGTCGATGTGGGTTATGGTATACGGTCGTGGTAATAAAGTTGACTGTCTATTCTTATGCTTTTACTAACATAAAACGATACTATACCCTTTTGTACCAATGCCATACTCTGTTTTCATTTTCAGAATGAAAGGACAGAAAGTTCTTCGGTATGCGCAATGTCAAATTGACTTTACATTCAATTTTCGAATGACGTGCAACGTGAAATCAATTTACATGCATGAATTAAACATAGTAAAGAGCCCGAAATATATCTGCGCGTTTTAACAAAATCCAAAGCCAACAGCAAGCTTTTTTCACATCCAGTTTGCCATTTTCTACCCATTACAATGCCTGTTGCTGGGTTTTTACATTTTAGAACTATAAATAGCTATTTCATGACCAGTGATATGCATAGAAAATGATACTTTATTTCATTGTAATTTTTTCTTTTATTGCAATTGCGTCTACGTGACGCAATCAAAAAGTCCAGCGGCGACGGTAAAGCCTTTTCTTATCCCCCAAAAATTTCTTATTCAAATTCAGGCAAGAGTTTTACGTCAGTTTCTCCGTCATAAAAATGGGGAGGATACTACTAACCAGTAGTACGCTACTCTACCTACCAGAGTCTGGTAACCAGACGTTCAGATTTCATGCGATTCGTTTAGTTTAACTTCCTTAGTATTTTATACAATTTAAGGGGTAATGCATAATAATATCCGGTTCTTGTTTCATTTGCGTTTTCTCTCCCAGCAGTTCACTGTAATTGTCAATGATGACGGTGACGATAAGAAGCATTGATAAAATGCATAATAACCTGTTGTGTCCCGTTGTAAATTAAAAATGCAAAGTATGGTGCAAATGAACTTTTCATACTGGGCTATTATGCATGCACGACGTATATATTACAGTCAATCGCTTGAAGGACAGGTCGTCACGCGTCTTTCATATTTAATCAAAAAATTTAAGTGCCTGACAAAATAATATTTCATTTTTATGACCAACTTTAATAAATTAAATTAACTTTTTTTCTCTTCCTTCTCTCTCGTGTTTCTCCTAGGGGCATGGTGTTACACAGTACCGGTTTACACTACTGGTCACAACAAACACAAAAGTTCAAATTCATATCAAACCTGAATCACAAAAAACATAGCCACTTAAATAACAAAAAAATACTTGATGGAAGCCCTTTTCTCTCCCTCCCTCTCGAATTTTGATTACATTTTACCCTTTTTTCTCCTTCCATCAAGATCCGTGTAAAATGGGACACAGAGGTGAAAAAAGTAATAAAAAAATCACGCGAAATCAACATTTTCTCCAGTCCAGAGTACAAGTCGACTCTATTCACAGAGTTATTTCGTATGTGCATGTAGCCTATAAAACCACTACCATTTCATATTCTTCTGTGCTGTTCTGATAATGTTCCACGTTTGAAAAAATGGCAAGCTTGGACCATATTTCTAGCCAACCGTGCATGTATTACGTGTGCATATTCTGGCGCTCTTATTTCTTCTCTTGTGTACTTGTTTCTTGTGTAATGCACACATAACATTTATTTCAATGTGTAGCTAATATGCAATTATCACAATGCAGATATTTATATTAGATTATTGCAATAGCACAACACAAATACTTTAATAGGTATACATGTTTATGTAATCCCCATGCGCTCCAACTTCCAACCTTTTCAGCAATTCATATTTTTTATCTTTTTGCACACTTTTACCGCAGTCACTTTTAAGAGATCTTTGCCAAAACACGTATACAAAATATGCAGTACAAACAGAACGGCTATTGTCGCCAGAAAAGAAATGAACGTGAATAACAGTGCAAAACGGTTCAGAGGAAAAAGTGCTACTGTTTGCTAGGAATTTTTCGTCTAAATTGTACATTGAGCTGCTGCTGTTATTGGGCCTTGAACCGCGAGCACCCACTAAAAAAATAACCTGTTCAAGGAGAAAAATCTGCAAAATAAACCAAATAAGGCAATTCATGTGCGAGAAAGGGAAAAGAGGAGAAGGAGCACAGTACAATAATATTTTGTGTATCAGAAAATTGCAATCAAGTGTATTATGGAAAAGAAAGTAGTAACAAATTTTGTTGTGCGCTCCACTAAACATTTTTTCCACCATCAAAATCATCGTCCTCGTCTTTTGCTATGATTACAGCTCCAAAACTCTAACAAAAGCTCATATAAAAATCCCGTGTATAGAGAAACCCAACATAGTAGTAAATAACAGAACAGTGTTATTGTACCAATAAAAAATCTCGCATGCAATCATATTTATACAGCAAAGTACCGTAAAAATTATTGCCCCTTCGACGACTCCATTCTGAGTAGCATGAAAACGAAATGAACCAAGAAAAAAATTATGTATATCCACCCAAACCACGAGTCAAGATGGAAAGAGAAAAAATTTGCCTTTTTCTCGTCTTTGCAACACTGTTTTGCTGACTTGGCTTGGTGTGGTAGTACACACACAAAAGTTGCAAAAAACTGAGCAAAGTTAACTCATGTGTAATTTTTACATACCTAACCTTCCATGTAGGTAATATGCAAAAAAAATTGTACATATGCCAAAGTACTCCGTGGAACAAAATATATTTTTTCGGTATAATCTGGAAACACAATCAAACAACTACTTCTTGCCAGGAATAAAAACGCGTCAGAGGATTGTAAAAGGTTGCTGGATCACAAGTATAAGCACACGGCATATGGCAGTTTATATTAGGGAATGACTATGATTACATCTATAACTATAACTGTACTCACTACTCCCACAAGTCCCAAAAGGCATGCATATGGCATATAAACAATATGTGATTTCTAGTGGATTTTTGATGCATGCACATTTTTAGGTATACTTACTGAGAAAAAATCCGTTTTTTCTTTTTCTTGTATATATTTCATTATTAAGTCAGTATATGGTATATTGCTTCTTTTTTTGAGTTTTCCAGATTTTTTGTTCTTAGACGGGTTTCGTCCTTTCTTTTCTCTATCGCGAGAGAAGAACTCCAGCAGAGAGGAATCATGATAATACCTTAGAAAACGACAATGATGAAGGCATGCATGCAACTTGTGTGTGAGGAGAAATAGTGAAAGAAGGAAATCCAGTCGGCAACTTTTTTCCTCTCAAGTGCTTACTTAGGTACACTGAATCACGCACCGCACGACATATTGGTAAAAAATAGAATACGGTCTAGAAACACAATATGCACGCGTTTCTTCCGTACCATTTGCCTGGTTATTACGTTCCGATTACGGTGGTATTGCTTTCTTTCTACTAGGTATTGAGTTGAATGCGTGCATTCTCCGCAAAGACTTACAAGAAAAAATTTTGTGTGGTGATGTTGATCGTGATGATCATAACGATTGTGTGATAATAATCGTGGCAGTTTTACGGAAAGTACGAGAAATCGGTACGGTAATACAAAATAATAGAATGGTATAAAACGCAACCACACGGTTATGATTACACTTTCCAATTTTTTGAATCTCTTATGTGTGAACAGCGTTAAAGAGAGAAAAAATTGCGGCGTGTTATGTGATAATGTTTCATGGTATGCGGCAGTGGTGCATTGATTTTGTGATGACGATGATGGCATCCTGCTGATAACACTTTTACCCGTACCATCACCAAATAGAAGGCTTAGACGTTATTAGTTTCTCTTCCCAGAAATACTTTCAATTCTCATTCTCTAGCCAAGCATTTTCCCGTGCAATAAATGCATGAATGCCTGTCCGCTATGTAGGGATCGTGTCGTGTGAGAGTTGTAAAGATGATGATCAGGATGACGCGATCACAAGAGAAATGTTTTTTGTGTGGAGAGGAAAAAAGAATGAGAGGCTACTTAAATGTCGTGTCGTGCAAGACGACTTGGGTGAGTAGCAGCGTAAGAAAGAAAAAAAATGAGGAAAAGAATGGAATGCAACGAGAAAAGAAAGCGGTGTGTGCAGTAGCGCTTCTCCCTAAAAAGGAAGGATATATGCACTTAAAAAACTCGCAGATCATCACGCACTTTGAGCATTTATCTACATGTACATAAATATCCATAAAGGTTACGCGCGTACAAGTTTTCTTCGGTTTTGGTCTGTCTGCCTGTCCAATGCAGAATGGGATGCTTGTATAAAAACCAGGCATTATTGTTATGTAAGGTTTTATTGAAAAGATGGAGATACGTCGAACAAGACAGGCCAAGTGAGGAAAAATGCGCTGTCTTTTAGCTTTTTTGGCTAATGCACGCACCGCACAGCCGACACAAACAACAAAGTCTTTTTATGTGAATTGCCATCTCCGCTGCTGTCATCATCATCAACAACAACATCGTAGTAGTTGTTGTAACGAACTGAAAAAATCGTGGTCGTCGTGCGTAAAAGATGTGAGGATATTATTATGGAATGGCGGATACAAGAAAGGAAGCTTGCCGTATGATTTTTATTATGTGTGTGCAACTCTCAGGGAAATGGAACACTGCAGGAATGGTCCGTTGCCGCCACCCCGGAAGAAAGACCCGCTACTAACACAGCTATCCTGGCTGGTGTGGTGCCAGACCAAGCAGACCAACAACAATGGTTATTTTGGCTGTTGTTTCCTTTTCATCGTGATGACAGTACTAAAAATCCCTTATGATGATGATGGCGATGATCGTCATCATCATCTAAATTGTCAGCAAAAAAATCGGGTAACTTGTTTGATAACAACACGGCACAAAAACACTAGGAGAAAAAATAAAAAGGGGGATAAGCGGAATACTGCATCGCTAGACAGAACAATGGAGGAAATATATTATGTGATAGCAAAGCGCTTTATCTGCTCCGCCAAGCTTACAACCAGACAAAATGGCTGTGCTGTGTGTGTCCCTTTTATCGGGAAATTTTCACTTTGATGCTTTCCCGAGTAAATAAAATGGTCTAATCAGCTACGGGATCAGCAAAAGCATTCAACAAAAACGATATGCACCGCATATGCATTTTTCTTGCATGCACAGTTTGAGTTTTGTTCTCCCTGGAAATCTTTTCTCTCTCTTTTTTCCAAGCATCACTGCACTTCCAATAAAAAATGTGCATATGCAGCAGAAACAACAAAAAACACCTTTCCCGGTTTTCGTTCCATTGTGCATTCCGTTTCATTCCAATTCCTACACGGAGGTCATATACAGAAAACAAGCCTGTATTTTCGAGACTTTGTCTTGACTTGACCGACCATCGACCACCCACGCATGTAATAGTCTGCTTCACGATGAATAGATTCAATTGTGAAAGAGTATTACACACATTACATAAAATGTAATAACAAGGTGTACATGTGCATTATAATATGTTGATTGCGTGTGTGTGTGGCACATTATGCCCTCCGTGTTTTATAGACATTCCATAACAAAACTTTTTCCTTTTTCTTTAGCCTTCAGGTTTCCTCTTGAGCAATAATTTTAATTTCACAGTCTGGAAAAATATAGCCTCGCCCACCGGCAAAATGACTATTAGATTTTACTGGGTATTATATTATGATGCCACCTCCACACATATACTCCACTACCATCGCAATCTTGTTCATTCACCCGCTTAACCTTGTATGTTCCTTTATGCTTTTTTGTTTTTTATTATGCCACGTGCCTCCTTTCAGTTTCGATTAGCATTGCCAACAAAATTATATATGCCTGAGGTTGCGGAACGGATCCGTTTTGCTTGTAGTAATAATAATATCGTGTTTGTTTCCTTTGCAAGTTTTCATCATCCAGTCATAAACACACACGTAGGCACTCTGACAACATAACTTGAAAGCGGAACAAGATATGAATGAACTGCCTACGCACAAAATTTGTGTTTAAATTGTCTTTAAAGCTTTGCCAAGAACAGCTTGGATGAAAGTTAAAATTCATAGAAGCAGTAGGAAGAGCAGAAAGCGTGTTGTATTATTCATAAAAGAGGTTTCATGTGTGGGTCAGCCCAAGGGCAAAAAATATCGTGTCCTCTTGCCACTGTATTCAGCAAAGTAGCACATACTACATAGTATTATTGCTTATGATTAATTCACCGTTGTTGTTGTTGCAACTGCTTCAAAATATTAATGTTTCCTTACGTATAAATGTTATTTGCCAGCAATTTTTCACGGTGTACACACACATACAAACCGGAATAGCTGATATGTGGAGCAATTTCATTGAAAGTTGTCAACAGCAGACGGAAGTACGGCTGGTTAACAAACCCCAAAACAAGTCGTGTACACACAGAGGCACTTCGCCTTTCCTTTTCAAGTATCATGCACCCCCTCAGCACTCTCCTTTCAACATTTTACCCTTTCACATACTCACAGTTTTATTCAGTACGTGTGTGTAAATAAGTGTGCGTAGGTGGAGAAAGACACAATAAACTTGCCGCAAGCTACTTTTCTTCCACTTCCAACAAGTACATTGGTATTCTAATGCTACAGTCTCTGTGTGCCTAATAATAATGATGCCGTAAAACATGAGAAATTAATTACACACTTTACAAGAAGAAAAATCTGTTCCTCACTCACTCTCTCATTCTCTCGTCTAGTGTTATTCGTGTTTATTAGAACGCGGGAAGTTACACAAGGCTCTGTTTTGTTCTCCGAGGATATGGGAAAAGCGAACAGAGAGTGGAGCTTTTCAAAGAAAGCATGCATGCATGCTCACAATGTGAAGAGAAGCACGAACTCTTTGAACCAAAACGTGTTTGTAGGTAGATGTATTTTTAGAAATATCAAACGACTACAGTCTTAAAATGATAATAATTATTACTATAATTTTGTTAGCCATTAGGTAAGCAAAAGAGCTGTATAGTATTCCCGGTGAGTGTAACACACTACTCTCTTTGCAAAAAGCCTTTTCCTCATGTTGTTAGCAAATGTCCTCGGGGGAAGCGGCGGTCAACGCTCCAACCAAACTCCAATCCACCGCATGTACATAACTCCATTATTATTCCGCATACCTACCTACTTTTGGGTTAGTTGCTGTGTCCTTTATACTGCATTCACCTAGTTGTTTAGCGGGTTCGTTTTCTCGAAAAACAACAGATGCATGTGAATTCTACCTCTCTTTAGAAGACTTTCTCCTCTAGAAAATATGAAACAATAATCCTCGTTAGCCCACTGCCTCACTACCTTACATAAACACATAATGGAATTTTTGCACATGTTACAAAACAGGACCATGAGAAGGGAGCATTAAAGCCATCTTGAAGAGAAAAAATAACAAGCCTGTGTCCATAATAAAATCATATCGGATTTTTCCCCTTTTCTTTAAATATGGGTGACAGCTGTTCCTTTTTCGATGTAGAGAGCAGAGGGGCTTGTTGGTCTGGTTGGTTGGCTGATAATGATGTTGGAAAATTTGAGAGAGAAAAAGTGTGTCGTGTTTTTTCCCGAGTGGCATGACCTTCCCTGGTTTAGCAGGCAAAAGCATATTATAGTCATCAAGTGATCATCAACAACATCAAGAACACGAGCATGATCTCCATCACGGACTTAAACTAGAATTTAATACTTTTTCTTCAAAGTGCTATTACTTTGGCAAGTGGAGAGAGGATAGGAGGAGGTGAACAACAATAAAGTTATTATGTAGTTTAGAAAGAGGAGAGAGAATGTAAAATATGTTTGTATGTATGTAGGTGTATCTTATATAAACTTTTTTCCTCGTCTTTTGCTCCTTCTTGATGCTAGTGGTACTCCTGCTATTATGAGATTAAATTGGTGAAGAAACGCAATAATAATTTTGACGAAGTACTAGAAGGGGAAAAGGCAAGGGGGAAAGAATAAAAACGATGAAATTACTTCTTTTCGTTCTCCTTATAAAGTTTACTTGCTGTTTTTTTCTTCTTCTAAGAAGTATAATGTAGTTGAGTGGGTCTCTGGAGGGACCATTATATCAGAGTAAAAAACATCAGCTTACTTTACTCAGCCTCCTTTCTGAAAGGAGAAGAGAAGATGGGATATGTGGGCATGGTATAGTCACAATAACAGTCAGTCACTACTCACTCAACCTCTTCTCTTGCTCTCTGCCAACAAAACGGTAAAAAATGTGGAGCAAGAGCCAAGAGTAGGAGTAATACCTTCTTTGGTCAACGTGACTGGAATACGGGATTAGGATAAAGAAAGACACAAACACACACACGTACACACAGGAATCCAAAGCCATTTCTAATCCATTCAGTGAAGGAGGACAGCGGGCAGAAAAAGAAGTAAAAATGAGAGCAGAAATATATATTATGTGTGTATCTACTACTACATGATGGGTACATATTATAGGTATTTCTTTGGCAGTAAAGAAAGGAAGAAGAAAAAGAAGCTGGAGAAAAGGTAGAGAAAGCATAAGGAGTTTAGGGTAGTATTTATTAATCCAAAAAACATGGTAGAAAGGGTTGTCCTTCAGATAGAGTAACACAGTTGAGGAGTCACTGAGGTCTATTGCAAAAAAGTAAAGCCGGTATAGTGTGGATTTTTATTCCATACAAAAACCTCACATTTTTGCCTGAGTTTTACTCATTTCTGCCTTTATTGAAGAAAAAGAGTGAATGAATAGAAGAGAAAAGTGAATAAGAATTTTTTGTGTTTTTGTGCGGTTTTCTTGCAATGCTGGGCTAGAGTGAAGAAATGAAAGGTAAATAAAAGGCATAGACCCTGAAACAGCAGCGAGCTATATTGCCGGAGAATGCGATGATGATATTCTTACGGGAAATTATTATTTGATGAAATAAACATAAAGTAGAAATGTAGTTTGAAACTTATATTGAAGCGGATACGGTAATTGTAATGGGAATAAATGTGTTTTCAAACTAAACGCAGACATATCGTCAGTCAGCAGCATACAACAGCGGTATTATTATGCCGGCGCGGTGCTGCTAGTGACTGAAGCGCTGCTTTTTGTTTGCTTGGAAAGAAAAAAAATGGAAACATTTTTGTGAGTTGGTGCTCTCCGGCATTTTGTATGGATAGTGAAAACTAACAGAATTCAAGACTACATTTTTTTAGCAAAGTTTAACCAAGTCTATCTAGAGAATTGGCCGAATGTGAGGGTTGAATGCACGAATACACACATGCCTTATCATCATCCTTCTCCTAATTCTCATCTCCCTCGTTTTTTCCATTTTATGACCTTACACCGTCATGTACCGTTGCCGTCTCTATATTTCTCTCTAGTGGAAAGCACCAAAACATATACTTTTGCAGAGTTAACGTATTAAATATTATACACTTTCTTATGTTGTCTGCTTCAACTCAGCCAGACATCAATATGTCTCGTGCAATTTTCCACAATTTTTCAACTTAACTCGTTTCAATTCTTTTTTGCCTTCTTTCTCCATTTCCATCCAGTAGCGGCAACGCAAGAGTAAGGAGGAAAATAATAAGAGGGTATCGTTTTGCCTTTTTACAAAGAAGGCAGCTAGAACAAGGTTGCCTGCTCAGAATTCTGAACCTTGATAGATTGATGATACAATGTACTATCTTGTTTATCTTGTTGTATCGCAAATGGCCAAGTACAATACGGTGCGCGCCAATGTTATTATTACAAACACGTGAAGTTTAATATCCAGCATCATATATAATAAATATACTTGTGTTGTTGTTTTACACAGCCCTTGGAATATCATAACTGCTCCTCGTCCAAAGCAAAAGAGCAGAACATAGAGAAAACTAATATCCGATCGCAACTTTTTTACGGAAACAATAGGAAACTTGTGAAAAAGACAAGAGAATCCCGATGTTGATCATCACCAAGATTTGTGCGCAAGATACCGACACGGTAATCTCTGTAGTTATCATATATGAAATAAGTCATGACCATGACAAAGAAGAAAATGAAAGGCAGGCAAGGTAAGTACATTTTCAGAGTCAAACTAGCGTGAAAATAATGAAGTTGTTGGGAGCAAGAGCAAAGAGATACGGCCTGACTGATGATGATCGTGTCTCTCTGTGAGTACAATAATGTACTCTGTGTGTGTAATATGGGTATTGTTCCTTCCTTTTTCGGTGCTCCACTTGCAACTGCAACTCTCAACTTGTTTTCTCTTTTGTCAAGAATGTGACATGTTCGCATAACTCTTCCTTTCTTGTTGGTTTTTTTCTAGGGGAAATTCAATGCACCAAAAACAGTTTCATTGGACAATGTAAAATTGGATGAAGGAAAAGGGGAAAATTTTGTGATGGGCAGCACCGCAACAAAGAGGGAGAAGATTGGTGTTGCCTGTGCTTTCTTGTTTCGTCTTTCCACGATCCATAAAATTTGAAGGTCTCCATTTACTCTGTTGTGAGATTATCTCTTTCTCAGCTTTACTCCTCGTAAAGAAAAGTACATCAACTGCTACCACGACTGGCAGTATTTATATTATTTTTGGGATGTTGTCTTGTCTCTGAACGCAGCACACTTGACTGGTTCTCGACTCTGTGTGAATCTGTGTGTATTTATTATTGACAGAGACAAATTCCTGGTTAAAAATTTAGACATAAATATCTTTTGTGGAAGAACTGAAAAAAGGAAAAATGCCAGTTTTCGGATTTGGTAAAGTATGTGCCTACAATAGATCATAGCACACACAACATCAAAGTCTTAGTATTCCGGAAACGAGTAGGGGAAGCAAGGTTATTGTTTCTTTTGTTGAATGGATAGTGAGGGAAATGATCAAGGTCTTACTCTGAAGATGAAAGTTGGAAGTAAAGTGTACATATTGCGTATATTATGGGTATGATCATGACCAGCCATTACCCATCATCGTGTATTCAATGCGTAGGCATTACCCTTGGCAGCTTCTCTGTACTCTGCATTTTACGTTCAAAGAAAATTGTTTCTTTTGTTTACAGAAAAAATTCGACAAAATATTCCAAGTCGTTGCATTTCCAGGTTATTTGGTACGCCACAGTCGAGTAAAAAGCATTTGGGGAGAAAAATGCTTTACGCAATGTGTATGTATATATCTTTAGCCATTACCGTCATAATATTTTCTGTCTGTTTTAAAGCGTACGTAATAGTAACAGCATTATCATCAAAGGCTTATTTTCTCTTGATCACTGCCGTAAAAACGAATTGGTATTCGGTATGATGATGCTTTATAAACTAAAAACTCATGACAAGTTTAGTTACACATACAACTGATCTGCTGTCTTTTGTGTAGGAAAACAAACAGTTTCAAAATGGTCGAAATTACAGATCTCTGAAGGTAAAGTTTTCTCTCTTTTTCCTTTGGTAAAAAAGATACACAGATGAACAGGTTTGATAAAGAAAGGAAAAAAGCCAAAAATAGTTGTGTGTGTATTATTGATCTAGTGCAGTCAGAAGTAAAGTACAAGTCGAGGTCTTTCTTGATGCATTATGTTAGGTACTTTGAATGTTACCGGAGACTGGTGTAAGTGGCATTTGCGTGAAAAGGGTTTCCAGAAAACTGACTTGTTTAATGCTACACTTTCCCTGTTCATAAAAATTAAATGACACATCGTTCAAAATATATTTGGCAAAATAAAACAGATTGAAAGAATCCTTGAAGAGAAACACACGTGTGATCGATGCGGTAAACAAACATTTCTTTTTTATGTAGCATGTCATAAACAAGCATGTAAACAACCGTTATAAAATCATCATTCATCATTTACACGGACCAAAGCAGAGGTAATGATCAGATTAGCTATGTGCGTCACATTATTTGCAAATTGCCAATAGCTTGTTGTGAAGGATGTTGTTGGTCATAGATAATATATTATTGTACGTCCTCGAAAATTTTCTTGGCCTGGCTGGCTGTGCTAGTCAAAAAGCATTTGGCAAGAAAGAGGAAAAATGATAAGTGATATCCCGCTGCTGTCTTGTCTTACTCATCCATCTCCAACATTTTTGCAGATATTCATAAATGATTGTAAGTGTTTTTGACTTATAAATAGTAATGTGTTGTGAAGATGAAAGAGATTTTCAGTTTCACAAGCAATTTAAGTCGCAAAAATAATATGACTCACTGACTGACAACTGGCAAAATTCACCTGCAAATTGTTTTTAAAGATAAAAAGAGCAGAAATCGTAAGCCAAACCAAGTTGCTATACTCCTCTGCCTGCTGCTTTTCAATATTTTCCTTTCCTTGTGTCATTTTACGGTTTTATTGATCTCATACTTACTGACACATAGCAGCTTATGTTTTTATACCCTCCATAATGTTTTCTAAATTCTCGAATAAAGAAAGGTGTTATAAGAAGCATATTTATTGTTTAATGTGTGTGTAACAAGCAGTAAAACTTGCAGAGAGCTTAAAGCAAAGCACAGTGAAAGATTTCGTTTTATTCTCTACTTTGCTTCTGCGGCTTTTCTCTTCCATTCTGATAACATGTAAATCTATCAGATAAGAAGATTTATCTGCTAGCCAATCTCTGGCACATTTCAACATTCCACCTTCCCTTTTAATGCAGCTTTAAGAGGAAGGAAAAACAAGCGAGCTGGCAAATGCGGATACGTTTTTCCCAACGTGCTAGTCTTGTTGCTTTTGGGAGAATGCTTGGAGAGGCAGAGATATGGCGATACAAAACCCGAATTTATATTTACAATACGTGAATTTCCTAAAATGCGTGTTGCCTCTTTCTTTTTTACTGCTCCACCATGAACGTCTGTATCGATTAAGATTTTTTTATTCTTGCTACTTTAATGTAAATCCTGTGTCTGTCCCTTCTCATCTGGCAGGCAAAACAAGAGTAAATTTTTTTTCGGGTTTTTGGTAAATGTATATATTTTCTCGCTTTTTTCTTCATCCTCCCTCAACTTTACAGAAGACGGAAAGGGAGAGGTTCTTTGAGAAGCTCAGCTCGTTATTCCTGAAAAAAAATACAACAAGGTCTGTGCGTACAATATAATTTTCCATCTGCATCTTTTTACTACTTTTAATCGAATTTGAAGGGAAAGTACGAGCACACGTATATAGAAATGTTATTATATGTGTTATTATATAATATGTTATATATGATGCATACACACGAACCATTTTTCTCAAAGCCTATTTTTACTGGAGTGAGTATTAATAAGAGAAAAACATGAGAAAGGATGGAATCCCTGAGCACTTGCTGCTCTCGTGCTCAATTCCCATTTCAGCCCAAGGGAAAATATAATAATAACTTTCGTATATTCTGTTAATTTCTTTCTTTTTGCAAAAATAAGTACACAATTGAAGTAACAGTAGCAAAGCAATGAATATAAGGTAAATGTCTTGGGTTTGTAGTTCTTGTTATTTGTGGCTTTTTTATGGCAAAAAGCAAGTTGTCGCAATTTTTCCAAGAAGGCATGATTTAAGTTATGAGTGCTTGGGAATTACATAGCAATCTTATTTTTCAAAAACTGTAGAAAATGTTTTATTACAGCATACCACATTACATCATTACAATTATAATTTTCAAATCCCAATTTGAACACTTATTTAAAATTTACAACGTCCGTTTGTTCTATTTTCATTAGATTCTTCATGACATTTCATTTAAAGTGCTAAACGGAAATGACCTCCCTGACGAAAAAGGGTATCGGAAGGAAATACATAAAACAGGTAAAGGTTACTTTTTAAACTTTCAAAAACTTTTGAGGCATAAGCAATAACCACTTGTTCTTGTTATTTAACAAAACCAATAGTGTTATCACTGTCAAGCTGTGCATAACTATAAAGTTGTGAAAAGTGACTTTTTACACAAACAACTAAACAGAATAATTGAAAAGGTTGGGGTTTTATTATTAGAAAAAAGGTTCGTTCCATATAATTGACATTTTAATGGACATTTAATTTTCAACATGTCAGAAACCATTATTATTTTGAAATTGAAAAAAAGTATAAAAAATAAAAGCTGGCTTTATTAAATAGGTAGAAAGGGTTTTAGCTGTATGTGTGTAGGTACTTGTATTTTTATGTAGATGTTATGTTTCTGGTTAAGTAAACAGTAATTTCAGTCCAAAATGATTGCAATCCGAATAGGCTTACATAAAAATAAAGAAATATAAGTTTAGAGAAAGAGAAAAACTTTTTTTTTGTAATTGGAGCCGGGTTTCAGTTCTCAACTCTCAAGCTTTTTTCTTTCGGGGACACTCCACCGTGTGTGTAGAAAATGAATTTTATTTTATTACTTTCTCCATTTTTTATGTTGTACATTCTTATTAGAATTTTTTGGCCAACCCACTCAGCAGATGTAATATGCCACCGTACATGTAACTCAACACTATCATGCTCCATATATAAATAAAAAATGGAAGGAATACAACAAAAAGAGAACAAGTGTGGTGGCGGTGGCAGTAGCAGCAGTCATGGTTAATATGCATGACCTGCGTCAGTTTAAGCATGTTATTATTTAAACACACGTGAAGAAAATGTCGACACACATGCCTGCTTTGCAAGGGCTTGTGAAGGAGAAAAGAAAGAGGAAGAGGAACAAGTACCTATCAAAGCTATATAGCAAGTATTATCAACATCACACACCACCGCAGCAGGAATGAGCAAAAGAAAATAAAACACAGATTTAATTTTTTCATAAGTCATAAGTACTCTGGGTTATTATTAGGAACGATTTCTCAACAACAAGAAGTTGTTTTCTTAACCAAGAAAAAATATGGGGAAAAGAGCAAAATAACATTTTTATGTTGCTCATTTAATTTTGATGTTGATGAAGGACATTAATATGCCTTGCTTGACAAACAAGACATGCCATCTTAATAATAAAATTTAAAAAAACTTGGAATCTTTGCCGTCTTGTTGCATACTTTTTCTTCAAGCTGATAGCCCAGCTTATTTTGTGTGGGTAACTTAATCCGTTGCATTAAAACAAACTGAAAGATATATGTAACATGCTTGAGATTTAATTTTGAAAAATTCGGTGTGAAAAATGTAAGCTTAATGAAATGTGGAATGCTTTTAAAATGACGAACACGATGACTCATTATTTTAAGCTTGCTTATCAACACTAGAATCTTCATCAGTCCAAAAGTTCTTTAAGGCTATATCACTAGTTCATCGTACTTGCTCATCTTTGAAAATTGGAGTTCTCAGCCTGCGACTTGCAAACTCAAAGACAACAAACCCATTTGCATGACATCAGAATAAAAGGAATTCAAAAGTTGCATTACACATACATGCTTATTTTCTTTTGGGTTTATTTACGGAGCTTCTTATCTTTTCCATCTCGTCTGGCATGGTACAACACAAGGAAACAGTTTACCACCGATATCCCAGCGAAACAAAATTATAAGAAAGTTCTACTGTGAAAATGTTTAGCAAAAGGGTTTTATACCAATGCTAATCGCGCAAAACCTCTAATAATATTCATTCATCTAAAGTGTATGCATGTACATTATGTGCATATATAGTTACGCAATGAAGAAATAATCTAAAATGTGAATCTTCTAGTGGCATACTGCATAATAATATGATATTTATGTAGATTCCGCATTACGACATGGGAAAATGGGGAAAAGCCCTTTACAGTTGACTCTCTCACTCAGGAGAAACACGACAACATTCACTTTTAAAAGATGTCAGTTTATTGATATAACTAGATTGGATACATGCATACATATACATAGCATAGTGCATGCATTAAGTGTATATGCTATATAGAGATTTTAGACGGAACACCAGTGATTCTTGTTGTACATCCAAAGGAGAGAGAGAAAATACCATACGTGTTTGATGGCAATAAAGGATAAGAAAAATCTGTCTGGCTTTTTCGAGTATGACTTACTGATCGCAAGAGACATAACTGAAATACTTGCTACATTTTATTTATTTCCTCTTGCTCTCTGCCCATCTTCTTAGCCTAACTGCTATATACTTTGGCTAGCGTCGCTGCTGCACATTAAAATATAAACAAATCTACTTTTCTCTACTATTATTGCCTATTGCCCTAATGGTAATAACGGACATGTTTCTTCAGTCACTCGAGATTCTTTAGCACCAAACACCAACCAACCCAGCAAAGAGAGAGTACAAGACTTTTTGTATTTTTCTTATTGCCTTTTTCACTCGTGTCGTGTCTTTTTGCCTCTCCTCCTCTTCTGCTTCTCAGAGTTGCACGCGTGTCTATCTCTGTGCCAGCTTTCCTTCCTGCTCCAAAGCTTCTAAAACTCTGAAGCAAACGTGTATTTCCTTCCGTGGCTTATTCTCTCTGAGCAGAAAAGAGGCAACGTGACACTGATAACTCCCATCTGTTGTGACACATTTACAGTCGTCGTTGTCGTCAAGATATGAGCAGAACCAGAATGCTGTATGATGTTTCGTCCTGTGTGACTTTACATGTTTACTACTGGTAGATACTGATGTTCAGTATAATGCATTACAGTTTACTATAATTTTTAGATATATGGCAATGGCACGACTCATCTCGTCAGTACCAAACACTTCCTTCCCTTTGGTGCTGCCTATTTTTAACCTGCAACCAAAAAACGGTTTTCAAAATCCTAAATCTGGATATAAGAAGGCATGCGTGTTAGTTAAATTCCTTCATTTTTAAGTGAATAACGAGAAATGGTAATAATTCCAACAAAATTACAGATTTGAAGTTTCTTGGGGAGAAAATACGTCCATGCTCCCCAAAGGGAGAAAACATATATAAAGCCGTAGTAGGACGTATTTTTTGCATTTCTAATCTTCTTACGATTATCAAGTAGGTACCCCCTTATGATAAGCATATTATCTAATTTCTCAACATGTGTGCTGCTACTTTTGTCTTTTTTGCTCACACAAGTAAATCCCCTTTGTTGAAAAAAAATCCAACGAATGCTGGAGAATGAAAGTATAATATCTTCTTCTGCAACAGCTTGCAACTTAGCATGTAAATTCTGTGGTTCGGATGGTGGTAAGCTTTTGCTATTACTTTAATACCTTCTTTCTTCTTTCCTATTTCCTGTATCTCTTTTTGTGTGACAAATATCAAGACATGAAACTCAACTTGACTGGTGATGGTGACGACAGATGAATGAGCAGAGAGGACATACTTGCATTAATCACGCTACATTTATTTACATCCTTATAAAGCAGCTTGGTGCTTATCCAGCTGCAACAAATTTTGTAGAGAAAAATGCTACTTGCATTTTTTGCAATTCTTTTGCTTTATAATTTGGGAAAGCTGAAGGGTTAATAATCACACGCACTGACGAAGATGAAAAAGAAATATGTGCTACTTAACAAGATAAATAAATCCATTTTTATTTTTATTGCTTTATTTACATTTTTCTTGTAAGTAGCTTGGTAGATTATGGATAAATTCTTTTAAAAGTTTTTGCACACATTGTTTGCTCCCCGACTACAAAAATAAAAGAAATACATCCTCAAGGATAAATGTAACAAGTGTAATCACCATCATCTTCTTCAGGCAAAGCCCTTAATGAGCGCAAGAGAATACACGTAGATTGAAACTTGAAATGTAACACGAGATGGGAACAATAAGTATGAAATGAAAATTGTTGGTATGTGTAATACGAGCACATTCCGTTGATAAATTCGTTTGTTTTTTTGAATTTGAAAGAATGAGAGCCAAAGAATAATAAGAGTTTTTTGAGCGGAAGATAAATAGAAAAATAATAATAGCTTTTTTAAGACAAGAGGAAAAATTATGTAGTGAAATTAGTAGTTGGATTTTTTGAAAGCACATAGTTGCGATCAGAGCACAAAAACAGTATGGTTTTCTTCTCAAGACTTGTGTACAGCCAAATAAGGGGAAATAAGATTTTGTAGTTAAAATTGAGCTTAAGTTGTACTTGAATAGAAGTAGAATTCTTTCTTTCTGGGAGAACTTGGTAAAGTCAACTCAAGTGTGAATAATGCTTAGTTATAAAAATTTATAAACGAGAATAGGGTAGAATACACACAAGTAAAACGAAAAGAATAGCAACAGCAACACCCAAAAAGAAAAACACAACAAAAGTAAACTCGCGTCAACCATAATAATAGGAGAGAGTGAGTGAGTGAAATGAAATGAATGTGGATTTATTTATGACACCATTTTCCATTGTTTTCCGGAAACATTATTCCAGCTGAGATGTCACACGATAGGATATCATGATGGCATACATACCCCAAAAACTTTATATAGATTCTCCGCTTTGAAAAAGAAAATTACTCCTTTTTTTAGTACACAATAATATACAACACAGAAAAAAACGGAATGGAAGCAGTTTTCTTTTCCAATTGCTTCCTCCTCACTGGCTTTTCATACCGTCTTTTGGGAAAGAAATTGAAGAATGAATGATTCTTTATATTGTTTTCCATGGGAGAATATTACAGACAAAAAATGAAAGAACGAAACCTATGTGTTTACGTTCCTTTGAGCTGCACCACACACAGACTACAAAGACGGAACTAATGACAATTTCATTTCAATCTATGGCAAATTGTGTGATCCAACAAGAGACAAAAGAGATGAAAACAAAAAAAGCTTGCTTTTGAGCACCAAACTAGACCATATTCCACACACTAGTATCAAAATGATATGATGACAGCAACGATGATATCGCCATCATCGCCATAATAATAAAATAGGAAAAAACCTTTTTGGCAAGCGCCCTGTTCCCTTCCTCTGGCTTGACTTTGCTGCTTGTCTGTAGCAAATATGCATCGAAAAATGCACTTTACGTTTTGTCTAGTTTCCAAAATAACGTGATGGGAGAATTTCAAGGGAAACACAATGCTTCCCTGTCACATTGCAATAATCATAACTTTTCTCATAGAATCATTTTTTGCGCACCCTGCCTATACCCTAGATAGTTTGTTTCAAAAGCATTAGAAAAAGTTTCAAGTGCAACTTACCGCTGTCGGTGAGAAGGATCAAAAGTAATATCCACCGGAGACTTGCCAGAATCTCCATCACTTTTAAAATAGCAGTTGAGTCGACAAATCGTCTTCCTCCTTGTTGTACAACAACAGCTACCGAAGTGGAGCTGGCTGATGATGGAGATGACGACATTGTCGCAGTTGACGCTGTCCTTGTTCTCCCGCTACAGCTTGTCATTCTTGGAGTAGCAGACGCGTCGGTGATGTTGGTACTGGTACTACTACTTGAGCTGTAATAATTTGTAACAAAGTTTCTTCCACTTGAAGAAGCATCTGTGGAAATAGCAGCAGTGCATCCGTCTTCGCTACTGGTACTTGTGATACCAATGCTACTGCTGGTGTTGCTGTTGTTTGAAGAATATCTATTATTTTTACAATGTGCAACCCTTTGCCTGCTTACTCCTGTTCCTCCACCACCTTCTCCTCGAGGAATTTTCAGTGACAACAACGACAACTCACTCAACACCATATTTGTCTTGTGTAAACAAATTGGGGATCAAAAAGCAACTTGACAAGAATGACGAACAAGTAAGCTCAGCGACAAGAATTCACTTTCTTCGTGGCGGTAGTAAAATTCATTCATCTACATAAATTGTGCATGCCTGCATGTCACTTGGATATAGGGAAAACTGTCATGTTATTGGGTATAAGTATTTTCAGCAATATTTTTCTTCTAGATGCCTTGTGTCGTGTCTGCCTTCACTTTTTGTGCTGGCAAGGGAGAAGTCAATTGAAAATTATGTGTGCTAGCACAATTGAATGATAGGGGCTTTAAACGGGAAAACTCAACTTTTTCGATGAGAATATATATAGATTTTTGAGCCAAGTCAATCAGTATTTATTTAAGAGAGGAGAGAGCTAAAGGATCAATATTATTATTACCAACAAAAGTAGTTTTTCTTAAACAAACTTGCCTTTTTCTCTGCTTCTCTATTCTGGGATATTTTCCCGAGTTCCCTCGCTACAACCTTCACTCGATGTGGATTGCCGTAAAGTAGTAGTCACAAAATTAATTTCTAATCTTGGAAAAAACACAATGCTTCGTCTGGCTTGGAGGTGGGATCGCTGCCGGGTTTACGGTTTTTACACGCCATTTCACACCCTCCGTCTAGAACAACTCTATTCCTACAAAGGTCCTTGTAGTTCTCAATGTCATCTCTCATTTTCTCCATGTTGTTGTGCCAAGATTTCTGACAAAATTCTGTTTTATAATGCTCACATTTCAGGTTTTAGCTTGCAACACCCTCCTACAGGTTACCTACGGCTTGTAGATTTTAATAAACCAAACCCGTGTGTATATACACTTTTTGCTGAGTTATTTTAAGTCAAGTTTTACATAAAATTTAAGTTGAACCTTGTACGTACAAGCATTTATTAATTAGATTTTCTGACTTGTACAGCCGCACAGGAACAAGAGAGTAATTTCTCTCCCTGGAAAAGCTGCTTTCACTATAGCGCTCTAAACATACCTATCTATTCGCGATGAGTTCAAACGAAATTCACAGTTTTTTTAGTCTGACAATGCGACTATTTGATGGGGATGATGATAATAGAGCGGAAGTGTGGCTCTGTACAAAATTTTCTCGATTCGGTTGAAGTTCGTGTTTCCACACGCCGTATGTTACTACTTAGTGTATAGAATGCTGGGCTGATTTGTTTGAAGAGAAGTGAAATATTATTTTCCCTTGGTTTTTGGGCATTTGATAAGGTTTTTTTAATATAAAATACGTGTACTATGCAGTAGCTTTTATAACCCTATAAATTTATTCAGCCAGTCGAAAGCAGACAGAGCAGAATAAATTTCACACACACACGTCCGCATAAGGATAGTGGTATGTGGAAATGGTGATGATGATGTACCGTTTCAACTCTGTCTTCTTGAGCTTTCGTTTTTGTTCGATAGTCGTGTACCACAAAATTTTCACTCAAGTATGCACGATGAATATGAATACATCATCATCTACAACAGACAATGACAGCAGACGAGAACGAGTGAAGGGAGGAGACACTCTTCTTGTGGCCGCCGTTATAATGATAACGTTTGCAACTTTCTTTCTTCACGAGCACAAAAGGCGTGTAATGAACGAAAAGGTACTTATTTTCACGACAGTGCTAGTAAACAGTTTCGTACACGCGAGTTGATTAGATTATTGTTATTACGTTTTCCATGTCGCAATTATCATTACCACTCTTCTTGTTCTGTACGAGCATGCTATTATTCAACGTGTTTGTAGCCAGTTTCGTTATCGCATAGCGCACTTTCACAGGGTTACACAAAATGCAAAAGCTTTTGTCAAAAACAACGGCAGTGAAGAATAGAGCGACGTGCGGTTTGCAAATCCGGTTTTGTTTTCTGCAGAGAAAATGGTATTCTAATTTTTATGCACACTTTTGTTCCAAGAACAATCAACAACAAGAATGGCAATTTGGCAATAATAATACAAAACGGTAATGGTTTTTATGTGTTGGTTTATAGGAATATTAACGATCGGCTATGACAATCACATTCACTGCAATCCACCCACGCTTGATATAAGTACACAGTGAAAATTGTCATAAAACTTGAGAATTCCCTATAATAATATTTTCTTCACTTTCACTATTCTGTTTTCACACCAAGTTAACTTTATCGTCGATAAAGTCAGAAGCAGCCTCAGAGAGACAATGTAAAGTTGGTGTAAGAAACTGGATCAGTAGTGTGGTGACGGAACACAGGCTTTCGATGTAAATATGAGCATCATAATAGTAATAATATGCACATAATAACAAGCCAACGTGTAAAGATATTTTTCCTTTCAGCGTATGGATAAAAAATCGATTTCCTTCTTTTATTCCAACTCTGGGTGAAATAGAGTGTGGTAATTTTACACACAAAAGAAGGTATTCTTTATCAATTCAGTAGAGTAGTCACTTAGAGAAGCGCTGTGTTTGTCTCTGGTGAACAGGAAGACGACCCCGAAGAAAATGAAGAATGAGAAAGGAAAGAAGCCTTCATTTCCCTTTTATTCTTTGTGTTTGTTGTCTCTCTTTTATTCGGGTTGTTTAAGCAGTCACTGGAGAGATGGGAAATATGTAAGATGCTGACTTTTTTCCGTCCTTGATTTTTCCGCTTCCTTCAACTCCACTTTCTCCTACCTTGCATTTATATTCATCAGAAAATGTGCCGGGATAACAATTGTTCAGAACATAAAAGAGCATCAATTTGGCATTTCTTTATAGAGACTGTACGCAGGTACACATATGCAAAATGCGCATATTATTAAAAGTTGTCACTTTTTTGTGTCAATGTCTGTCACTTGTCACAGTCACAAAAATTAACAAGTTCGATAATGCAACTTTTTTCATTTCCACGCACTTTCTTTAGAATCGATAGTAGTAGAGCAGCAGTCACGATTATGTGGTATTTTTTCTGCTTCAGTGGAAGATTTCTGGTGAAAGATATGAAGCTAATGAGGCAATTTCACAAATGATCCTTGATCTGTGGAAAGTGAGACAATTCAGCGAGAACTGTGACAGGAAATGGAATTCAGCTTGTTTCGAGAATTCCTTCTATGAAAAAATCAGTGAAGGTTGTTTGTATTTCTAGAATTCACATACGCTTGATGTATTTTTCTTCGTGTAAGTGACAAAAATCGTGTTTGTCCGTCAGATGCAGAGTCACAGGGGTGGATTGATTTTGCACGCCTGAAAAGAAACACTTTTCTCTTTCGTTTTTTTTCGTCCAAATTGAGTGTGACCAGCTTTGGTAGTTTCATATATAAGCTTATGTAGGTTTTATTCAATTCAGCGTGTTTTGCTGTTTTGTGTTTTGATGTTTTGAAATCTGATACATAATAAAAGACCAAAAAGCTACAGAGAGAAAGATTTGGTGATGATCACCCGGCGGAAAGGAAAAGTAAACTGGCAACTAGCAAGCAATTGCCTAGCTTGCTTCCTTGTTCTCCTTTTTTGCGTATGGATGGATGGTTGAGTGAGTAAAAGTGTCGCGTTTAGCTTTTCGCACGACATGCACTATTACTTATCGATAATAATATGTCCATCGACAGAAGAACAAACGCGACGCGAAAAACAAGAAATGACACTCTTTTTCTTAAGAGTTATTTCAGCTCAGCTTTTATTTTGTCTGATACGAGCTGACAACCAGTCAAGCGTCAGAAAAGCCTGGAACACTAAGAAAGGCAACTGCAAAATCTTGTTCTTGTCGATTTCCAACAATCGAGGCTCTGACAATGTTGAAACTTGAAAGATTTAAACTAAACGCACTTTTTTGCTGACGTATGCATTTTCTGGAATAATTTCTAAAAGTGGTAGAAAAGCTAACATGTTATTTTCATGAATAGATATATGCTTTCTCGGTTTTTTGATACGAAATAAATTACAACGCTTGTTTTTCTTTCCGCTCTTTGAGTCTCGAAGCGTGTCGTTTTTTCATTTCATCGAGAGAACACACAAGACAAAATTTTCACAAAGTGGTGTATTGGGAAGAAAAACTTGACAACAAGATGAAAAACAGAAAACACGAGACAAGAAAAACACCAAAAATTGGAAATCGTGTGTATGTTTATCCCTGAAACAAAGTTGTTCGTTCACTCTAGACTTGTGAATGTGAGGGAGCAAGAAAAAGAAAAATGTCAAGGGTTCTGCATAACTTGTTCTACTGAATGCCCGGAAAAATACTTTTTCTCGAGAGGTTCAATAACACCCAACTTGACTTTGTTTTGATGATGACTTATGAAAAGAACCGGAAAAATATGATGTTTGACTTGTCATCCCACGTTTCTTCCCCTTTTCACAATTTTTTCCGGAGATGTTCCTGTAATTATTATAGAAACCCTTGTTTTCTTTGATATCCTGATCTCACTTTGATTTGCAAAGAAATAAAATGCTATTTAGAGCTCCAGCGTTTGGAACGTTGAATGTGTACGTACGCATAGCCAGCAAGAAGCCGACAAGAGACAACACGAGAAAATGTGGAACGTGAGAGCGTTAGCCAATGTGGTTGCTTCCAAGGCGAGACTCTGAAAGCGACTAGTCACAAATTCTGTACACTCTGGGCTACAACGGAGGATGATGGCTAGGCAGTGTGGAATACCCGGGTAAAAGGAGTAAAGTAGGAAAAACGGAGGGATCGATAGAGGACTGACGCACTAAATCAACAGAAAGGGAAAATGCCTCTGTACGAGTATTACTACAACCAGTTGTTGTAGAAGTGGTAGCAGCAGCAGAACGAGCAAGAGAGAAGAGAAACCAGTGTGCAACCAGCAGTCTTAAGCTTTTTTCCACCACCATCCAGCTTTCCGTCTTTGCTCAGCTTCTGTTGCTGGTTTTTGTGGGGTTAATGTGGATTTTGGAGCTTGGAGGAACCACCGAAATATATTCTTGGATAGAAAGATGAAGATGAAACGAAAGGAAAACCGGTTTTCTTTTTGCGAAAATGGTAGGGTGCTAGTTGCACAAGAAATTTTTACTGCAAATATTTTTCCGTCATTCTATCTCGATGTAGAACGTCAAAAATATGGAAGCATGTAATAATACATATTCAAGCTTTTGAACTATTTTGAACTGGCAGTAATTTTATTAAAATGCTCTTTTAATTCATAAATCCGTCACAATAGCCGTTCGGGCTTGCTTGTGAAAGGAAAAAAAGTTAAATGATCCTACTGTAAGTTAATCGACAGTGACAGGTACACTTTCACTCACTTAAATGAGATACCATAGTCAAACACTCAGGAAACCTAATAATGCTCATATTCATAGCTGTCCAGTGTTGTAAAGAGAAGATAGGTTGTAGCTGTCTATTATCAACTTGGTTTTATAAACGATAAAAACAATTTTTCTATTATTATATTTTCAACTTTTTTTTCAATTTGCGTCACAGTCCTACTGTTGTGGTGTAAATTTTGAATTAGACAATGTTATGAGCTTTGATGTTCATTTATTGATGGCTAAACAACATGAACTGAAAAGGTTAACCAGTTTCCAAACCCTTGTATTATTCATATTTTGCAAGACAACCTTGCCTATCTATGTCATTCTCGTTTTTCGCATGTGCAAAGTAAACAAAACAAACTAAACCCTCAGATACGTAGAAAACAAGGCTAAGAAAAGAATACAAAACTACACTAAAATGGGCTTCAGTGAACAAAACAGTCCCTGCATTTGTAACCTCACGTTATTTTTAGAGATTAATACGATAAAACATGTGGACTACTTTATAGGTATCATATTTATATTTTGTATTTGTTACTATGTTCTTACTCCTACACACGAGACAGACAATGACAGACAATGTTCATAAAAATGACGGTTTTTGTATTTAGGTATGTACACTTGGCTGTATATGACGGCAACAGTGGTGGTCTTTTGGTGGCGGTGATGTGACATATAAATCTCCAGAATTTCGATGTTGACGTGACGTGACATTTCCATTTTCATATGTTCCCTTTTGCAAACATTATTATTACAAAAACAAACGAATAATGAAATATGCTTTGTTTACAGCTTTTACTTACATATACCTATATGTAAACGCCTTCGTCGTAAATCATGATGATGTGTAGATGAGTTGTTTATTCACCATCATTTCTGCACAGTACGTGTAATGAGTTGGGGCAAAGAGAGACGATAAACAAAGAATTTATTATTAGTGTATGTTTGCTTCTTCCATTACAACACAAGCATTTGTTAATTGCAGGTTTTCGGAAATGGGATTATGCGCAAATAAGATATTATGTCATACGAGTCATATTCCTTCTGGTGCATTCATATGCTATGAAAATTATTACGTGGGTGTTTTGTTGACTTTGCTAAAATTAAAATCTCAAGCGGAAGGAGAAGGAGTGAATAATAAAACGAAAATGTGCTACTATCCGTTGATTCCTCAAGTTTCTCTCTTCGTGTCCATTCATGCGAAAATGAAGCAGTCTGCATAATCATTGCCATGATCTTCATAAGATTCAACAGAGCAATATTATGCAAACTTTAGTAGTACGTTGACTGCTTTTTGAGCAAATGAATAGCTTCGTAATAATGTATGTCTCGCGAGGTACTTTTCGAAGTGTGTGCGTAGAGAAAGTGGAATACATAGTCGATAACTGGTTTCTCTGTTTGTAGATGATTATTCCAAACAATACTTACACATTCAGTATTTGTATTCCTCTGAGAAGTCAAACAAGAAGATGTGTTATTAGTGTACACTTTTTTTCCCAAAAACCCGACATGATGAATATGAAGCGTACATAGCGTGAAATGGAAGAGGAACAAAGTGCTAGCGTAGGAGTAGAAGATGAACTAAACGTGAAATGGAGATTTATGGTGTACTAAGCTTCTGGCATAACTAATGTGTCAAAGTCAAGTCAGCATGTCTGCTTGCAAAATCCAGTCAACCTCTTTTCCTACACCACCAATACCATATACCACCACCATCACCACTGCCGTTACAAGTTACAACGCTTTCCACTACCGCTGCTGGATCTCTTTCTCCAACACTGTCTCCTTCCTCCTTGCCATTTTTGCTAGTTGTAACGACTACATGGTATTCTGCTAACTTGCGGAATCCAACATTTTACTGAATACTACTACAGTGTGTTCCGCAAAAATTCTAAATTCTCTAGAGAGGAGAACGTCGGGGTCTAAAAAATAAGAGAGGTTCTCGTTGGGGAAAAGAATTGAGGATGAGATGACTTTGCTTGTTTCCCCCAAAACACTGAGAAAGTATAGCGAAAAGTTCTACAGCAGAAAATAGTACGCACGATATTATTAATATATATGCATGATTATGACAGCGACGGAGCGCAGTGTGTTTTTAGCCATCAAAGTTAAACCGATATGCGGAGGATGATAAGATGAGAGAAAGTAACGCACTGCAGCAAGTAGTTTACTAAAATCATTTTGATTAGTATAGTATGATGAGATATTATGATGAATATATGTATGCAGTAATACGAAATTCATTCATAAGGCCGCTTTCCTGACTTCCCTTTTATGTCTTCTAAGAGAAATTCTATGTTTGTCTGACAAACAAGGAAAAGTATGGAAAATAATGTTATGACAGATAAATAAAAATGAGAGCATATTATTCACATCACAGCACTGGAACATGGAAGTAAGTCTCGTATGGATATAGTTTGTAGGCACACTTAAGTAAGTATAGGTATAACTAGTTAATAGTTGGCTTCCAAATAGAAATGATGAAAGATGAAGGAAGAGTTGAAAGGGAAATGCGGAGAGACGGAGAGAAAGCGTTTCTGAGTGAGAATGAAACGGTACAACAGAAAAGACCTCAAGATAGAGCTTGGTAATGAAGAGAAGTGTAAAAGAGAAAAGAGGCGTTTGTTTAATAAGTGATAACCAATTAAATGAAGATGAATGTGGAGGGCTCATTTTATTTTGAAAATTTATGTGCTAGCATAATAATCATGATGAGGGTGAACGTAATATGAAAAATAGGTTCGTTGTTTTAAAATGTAGGGAAGGGGCTTTGTGAGATGCGGTATGTTGTTGCATGCTCGAACTGATTTCATGCTTCACAAAACCGTTATAAAACGTGTACGCATTTGTTTGACAGATACTGCTACTGCTTGCTTCAATAGTTTAGTCTGCATCTACCCAAGAAAATGTAGTGATGGCGAAAGCTCCACGTTTCGGCTGAAAATGAAAACTCTTTCCGGAAGTAGTCTTGTGAAAGCAGACGGTTCCACTACGGGTCTGTTCGGACCGGCGGTTAAAACGATATGATATGAGAGTAACAACCTTAAAACTAAAAACTTTTTATGTTTTTGCCATCCTGATCCTGTTGCTGGCAGACAATATTTTATCGTTTTTCAAAGTGTCATAATATATATAAGTAGATAATAATATTTTTGAAACTTCATGGGTTTTCTATTCTCTCGGTCTTCTGCAGAAAAAAATGGTTCATCCTGTGATTTACTGTATGAGAGGCTGGATTGCGTTTGTAGCTTTCATCGAGTTTGGAAATGCAATAAGGTGCTTTATTGACGAGAAAAAGTTTTTATCGGGGCATTTGTTTGTTCAGGATGACAATGAACCAGGTATGGTTTCAAAAATAATTTATGATAATATAAAATGTTACACACGTTGCAAGGTTTGAAGTGTAACATTTTTGAAAATATGAAGCTGATTGAGTCTTTCTTTTTTTCGTAGTTACAACGGTCCTTGCCAGAACACTTGGTCGCTACTTCCTGTTAAATGCGGTAATCATGACCCATTGCGCTTTATGCATCGAGCATTTACCAATTATTGTGCTGTCAATTTTGACACTCAGCCTTAACATAATTCTGTACGGATCGGAAGCGTTTTACTATTACTCTGCGCCAGTGAACTTTCACACGTGTTTCCCGATAGGAGTCGCCTTGCTCACCATTGTTTGCCTGCTAATTGCTCCCATTTTTCTGGAACCGGAGGAGAAGAGGAAACCGATCGTTACGGACGCTGATGAGGAAGAAGAAGACGAGTACGAAATGCTGACTAAACAAAAGCATATTCATCATATTCCACCTTTACCACCCAGAGTTAAAAAGAATCAATAGTAATGGACACAGTTTTGCCTTAATGTAATAAATACTCAATCATAAGCAATAAAAAGACAATTTTCCGATTTTGGAGGTTTTTTATAAAAATACAAAGATTTACTGTTTGTTTTTAATTCACTTTCCTAATCGTAAAAGCGGTTTCGTTGTTTTTGGCACATGACGAATAGTTAAAGAGATTCGCGTATCCCTTTTAAGTTCATCGTTTGGCTGCACATTTTCACATTTGTCAACATTCAAAATGCTTTTATTTATCACATCACTGGTTTTCTCATCAATTCCATGAAGATAGTGGTGGTAGCATGTTTCCTGAAGAATCAGCAAACTACGGGGTTCCAACAGTAATGAGAACTCTAGCCGGGTAGCCCAATCCTGCACTGGAACACTATTTCCATCCCCAGAACCGTTTTCCTCAATAGGTTTGTAAAAGTTGAGCACTCCGTGAGATCCTAGATTTACAGTGGTTATGGTAGGATAAAAGAGGGGACCATCTAAATGCGGCTGTTGAGTTAATAAATCAAATGAGAAATTAGGTTAAGATTACAAAACGATCGACTAGTTTGAACTTGACCTTGACTTACCATTATCCCTTGACCAGAAAGGTACTCGTTGACCAGAACATGATTTGGCTTCTTTTCTCCAAAGACTCCCAAATCCGATACTTTATCCACAATGTTCTCTAGCCACTATCAATAAAAACCAAATTTACTAATTAACAACGATTTTTTGCCAAAGTATCCGATTTCAATAAAACTTGTCATTATCAAAGTAATTACTCTACCACTGGTAATTTCTCTCCAATCATTCCCTTAGGATGAGGAACACCTCCCCAGTTCTGCAAACGTCGGTTCTGTAACTGGGTCCAACGAGGTTTCGGTGCTTTATAGACACATGCTTTTAGATACTCCTCCTCCTCTTTGGTTATAAAATTGGGGATGTAGTAGATTCTCTCAGGTGCACCCTACGTAGTTATTACACCAATAAACAGTTGGTTAAATCAACACCGGGTGAATGACAATGACAACAATAAAAGCAAAACTTAAAGATCCATATTGTCAGTGACAAGGACTTGCCTGTATAAGAAACTTTGAGATCTCCATTTCCACCATTTTAGTAAATCCTCAGAGAGGTTGTCAATTGTTAATCACAGGTTTCAGGTATCTCAGTGACCTTTTCACTAATTCGGCACTTCAAAATCCAATGTAAACATTGATAAGTCCAAGCCGGTAAGAAGCGCTTCTATGGTCAATGGTCCATTGGTCTATCCAAACAAATCTGCTGGCTGACAGATGATAGATGTGCTGTACGTAGTACAGTGAGCATAGGTACCAAGCGTACAGTATGCCTACTTTAGCAGGTGGCAGGTGGCAAGCAATAGTATGGAAAATTCGCCATCAAAAGCATTTACATTTACACGACATGCGTCTATGACCTATGAAATACAATTAGTCTGCCATTAATTTAATGTATTGACATGGCTTTTCATTGTTTAAGTATGGTTAATGGTAGCAAAACTACAGAACAATAAATATTGTCAGAATGTTGTAAATGGCTAGACAGGAGTATAACGGTTTATGATGACATCACCTAATCTGCCTGTCGACAAATTCATAGACGATGGAGTGTCATTTGACTTCATATGAATTGGGATAACGTGAGAATCCCGAGTAGAAATGGACGGGCTAAGCTAATGCTTGGATTTTGTTAAATGATGCTTACATTGAATTATTCATAAATCTGCAAAAACTGCATGCAAAAACTAGCGTTTGATACGTGACAAATAATACTTTGTAAAATGCACCTATACAGTATTCTCTTTTGAAAAGAGGAAAAATATCACGATTGCAACGTGTCATTCTTAAGCCCATCCAATATTCAACCGACATTATCAAAATTATAACTGGATTGAGATTGAATAGCGATTTATTCCAAGGACTTACTTTTTATCAAGCATTCATTTCATACAATGTACCTACCTAATCATAAACTCATAAATCTTTTACGCTGTACAATATACTAAATTGCGTACCTTTTCCAACGGTGAGTTAACGATTCTCAACTGGGATTTGTTTAACCTTTTAGAAAAAAACATGGTACTAACTGGCTGAATCAAGGTAAGAGCAAGAGTTCATCTTCAGCTTAGTTGATTGTAAACAGCTTATGATGCACTTCTGATTCATTCAGAGAGTCAAGATAGCCAAAATAACGAAATTAGGTAAGTTACCTAATACGTCCGTTTGTCTGTACTTTAGTTTGATTTACTAAACTGCATTATTCTGCAATGGACCTGGAATCATACACATAAAATTGGCTTTCTCAAGTTACCCCAAAAGTTGTTCAAGCTGAAGCTGAGTGAGATTCTCTACAATATTCGCATTTGGGGCAACTTGTGAAACGAATATTTGGGAAAATACGCCACATAATATGTATATCATTTTTACCCCTGTGGGATCAAGGGGTCATATTCAAAACTGACTAGATACAAGTGAACCAAAAAAACAGAATTTATTTTTTAACCAGAAATTCTTGGTCCAACTTTATACTAAATTCTACCATGCCTCAATTTCATCGCAACTTTTTACAAACCGTTTTACATCAATTTTTTCTGCAAAAATTGACAGGACACGCTACTATCATCCAAAGCAAAGCTCATAATAGCTCCTCATCATCAGTGTATGTTTATTAAGCTCAACATGCATCTATTCTTTGTACTGAGGCAATCTAATCTATCCTTTTCCGTTCAACTTACCACGCATCCCCATCTGTCTGAAGTCGGACCGAAACTTCAAAGCTCCAACTCTACACCAAGCTATTTTATACTCTGACTATACACACTTGCCTAGTTAACCCTTTTTGTTTTTTAACATGTTCTGCATACCCCATACACATCTTCACATACTCTCCTCTCTCGCTCTTTCATAGTTCATATGGCTAAAACCTAAAACTAAAGCAAAGGATTAACTTTTAACCAAAAAAACTCTATTCCCGTCATATGTACTAAATTGTAGTAGAAAAATTATACCAAAAAATCCCCAAAAATAACACCTCTTTACACATTCAAAAGTTCTTTTAGTCAAGCGTCAAGCGTATATATTCTCTCAAGTCTTCACAAAAAATATACACGTAAAAAAATTAAACAGCAGCAGCCCAGCATAAAGAAGAGGAAGAGAGAGATAGACAAGTATGTCATCTGTGCTGTGTTGGTGTGTGTGCTAAGCCAAAAAAATTACAACACAACACTTGTGTCAATACAGCAAACTACTAACCATCATCAGAATCATCGTCAAAAGACCATTTTAACTATAAATTATCCTTTTAGGTTGAGTTTAGAAGTGAACCATATTTTAGACAAAGTAATAATTTGAGGAATAATTGCTAATTGATAGTGTGGCGATATGTAGTGTGGAGTGTTTTTGCAATGTGGATGGCTAAAGGAGTCTTGGCAAAAATTAAGACAATTAGTAGATATTGTAATCAACAGAGTTTTAGTGAACGGGTTGGCTAGCAGCAGCAGTTTGTGGAAAAGGAAGTGAGATAGTTTTAGTGTAGGAGAGCTAGTAGCACAGTTAAATTTTGGACAGGTGAGTGAGCAATTTTGTAATATTGGGATTTGGAAGGGAGGCGGAATTGAAACGGGAGGTTGAATGGGGTTTAATTGTTGCTTTTCTGTTTTGTTATTAGAATTTTTGAAAGATGAGTGAAGGCTCGGGAGTGGTGTATCGGAGGAATGTGGTCAAGGCGCAGGAAAATGGTGCAGCTTCCTTGGACAATGATAAGGATAGCAAGGATAAGGAGCCAGAGACGGAGGATGTGGATTCTAAAGAAACTCGGTTAACTTTAATGGAGGAGGTTTTATTGTTAGGATTGAAGGATAAGGAGGTAAGGAATAAGTCGACCTGAAACAGATGTCTAGTGATAATATCACGAAAAAATCAATGAGGTTACGTGCACCTGCTCCTGCTTATGATCATTTTTTCATTTTATGTTACAGGGTTACACATCCTTTTGGAACGACTGTATATCTAGTGGCCTACGAGGTTGTATTCTTATCGAGTTAGCCATTCGAGGGAAAGTAGAGTTGGAAAAGGCAGGTATGCGAAGAAGAAGTCTTTGTAATAGAAAGGTACTTGTCAAAAACGAATCACCATGCGGGGACGTGCTCCTGGACGAAGCACTCAAGCATATCAAGGACACGGAGCCTCCAGAAACAGTTCAAAGTTGGATTGAGTACCTGAGTGGTAAGAACATGCTTTTGCCAGATGTGCGATAGTGCGAATAGTTCAAAGTTTCTTGTTTGGAAGTAAGTCATTTAGGTACTTTGTCGTACTTGTAGGAGAAACATGGAATCCGTTGAAGCTTTCGTACCAGCTCAAGAATGTCAGAGAAAGGCTTGCGAAAAATCTAGTTGAGAAAGGAGTTTTAACCACGGAAAAACAGAATTTCCTTTTATTTGACATGACCACGCATCCGCTAGTGGATAACGTTGCAAAAACAAGACTTGTTAAACGGGTATGTAACATATTGGTGTTAGCCTACTTGTTCGCTGACATGATGTGCCATTTCGGTTTTCTTATTTTGTTCTATTTTGTTCTATTTTGCTAATATCTACATTGTTTGCACAGCTCCAAGAATCTGTATTGTCAAAGTGGACAAACGACCCAAATAGGATGGATAAGAGACTGTTGGCTTTAATTTTTATGGCTCACGCTTCTGATGTCTTAGAGAACGCTTTCGCCCCTCTCAACGATGACGACTATGAGTTAGCAATGAAGAGGGTAAGGGAGCTTATGGATTTAGACTTCGAAGCGGAAAGTGCCAAACCCAACGCCAATGAGACCATGTGGGCAGTCATCGCATCGTTCGTAAAATGATTTCTGTATTGAGTTTTATTTTTATTGTTATAAGAAATTATTGAAATTCCATGTTTTCAAACGAGTAACGTGTCCGCAGATGTGTTTAACGCTGAAAATACAAGATTAGCTAACATATTTTCTTTTAGGTTATAAGTATAGTTATATTCTGTAGTTATGATGTCATTGCAAACAAAGCTTATTTACAATAATTAAAATTTATTATCTACTGTGTCTACTAATTAATCATTACTATAAACTATTATTGTATCTGTATAGGTGGAGCAATCGTTCGTCTTTCCTTACTACTATTGACTATCTGATGCAGTATCCGCATGACTAACTTTGTAATAACGATATTTGTCAGTCGGACTTGTTTAGACATTTTTGAAAATATTTAAAGTTTGATGATGCTCATCCAAAAAAATCTTATTCTTGCCCGTTCAATAATGTTTTTATTTTCACAATAAACTACGTGAAAGGTTAGAAACGATTGCTGTTGCAATATTAGAGTAGAATATATTCAGTTTACTAAAGTGTCCGTTTAATTCAATTATTGAGTACCCATACTAAACTTATAATTACAATTAAACACTGTTACGTAAGAAAGTTTTAGCGTATGTACTTAAGTGATTTCTCCTTTACAATTCCTCTCAGATATCGTAATTTTCGACGTGTAGCCTAACTTGATTACACACACGGTGCATATTACCTTGCTGTTAAAGTTAATGAGACATTTGTATTCATACTTAGCAAGTTTTATTTTATTTATTTAGGTGCAATTCAAACAATGCGTACTATGTACATTTTAAGATGTTTCAAATAACTCTTGTTTATATTAGATAATTGTAGAAATAAGGTAATGTTTAGCGTTTTAGCTTTTTACTAAACAATTGTATATCTACAATGAAGGATCCAACTATATTGGAACTTATTGTTGAGGTGTTTCCAGTTTTTGCCATTTAGGTTTTCAGCGTAGCGTTATTCACAGCGCTTTTTTGTACGGACGGACACGTAAAAAACCAAATTATGTAAAACGTACATTTTTTGAGTATGTAATTATATTTACCTTTAAGAACCTGCCTCTCCAACTCCAATTCCACGACGCGTCGCACCATCATCATTATCATTGCTAACGTACAAATAAAAAAGTGTTTAGCTATTATGATATACATACGATAACAGAATTTTTGAGTCCTCAACGGTATGGACCACTCATAACGCGAACATTTAAAGCGTGACTACCGAAGTTACGCCTGCAAAAAAAATTATACCAAAATTGGTTCTAAACCAGCGTTTTAATACTACCAACACCAACAAGTTGTTAATACTATTAGTCAGTACTGTATCATAGCTAAAACCTAAGTTTATAAAAATATGCAAGAACACGAAATAGGAAGATATCTAAATTTTAAAAAACTATTATAAATGAACAGGTAATTACACATGCCATCTGTGATGACAATTATATAACTTATATATTATATTATAATTGTAACGTATAGGTTGAATCATAGTTTCTTGTAATGTATGTTTAGGCTAGTTAATAGCATTTTGAAAATGGTGTATAAGCGTATTCCAACTTGAAATGAGACACTACGCCTACATCTAATCGGTCAGTCATAAAAACTGTACCAAAATTGCTAGGTACTCATAGTTTATAATTTAAAACAGAAGATTCACATGCAACATAATAAACTATTACATATTCTACTTCGTTCTATGGAATAGGTATTTTTGTGTGTGAATAGGTGTGATGCATGATAGTTTTTTCTTAGTTTCTGGAAAAACTCATTTTGGAGAAACGACTCGAATCGCTCTGAGTTTTGCGTTGTTTGATTGTGTGCTGGGTTTATGTTGAAATTCTAAGTAATTATGTAATGCTTAGTGGAAGATAAATGTGCTGCTAGCGTGAATTAAAAGCATTAAAATTGTAATTGTATCATCAAATGAGACGTACATCGGAAAAAAATAAATTATTTAAAAATGAATTTTACGTATTCGTTTGTCTTTGACATGAACTGCAATTTCTTTATGCATCCAGTTAAATCACAAACACATTACATCATAAGCCCAAATAGCAAACACATCCGTCTTAATAGGGAATGAAAGCAACTCTTTGTGCAATGAAGGTTCAACTCGCTTAAATTTTGCCTACTTCATACTTAGTACAACACTTACAAAGTACTGCTATAATTGGGAGAAGAGTACAAAGCTCAAGGATAGTCAGTTTGTTTATAGTTTGCCATTTCCCATTTCTCTTAAATTTATATTTATCCGATACTGACAATTACCTTTACCACTACCTGCGATGCATTACCAAAAGGCATACCTACCTATATTCTGAATAGCTTGTTTTTTTTTGCAAATGAATCGACCAGCATCATCTCCCATCATCATTAAAGCAAAGCAAATACGAGGAGGAGGAGATTTAGAGGAAGGCTGACATGTTCCTTGGGCTCTTTTTATCCTCATCATTATTTACCTTAAACAGTGTTATTATCTTCTTATTAAGCTCTTGTTTTTCAAATTCCATGCTAAAATCAAATGCATGCATGCTGCCCATTGTTGAATGTGTATTAGTAAATACGTTAATGCATTTTGTTTTCAAAAGGAAACTAAAGAGCCTTATCTCAAACTGTATGCGAAAACTGGTTATATCATGAAAGTCCATTTGCCTGCATTGCACATTAGACATTAAGCACATTAAATACTTCAGAATCTTTTAAATCTTTACCCAGGTGCTTGTTTATGCGTTTTGGTTAAAAATGTTCATGTTCATACGGTCGTACGGATGAGCATTTGGTACTTGGCATTTTATATTGATGCCGTAATGGTCACATTGAAAACTCTTTCTACTACAACAACGTCTTTTCAAATGAACGAACAAGTATCTCTAAAAACTTGCATACTTTTTTCACGATTGACAACATGACAAGTGTGTACATTACAACAATGTATACTACTTTAACATTTAATGTGGTTTGTTGTAGTCCGTTCAATTTGGAAAAAACTCTTTGTTGTTTAGTTTTTTATCTCTCTGCATAAGAGATTTAGTCCAAAAAGTAAAATAGCCATGCACTCGTCTCATGATTTATGGCGATTCTCGTGTATGATTACCAAAAAGTAAAATGAAAACTGACTTTGTCTTTAGCTTTGTTGCAAAGATTAAATGGAAGTTTTGGACTTTGGACATGTGAGAGAGATGTAATAATTGTAATACTATTATAAAGCTATTTGATAAATGCAGGTACAACATCTCCTAAAATGCATATTACGATTTTGTTTTCGAATGCTTGCGTGCACGCTTTTCTTGGTCTGTTGAGTGGAAGTAAGTGTGTTCGTGTTTTTTGTTCCCTATTTTTCTATACTTGGTTATGCCCATGCCCTATGATATTTTTCAAGAACAACATAACACGTTTGTCATCATTTTTATTTCTTTCTGTTAAAAAAACTAACGCCAATATTACCTAAATATGAATATAGGCAGTAGAGAAGGGTGACGAATGAATTTGATGGCTAAGTAAGTGGAAAAGTCATTTTTACTATGAAATGACTCTCAAAACTTACTTTACGACTTGTTGCACGCTACTGACAACTACCCCTCCCCTTTCTGCTGGAGAGCAATTTTTGCAAACTTCATAGCTTTTAACTACATTCATTATAAACCTGTGTGTAGTCCATGTAAATTATTGTGAGCGACTATGTTGTGGCGTCGTTTTGTTGAGAGTCGCATTTCCCATTGTTGCTCGGTACTGGTACAACTAACTTGTGCTACTTTCAGTACTATTTGAGATATTGAGATCCTTCCTTCAGTTATATATGCAGCGTGTGATTGCTATTATTCAGTCATTTTTAAGTTTCACTGTTTTATATTTTAACTACATACCTACTTACATGGTGGTAAGTTACCTCCTCCATTCAATGATTCAATCAAACAATTGTTATTTGAATGCAAACTAGTGAGCATTTAGCCACTGCTAACATAGTTATTGCCATACTCATATTGCCTACGCAAAACATGCTTGGCCAGCGCCAGCTAATCAAGCAGTGAGAGGGATCTGCAGCAATCCCTTTAGTAATTGATCAGTTTGTTTTCAGTACTTTTTGTAGTAAGTGGTGCATCAAGTTCTATTGTCTCGTATACAATTACGAGACGAAGGACTTCTGACGAAAATTTTGTTAGTTGCATTCTCATAACAAATACTCAAAAGTCTTTATTAATATGCTCACTGATCTGTGATAATTATGTTGATAGTTGACACAGAGTCATAATTCCCGTTTTTTCTACATGTGAACAAAAAGTGATTGTGAATTGTGACGATAACAAATGACAATCAGGGTTACTACTTGCTACTGAAAAATTCTGAAGCTTCTTGCTGGAAATTTATTGAAAACTATAAGTTCAATATTATTGACCCTGTAGTGTAATTTGATAGGAAATTCCTAACTGCGTCTGCAAAAATCCCGACATTGCAATTGCGTTATTGTGAACATAAAAGCACCCAAAAACTTTGAAATAAAAATTCTCATACGGTTTTACAATTGATTATTTTCAAATTCAAGTTCATGTCCGAATAATTTTCAAGATTATCTCATATCTTTGTGTGTTTTAGCAAAAATATCGAGATTTTTCTTGCATGCATAAATGACGTCGGAAACAATAAGCGTTTCCAAACTGTTTTAAATTAATTTGCTATACGTACATGCATGAATGTACGAAACCAGTGTGAACTTTTTTTCTGGTTGAGTCCAATCACACTTCATAAAAAATTAAATAAGAAAGGTCACGCAACGGTGCAGCAAAAAACGCCAACATGCCTTCGTTGTACACAGGACAGGAAAGGTGCCTTCCATGCACCTTTGCAATGCCCTCGAGAAGGAAGACCTTGAATATCTCCAATCCCAAGGTAAGCAATGCCGTGACTGTATATGAACTATGTATAATGAGGGTTGTGATTATATTTAATGCTTGTGAAATAATAATTGCCTAGTGTTAAAGCTGTAATGACCAGTTGTAGTAGGAATGCTATACGCAGTAAAGTTAATATACAAAATTTAATTAAGATAAAAAAGGGCAATATTGTGGCACACTTGCGTGTCCAGTTTCCTGCTCTTGGCTACATATTATTATGCCTGTCCGTTTCCTTCCTTCCGCTAAAATGGAAAAGTACTTGACCTTATGTGCTTTGTCAATTTTTCTAGAAGTATCGTTGTCCATAATACAATATATAGGTTCAGGCAAGATTTTCTTTAATTTGCAATGCAAATTTTGCATATTATTAACTTGGTTTGGAAAGGAAGACGCGTTTAAAGAAGTGACAAGCTACAAAAAATCAATTATCCATTTTCCTGATCTGCTGGATGGAAACGTGACACAATAGACATCACTACATAATCACTACAAATTGGAGTGGTCATGATTTCGTATACTTGTTGTCGTATACGTTAATGGGACTTGTTTGCATTGATTCTGGCAAATATTATCATATTCTCGAACATTCATTGTAACTCATGTCAAATCAAAGGAAGACTTCCAGCATAAAAGTGAACTCGAGCAGGAAAATGAAACGAATGAATTGTTATGCATGGTTTGGCTTGACCTCTAATTTTGTTTTTGACCATGATCATTTAGTATGATCATTTTGTGCAGAGCTAGATAATATTTAGCTTGAAATTGATTTGCTTACTTGGTATCATCATTGTTTTTTGTCATAATTATAATCCTGCGTTCAATGACAAACTGACACAAGAATATGAAAATTTCTGATTTCATGAAAAAATGTGATTTAAACCAAGAGAATGAATGTATGCTTGATTCGAAGCATCTATGTATAATGCAGCTATATTCATGGTTCATTTTCATCGTAAAACTACTGAATTCTCTGAACAAGTGCTAGATGGCCATACAAGAATGCTTGTTGACTTGCTGCCAGCTAGATGCACACAACTTGTACGATGTATTCAAGTAGGTATAAACAATAATGTTACTAGAGGTATCTTTCGTATTGCGTGCAGTTATTTGACATTCAAATATTCCATAATTAAAAAATGTCAAATTATACTATAGCAGTTTTAATCTCTTGTTGCCAATTTTGTTTTGTTATCTGTATGTATTTCGAAATAAAAGTAGTTTGATGGTCCGATCAAAGTTCAAAGCTGAAGCGCATTTCAGTATAGTCATTGGCTTGGTTCATTCTAAATTTAAAACTAACTCAAGCAGGCACTACGTACGCAAAGAGGAAATTGCTAGCATAAAACTAACGTGCGCTATTACTATTGCTATAATCATTATTTGGATTCCCTGTAGAGTTGGAGTTTCGTTTCATGAATGTAATAGTTTACTTGGTACAGGAGTTATTCTTAGAAATATGAAAAAGGTGGCACATCAAATGCAAAAACAGATTCATTGTCCTTAGTCGGAGGAAACGGTATTCGCCATATTTGCGATTAATGACACTGCCATTCATTTGACTACGGGTGAATTTTTTATGCAAGAAAATGTAATGCGTAAAAAATCGCGTGAAAATCGCCCCATCCCACAAGTGTTAATTCAAGTAACAAACTTAATTATTTTGGAGCAATTAGCGATCTAGACAGAAAATTATGTCAAATGAAAAATTGCGGCTATTCCAGAACGAATGTAGGGGAGTAGCGCTACAAGTTTGCACATTGAATTTTTTTTAAATGTTAATTAAAATTTAATTGCCGTGTTAAATTTAACGATGAATTGTGACTTTCCCGGACCTATTACACTCATGACACTATATCCATTAAATTGGCCGTCCCAAAATGTACAATATACCGTTGGAACGAACTGTGTAATAGGTCCGGGAAAAAAGTTACAGCACTTAATTGCTGTACTTTTAATTATGATTAAAACCACGCCGAAACGCCGTCGCTGAGTAAGGGGTCATTCATATGTCACAGGCGCTATTTTATATCTGAGACTAAAAAAAAATCTTATTATTAAAGACTAATTTAAAGAAAACTTTAAACAACAGTTATAGTCGGCGAATGTTACGTCATTTTCATTTTATTCTAATTGTATAGTTAGTTAACTAACTACAGTTAAACTAAAACATAATAAAAATAGCTGAAAATTAGTATAATTATGTTTTTAATGGCACAGAATACTAATATGATAATAGTTATACCTAATTCCGCTTCTGTAGTTGCTAATTGCAGTTAATTAACTAAATACAATTAAAATTCAAAACATCAGAAATTGCAGAAAATTAGTTCACATTGACTTTCAGATGCGTAGAATACCAAGCTTGTTCGTCATTTTACTTAATTATAGTTTACTTAATTATGTTGTCCAGTGCTAAATGAACGGCACCAATACCCCAACATACCCTGCTTTCGCGCCAGCCGCGGAGCTGTGTCATTTCGCCCCACTCTCTATGCACGCTCATTTTATGACTCCCTCTTGACTATACCGTTTCGTGCGACTACCACCATTGTTTTTGCTCACATTACTAAATAATGTCTTTAGCAATTGTATTTTTTCTGTGAGTTGATTTCATAAAATGTAAAGTACCTGGAAGTGGAAGCTCTCCCGCAGGGATAATTCAAGCTAGCAAGTTTTCAAACCTCTAAAAATACTACCTACATCATCACAGGACAGGAAAATTTCATAATTTCATCAAGGTATACCTACAATGAAATTAATGCTATCCAATAAAAAATGTTGATTGTTGAGCGCCAATGAAGTCAGATTTGAAAGCATAATCGGATTATACATAGGAATCATACACCGACGTATTTGTCATATATTCAAGAAAAACGGGTTAGAGAAAGGAGTACATAGGATCTACAAATAGACTTAATTTTTGAATTCCTCAGTAAAGACATACCAACATGAAACTAGTAAATACATCAGTTTACGTCATGTGCGTTTGTCTGATTTTTAAGTTTCAAGTTAAGCTAGTCACGGTGACAAACTCAAAGGCAAGGTCATCATAATGCGATGCTAGAACAAATGTCGAGCAAAGTCCAAAAAACCTACAGAGTTTATGGAAGCATTGCACCAGACGATTTCCGTTTTAACATCCTTCGCAGGAAGCCAAACAATTTGTGGTTTCGCCATATACAATTATAGACAAATATATTGTCAATTATAATGTTTATTATAGTGTTTACTATAGGCATATACTCTTACTTCGTAAATAATGTGCGGCTTTTGTTTTCCCATTACCTAATCAATGTTGGCTCATTTTCAAGAAAATCCGAATTTGTCCGTGAAAAATCTTTTGCTTTAGTCCTTCACTCGGGAAATCGAAAACTTGACTCCTTTTTACAATACCAAGTTACACTGGCGCTTACTAGTCTTTTTGGCATGAGCAATGAAAGCAAAAATCTGTCGCTTTTATTTACGCTAGATTAAGAGCAGACAAGAAAACTATTTTTGGAGGGTTCAAAAGAGCGTACCTAGCTCCACATCGTACGATTTCTTTGCGTCAACTGATCAAAGTTCACTGGAGGAAAGTTGTTCATTGGTTGGCAACTTGGGTGTGGTGGTGGAGGTCTGTGGTGCCTCAAGAGACAAGTCTGCGATTCAGAATTCGAAGTTCTGGCTAGCCACTCTGAAATAGCAGAGCGGATACTAGTGTGCAAGGAGAAAATAGAAGACATTTTGCATAACTTTCCGTTTCACCTCCACTGCGCCTTTGCAGTTTTCGTAAACAAACAGAGGAAAGTCAAACATAAAAATATTATGAATGCTATAATGATGAAAGATGAAACGTGAATAAATTACGACGTAGCGAGATGCATATAGTTTGCCAAAATACTTTGTTTGTTTTGCTGTCTTATGTGCATGATGCAATGTGGGTAAACTAATTTATTAAAACACATTTGCTAGAATGCATAGCTAAAACTGCCATCTTCATTCATTGCTAAAGTATTTTCGTTTTGTGACGGCATCCAAAAGTGAACTTTGATCGGAAGGATGTACAAGTACAAGTAATATGCTAAATTCCATCCTCATCTTTTTATTATGTATTATAAATAAATATAACAATTGTCAAATAGATGCCAACAAATGCACGCGCCTTATTAAGTCGACAAAAGCTAGAATGTACTTTGTCCTGCAATTTATTTTCTGAAAATACGTATTCGAAAAATTAAAAATAAGTTACAGTTTCTGCCAACATTAAACGGGAACAACAGAAACAGAATAATCTTATTCTGAAAAGGCTTAATATAGACATACACATGAAATAGGTTATAAAGAAAATATGATATGCGCGTCTCATAGAATTAGTGTTGTGATATTAATAATTTTTTGACCACTTTAAGATAATCAAAATTGCTTATTACTTACTGCCCGCTCAAAATGTCACACAGGTAAAGTGGCTTTAGTAAATGGAGAATGGATTATTCCAGTTCAAATACCCGGAAATTAAACACAAAAACTGTATCCTATTCGAACATGTCATTTATATTTGATTGTTCCACAGAGTTCAACATGGGGAGCCTATATGTCACGTTACATTCAGATTCGTACGTGGAGCTCATCAGCATGATGGCAGTAACTGTCGCTTTTAGCAAATTGTCCATGTCTTTTAGCAAAAATGTATTTGCTAAGTTTTGTCTTTCATAATGTCAATAATAAAGTCATCTAATATTTAACGGCTAACAAAAGATCGTGCATGCAAAGTTAACAGACCGTAATTAATCGAACACCATATAGAATAAATAGTTTTGCCAAAATTCAAGTAATTGTTCCTACTGTAAAAATGTCGTGCAATTAAGCACATTAGTTGGTAGGTAAAATACGTACTATATATACTAAATACATTATAAATATGTAGACACTTTTCTTTCCTAGTTCAAATTCCAGAGTTCGTGCTTAAGCGACCTCGGTTCATCGCATTATGGTTCTATGACATGACACGGCATATTTTCATTAATATTTGAAACAGTTGCAAATTCCACAGCATGATATGACATGTTTCCAGATGAATAGACTGCAATCAGTTCATAATTACTATTGACCAATGCGCATTTTATGAAACCAACGAAGCTGAATCAAACCGAAAGTGTCCAATCAGCATTTCGTGCCTTATGCTTCTATTTAGGTTCACACACTAAAAATGGAAACTCTTGGGCATGCATACGTCATTTGAAAAATTACTTTTTTATTGACGCAGAAACGAAGAAGTCGATATACTTCTACCCTCATTTGGTACTTTGCTTTCAAGCTATAATACCATGTAAAAATTATCAATTTTTTACTCACAGTCTATAATTTCCCACAAAAAATAACATTGTGTACACCAATCGACCGTCCATCAAGTAAATGCAAAATCGGTTAAAAGTGTAAGTGGGTGTCGGTAGTTCAATAAAGAGCATTTTAAGTTTTAATTTAAAAGGCTAAAATTATACATTTTTATCCTTCCAAAGTGTTTTGTTAAACATCATGACGATCAAGAGAGCATCAACGTCTGCTCAATACAGTCGCCATTTTTATCCAGATTATACGGATATTCTGGGTAGTTTGGATAAATCTAGACATCGATCAACATCGGAGGTAGGTTTTTTAAAACATATTTAGTTTTTCATTCTCACATACGAAGAAGGTACATGCTTACTACCCCAATTACGTTATTGAAACGTGTGACACATTTTGACAAAAGTTCAAGATAATTAAAATTATAAACTGATGTGGTGAAAGGTTTGGCGCATACAGTACAAGTAAAATGGAACGTTCACATGAAAAAATCGATTTTTTATCCTATATTCATGCAAAAATACACGCGTTCACATGTAGGTTTGAATAGGAAGCAGATGTAACTCTCAACTGTAAAAAGCAAAAAAATCTTGCTAAACAAATAACTCATTTAAAGTACCAACACCTAAGTATGTTGTATCTGTCCAAATCATTTAAGTTCGTAATCATTACACAAAAATTCCACAAGATCACCAATTTACAAACGCGTGTGACCGCAGTAAATTGCAATGTTGCAAACCCAATTGAAAACCTACAATTTACCAAAAATGACTGAAATATTTTTCCTTCATCATTTCATGAATTCACGATGACACGTTTTGGTATTGCTACAATCAAAGATGAAACGTACTTTTCAGTGATATATGTATTGTTTATTAAATAGCCATATGCCATAATTAAATATCTCTGTAATATGGTTATTTGTTGATTTTTTCGCAAGATGGAGTTGGGTGTTAAAATGAATGATTGAAAAAATCGAAGCCAGGCACACGGTATCGGCGGCAGGACGGCGATAGTATCCCTTTTGAGAATTGATTACCATCAGCTTTTCGACCGATAATAGCCTTTTTGCAAATGCCAAGTTGCAAACTTGCTATGTACTTTAGCTACGGCTACAATGATCATGACATGCTGCTTTCAAATATTCATAAGACAAAGTTGTCCCATGACTGTCCATTCTGCAAATCTTTGAGAATTGGTTTTCGCTTGCTACTCTAAAAATAAAATAGGTATAGTCGTTTTCTGGGAAAATTGGTAGAAAAAGTTGTCGTATTGTCGATATCACTGTGTGTGACTCATAATATGACAATTGAGGGCATTTGGACAAGTGGAACTAGAATCAGCAGTTACTTGATAGCTCAGTAGAAGTGGAAATTTTGAAGGCGTTTTCTAGCACCAATAGGTTGTAGGCCTTTACTGCTTCGTGCATAATTAACTGAGCAAAAGACAGACAAACATAGTCCTACCTAAAACTACCTTATATAATAATATGCGTTGTTTTGATGTTACTGGTATGGGGTATGTCCTCTAGTCCTTTTCCACATTAATACGACATGCATATTATAAAAGTTTATGAATAAAAATACAAAAATTCCTATCTTTGTAATGAAATTATCAGAATTTTATGTGCGCATTACATTTTTACGGTCGATGTCCTTTTACCTTTTTACCAACAACAACCCTGACCATGCTGCAGGCAGAAACGTACAGAATCTCTGTGGAATATTTTGAAGTGAAAGAGTCTTCATTGACAAGAAAGGGTGTAGAAGCACCAAACTTCTGTAGGACCATTAAAAGGCAGGATTACGAAACAGGTATATTTTCATAAACCTCTGTATAAAAACACCATTCCAGTACTAAAAAAAGTTATGTGCAGGACGAAGTAGAGAATTCCAGAGATCCTCTTCTCTTCATTATCATTCATTGCATAACACAGACAATCTCTTTCTGTTACACTCGTTACACTGTTGTGTAAGGGAAAAGTTATAATAAACATTTCATTTCTTCGGGTTTAGCGTAACGCAGTATCAAACAGACAAAAAATCTAAACCTCCAGACCCATGTATGTAAAGTCAACATATTTACGACGTAATAATACAAGACAAGTTTTTCGAGTTGAATCCACCTATGCATGTAAATCAGGATTTAAATGGTTTTTTCAAGCACGTTGGGTGTTTTAGCCGGTTGCCGGTACGTGTTTACAAAGTTTACAATACCACGGCCATGCTACCTTGATATGCGTACAACTCAAACCACTGACAGTTTTCGATCTTTCCAAAAATTCAAATGATCTTATCTCAAACTCAACTTCGTCCATGAACTTTTCGTTTTCTAAAGTTATCAGTTGAGGTTGATTGAAACTTTTAAACGTCAAATGTACACGATGACCATAAGTTAGTTCAGAATTTTCACATGTATCACTTTTCCCCAAAATCATATTATGTATTTCAAATTATATGCACATATATACATTATATATTTGCATATACAAAGTGTGTATTACAAACAAACCAACATGAAGGAAAGACCGAACCAAGCGCCAGTCGTAACACAATTCAGAATTAATTGGGAGAAATCTATAGCATATACTAAGGAAAATGACTATGAAAATTCCAAGTTCAAACCTTCACTAAAACTTTTAAACATTAAAGCTAGAACGATTTCATATAAATTGCTAATTGTGTATTTTCTAAAACACATTGTTTTGATAGTACACAAACTCAAACTTCCAAACCCAACTAATATACCTACTATACTACACTTTTACTTTTGGAATAACGTAATGGACTACGAAGAACGTTCCTGAACATACTATTGATGCTTCGATTGTAGTTAGCCGGTTTTGTTGACCTTCCTACCAATTTTCCAGAAAATAATGGTATGCGCAAATGAAATGTGCAAAAACCAAACCTTTCATTTCTGCTTGCTTTTTGCTGTGTTACAGCAAATGTTGCATAATAGTCGACATCACATTACAAACATATTCTGCAAAGTACTGACATCCACTCGACTCAATGTCCTATATATTGTAATTAAGTATTTAAGAAGCGGCCATCGGCTAGTTGTCTGAGCATATTGACGTTATATGGTAGACGAGGTAGTTCGGTTAATAGTGGTGGAATTGGGTCAGCTGGAAGGCGTCTGGGGGGAGGTGCGTGGGGACGACGGTAGGGTCGGGCATAAATATGTCTGGTGATGGTGGGCGGGGTCAGATCTGGGGGGGGGGTTTTGTTGGTTGTGGTGAGAGGAGGGGTGTAAGGAAGGCTAAGTGGGTGGTTTTGGAGTTTGGTGTTGGTGTGCATTGAGGAGGAGGGATGGGGGGTGGGGTTTGTTAGTGTAGAGTCTTTATGGTATACTTGGATACTGGAAGGGGTAGGCGGATGGCGGTGGGATGCAGTAGGGGGTGGTATTAGCCTGGTGAATGTTGAAGTGAAGCGTGGCTTGGCAGTTAAGGGTGGAGGGGTATATTTTCATGGGGGCACACAGTCAGTTAGCTTTGGGGGTAGCGAGCACATTTACTTTTGATGTTAGGAGATCGTAAGGTGGCGGGTTGGGGGGGACTGGGAGGGGGTTGACGGGGGAATTGCTAGACTTAATGCAAGGGTGGAGTGGCTGTATGTTTGGGGGTTTCTGGGGCGTTCTACGAAGGTTGAGGATTGGGATGGGGTGGAGTGGAAATGGTGGCTGGTTTGTTCGTGGTATGAGTATTGTTTTGGGTGGGTTTATGTTGTGTTTAAGGTCGGTGCTGGGTTTTCTGGGTGACGGGGTCGTCTGGTATTGGGTTGGTTGGTTTCATTGTTTATGGTGGTGTAGTGGATGGGCACCACCTGGATAGTACTTTACAATGCGCGCATGATTGTTTGTAGTTCGGTAGTTGGGGTTGTGGTAGGGGGGGGGGATTTATGCGATGTGAGGAGGCGGTGAGGCCAATGTTAATGTCGGTTTTAAGGGGGGATGGTGGTGAGTGGGCTCTTGGGGGATTGTTTGGGGCGTTTGGGCGGAGCTCGTTGCGGGTTGCGGTGGGGCACTGGGGAAGGGGGGGCTTGTGGGAGGGGTTGGGGTTTTTTGCCGGAGGGTGGGTGGGTGGGAGGTGGTAATTGCTTATTGGGGCATTCTCGGCACGGAGTGCGTCGACGGTGTTGAAAAGTTGCTAAAGTGTGCGAGGAAGGTGTTGTGCTTAAGTGTGGTGTACGCGGGGTGCAAGGGGGGTGAAGGGACTTGGCCACGCGTTTTCAATTCTGTGTACAGTTGTACAACAATCCTCCTTTATTTGACCGTACTCTTTGGACTTTTGTGGGTAATGTTGGGGATGTGGATGTATCATGTATGGTCTGGCTGGCTGGGTGGAGAGTGAGAGGTGGGAGTGCGTGTGGGAGGATGGGGTGGACCTACGGGGGGACTTGATTTTACTTTGGTTGGCTAGATTCAGGCATCACAGGGTGTGTCGTAATACAGGTAAGTGTTTTGTTCTGTTTTCTAGTATATGGTGGGGTCTTTTTGGGATGCTTGGAATCTGTGTTTCATGGATGGTTTTTCCATAGCAATTGGCGTTGTAGAGTTTGATGATGGGGGGTGTGGGGGGGCGGGATGGATGGGTATAATGTTTCGGACTACAATTGGGTAATCGGGAGTAGGAGGTAAAAAGGGAGGAAGAGGCTGCGGCTTAGGCCCTCGGGCAGGGGGTGAGGCGTTGGGTTTCTTTGGGATGGGGGGGGGGGTCGAGTGAGGAGGAGTGGAGCTTTGGGGATCATTGATTTTAAGCGGTGAAGGGAGGAGGATAATTATTAAGTGTTTTACTGGGAGTGATGCAGGGGGAGGTAGGGCGGGGGAGGTAAGAGGGTCAGACGGAAAGTCTAGGTATGGTGTTATCTGCTGAGGGGGGTGATGATCGAATGATAGAAGAGGAATCGTGTGTGTATTACGAGGGGTTTGGAGGAAGCTAGGCGGCAGGTACTTAGAACAGGTATTACATTGAAAATTTAAACTTCATTGCATATGGAAAATTTTGAAAGTCTGGTTGGGTGTGAATGTTGAGATTTAGGTGTGAGGTAGTAATTTGGCGGTAGGACTATTTCGACGAGATGGTGTCGAGATCAGCGGGGATGGGGGGACTCGGGGCTTGGATCCGGCTACACTTATTAATAGTGGGGTGGTGGGTAGGTATATAGGCCCGACGGGTGGCTGGAAGTGTGGTTACTTGCTTACCCTGCCGTAGGAGGTAATGGAAAGTCGGCGGAGAAGGGGTGTGTTGTGCTTAGGTATATAATATTTTTGAGGACTATTTTGTGTGGTTCGTCTAGCTATGCTATGGGCTCAGCGGTCGTTCCGTTTTGTTGGGTTGGGTGAATGAGCAGCCGGTTTCGTCTTATCGCGTCACCTGTTGGAAACTCGGCATGTTCCTTGGCTGCTTATCACGGCGGGAGGCGCAGGCGCTGTAATGCCAATACGCCAGCCACTTTCCAAGACGATCGCAGATGTCGTGTGTTTGTGAGTCACTTTCTGTCTACGCTAGCAAATGTGTTAGGTATGTGCAAATTTTTATAATAGGGGGATGTGTTAGGTTGTTAAAGTGGAAAGTTTGGGAAAAGGTGTTTGGGTGCGTTCGTGTGGCGGAATTTCTTGTGAGGTCGGTCTAAGGGGCGGGTCTGTGTTTGTGTGGAGTGCGTGTAGGTTAAGGCGGGGAGGTTTGTGTGGTGTCAGGTCTACGCTTCTTACAGGGGTAATATCTCTCGTATTGGAGGGTAAGGTGACGGAGGGAGTGCGCCTGGGTGGTGAGCTATGGGTTTTACCGCGGAGGATGGGGCTGTCCTAGTTATTGTTTATATATAAGCCACCTCAGCCATCACATACCTACATACTGGTCAGTAGTTATAAGTCCACTAACTTAAACATCCGTGCCCCTTCCGGCAACTTAGCATACCCCCCCCCCCCCCCCCCCCCCCCCCCCCCCCCCCCTCCCCCCCCCCCCCCCCCCCCAAGCAGCTAAATTCTGAATGAATTCTCTGTAAAACTATATGGTTATATTTATGTGGGATTTTCCTTATAACTATACCTAGAGCATTTTTACTTGTCAGCGGATTCCTCTCGAAGGAAATTTTTACATAGAACTATCTTGGCTTTTGCAGTCAAATTCGTTCTATATAGCTGTTTGAATGTTTATAAACTTATAGCAAATTTTTTTACTATAATAATTACTACAACGAATGTACTCAGCAAGTGAGTCAGACTGAGAGACAGCTTAGCAAGCCTACAGAAAAAGATAACAGATAAAAGTTTTTAACTTCGTAACGACACCAGAGAGAGAGGTGAGGAGCCTTTATAATTGTTTGTGTATGCTTTGTATACTACCTTTTTAACTAAAGCCATTCAAGCACATTGGGGAAAAGTCAACAAAGATATATATGCAAGGGACTATGCACATTTAGCAAGGAAAACGGACAGGTAGCCTCTTTCAATCTGGTTAATGAATGATTTGAGAAATAAGAATACTACTACAACAACATCATATCGCTTGCTATAGCTATATACTCATTCTTTAGAGTCTTGAATCATTAAGAGTTATCAGGGTGAGGTGAACAGACGAACAGAAAGAAAGATAAACGGTGCGTGAAAAAAAAAGTCAAAAGAAAAAAGGTTCTTTTTGGAATAAAAACATTAAAACTTTGTACACAAACGTACCTACCTACACACAAACGAATCATCATTTCAATTAATGGAAATTCTATGAAAGATTAAAAATACATACAGAACTGGAGTGCGTAAACGGTTCAATTGAAGTGCTTATCATTATACCAATTACAAATTAAACAGGGATTCCAAAACACGCTTTGTTTGCTATCAAAATAGTAAAGTTGTGTGTGAGTCATTCATTCGCTCATTCATTCATTCAGAAAAATCTGGCCAATTGATCCAGATCAGATGATGTGTTTGTGTCAGTCATCTGCTGCTGAATAATAGGCTTGATGTGAAGTGCGTCCAGCCGCTGTGTCCATGTCCAGCACAGTTTAATAGTTTGAATAACGAACTTGTGTAAACAAATCTAGTCTGCTCTGTTTTGATTGTGTCACTCTTTCATCTCGTGTGTGCAAATTTGCATGACAGTTTAATCGCCAAAATAAATAGTGAATCAATCAACATCAGAGAGCACGCGGCGGGGTTTTGGGTGCATCCAATTAAGAAAAATACTGACCCTATCCAGTTTATTTATAGAAAAGTGTGTGAAGTTGCCAATAAATAAACATATACAGTGAAATTAAAATACTGATTAGGAATCAAGAGACTTAATTACTACTAATTGCCAAAAAGGACTTACTATCGTAAAAACAAGTTATCATAGTTGTCATCCACCTGCGCTACGCTGTTTCGGCGTAAACTATTTCAATATTGAGGTATGTCGCATGTCATATGATGTGCATTTTTACTTTGAAAGCTTTATTTATAATCATTGAATCATTTTTATTATCGGCACTCTATAAATAATTGACCCATTCATTTTGTGTGCAATATTTAGTGAATAATTTACCAAGAATTGAGTATTTCAAATGATCATATTAGTTAAGATAATTGATGTGTACTTTTGCATATAACTAGTCGGAAATGTAGTAATGCCTCACTGTTAGTTCATGGAATGCCGTAAATCCGTAATTTTATGATACATATTATTTCTACTTAGTTTTTAATTGCCCAACTGTGTTGACTGTGTTGCTGGTTAGATTTGATGCATCAATGGTTTTAGCATTTGCATTTTGAGTGAAGTTTTTAACTGCATGTACATTGATGTTATGATGTGTTGGAAATATGATTAAGTGTAAGTGTCATGATTAGTGGAATACATACGCTTTACCTTTACAGTTTTATTTGATCCGGTGTGCTGAATGTCACCGGTTTCAGTTATTATAAGATACTACAAACAAACAAAATGACAACATTTGCATCCGGCGTTAAATTTGCCCAAGGTTCGTTGCACAGTCATGTAATCATCTTATAACCGTTAATGTATGTGGTTGCTCGGTGCTCTAACATGCACCAACTATCTATATCATATATTATGACCATGGAATTAAACCACATATTTCCATAATTTTCGTCGGTAAAAATTTTCCCCGTTAGTATACTACATACTACGTACGTACTTGGAAATAACTCTACTTCTCAATTTTTGCAAATATCTATCTTTGTTTCCTCTATCATTCATATAAATTGTCCTCATTTTAAGGTTTACGCAATTGAGTACAAGCATCATGATCAAACCCTTTTCCGAGTACAGTTGAAGTGCGTGGGAGTAGAATTCGGGGTTTTCTGAGTTGAAAGTAATTCTGTGAAAACTTAGGCGTTTTAAACAAAATTGGTTGTCCTTGTTTTGTATACACATGCCCAATTTGTCCAATTAGGTACATTAGCTGCGTGCCTTTAACTTTGGGAAATGGGAAACACGTTAAATCAGCGCAATATATTTTGTTCATAATATGTCATTGATTCGAAAATTAAATTGTTTTCCTATTATATTAAACTTAATTTGATGATTTGAATAGAAAATTATAGTGATAGCATCGCCATGTCATGCGATTTTTTATTTTTGCTTCCTTGAGGTGGTCAAGTTGGTATTCTTTTAAAATTCTATCGTTCTAATAAACACGAAAATTGGCGATTACTGTTAGGTCCTAATTTGAGATTTTATTTCATTTCACCTTTTATTCGCAATTTTGCCTTGCATGTTATGTCGTCTTTGGTTTTATACACCCAACGTCAGCAGAACAGGGATATCCACTAAAGTACCCACAAACTTCAACCACAATAATTTGCACTTATAAATCTGCTATCTACTTTAAAAGTCATTTACCTAGCCTGTGTCTGTAGTCCGTACGCTTTTTTACAATGAAGTAGAGTGAGATTTTTTACTTTTCGAACATTAATATTGCAATAACGATTATCACTATCACCCTATCATCTTCCATTATTCATTCATTTTATAAAACAACACAACAATATGCAATACATTTTTCACCCTTTCCGTTTTCCTTTTGCTTCACAACAAAAACGAGCACATGTGTGTGACGACCAGAAGATTGTTGTGGTGTGATATTTTACTTCATAGGTCACATTTTGCTCGCATGCACGTATGCATGGGATTTTTCCCTTTACAAAAACCATGTACAAAAATAATGTATTCTCTCTTTTGCTTTTCTGATGTATACAACTGTGAGAAGGTCAAAATCATTGTTGGTAATGCTTATAATGACACGATATAGTTACTTGCTGTGGACATTTAAGTTTAAAAGGCAGAAGTGTTTGTGCTACACAAGCAAAACGCCAATTTGCTGCTGATGTAAAGAAAAGGCTAGCCGCAGTCAGATTGAGGACCACAATGTTTACGTTTCGTGCTGATAATAATGACTGTTAGGCTCTTAAGAACCCACCTTCGCTAAGGTTAACAGAGGCAGCGCTTCTACATTTATAACAGCGCAGCGTCAGCATGTGAGTTGTTTTAACTTGCACGCAAAGTAAAACGCTGTAAAATCCATACATTTAGTACCCAGTCATCCGGGGCTACGTCAGATTGTACACAAGTAACAGTCACAACAATTGTCGGCTTGCTATTGGTACGTTCAAAGAGTCAGGCCAGCCAGGCAACAATACAATTTGGCACAGCTTTTTTACTTGCATAAAAAAGATGAGAGATATAGGATTCGTTGTTCATGTGATGGTGATGAGTCTGACTGTGAGCCAATTCTCACACATACATAGTAGTATACATATATGTTATACGTTAGTCCATAATAAAATATTCGCATAAAGAGCTTCTGTACACGTATTTCTAAACGCTTACTCATCGTCGTCAGAAGCAAACGTCATCAGATCAGCGTCTGTAGAATGTGTTTTGCATACTATATACATTACATATATATATATTGGAATGGAACTCCGTTTTAAGAAAGACAACATGGGAATGACGCGGCTTTGTTTACAACTACCAAGCATATTAAATCCCAATATCAGGGATTTTTATAGACTACCTATGTGTACTACCACGCGACGCGTATGTAAAATTAAGTAAGAAAGGCGACGTGTGTTTACCCTGCCAAAAAATGATTGTTGATGTGCAACATTATATAAATACGTTGGTAGATCGGTAAATGAAGCTCAGTTGTTTGCAAGAATGATACTGGAACAGATATAAAAAGTTCCGCAAAAAGAAACAAAGTTTAATACACAAAAGCAAATGCACAGAGTTGCAGTTACATAAAGAGGTGAAAGCCAGATTAGAAACTTGCTCTAATTTTTGTTATCAATCTTGATTGAATCTCATAAAAAAGATTTACTTTAAACTGACAGTTGACTCCATAGTTTTTTCCATTCCAGAGAGTTCACTGGAGTATGGAATTTGGTTTACTGACTTCTTGAGCAGAGTCACGTTTTCCCAATGTGGAAAAAGTCCATCACAAAGCCACTCGTTAGTTATCTGTATCAACATTAAAGAATCAGTGCAGTGTCAGCAGTTGAGTGCATGGTTTGCTATTTTCTCGCTGGAGAATAAGACATAATTGGGTGAAATTGGTATTTGTTCGCTCGCTGCGTGAAACAGCGGTGCAAAGGGTGCAAGTGATATAAAAGCTGTCAAAACTGATAAAAAGCAAATTGTACTAAACTTGTCAAGTAAAATTCTTTTCCCATTTGAAAGGAAGAGGACACTATAACTCTTTATCAGAAAGTATATATCTCTGGTATTAAATTACCAGAAAAAGAAGTCAAGATTGGGAAAGAGGGTGAAAGAGATAACCGCGTCTTGAGGGAAGCAAAGATTCACTTTGCCGATAAGGTTTGCATTTTTTAATTTTACTTTATTACTTTAATTACTCTTGAATATATCTCTAATTTAAGTACATTTACACTTTTATCTTTGAAATGGAGCAATCAATTGCTTCATCTTTAAGTCAGCGGTATCATAGCGTTTAAGTTTATATTGAGTTAACTGGGCTTCTCAACAACTGTCAAAGTCCACACTCCACAGTGCAGTGCATAATCAATGGTCATCATAAATGTCCTTTCATTGAAAGTGAGTACAAACGTCTTTCGTAGTTTCATTAATCGATGATCAATGATACTTTTGCTCTTGTCAGAAAGTGAGCACATGTACTTCCAGCGTCATTGTATTGACTAATGAACTTGTGATAATCAACGTTTTTGAGTTACTTAATCTTCTGATGAAAGCATAATATTCATTCGAATAAAGCAGCTTTTTTCCAGATCGCTTATCCTAATCCTTTTCTGTCGCTGTTGCGTGTCTTGAAGTGTTGCGTTTTACGTTACACTGATATCAGTAGCACGATAAAAGTTTAAAGTACAGAAGGACAGGGTTAACTTCTTGGTGACACTCTAAAAGGATAAAAATTGCTGCATAAAATCCATATATCCCATTTTACTCAATAAATATTCCATAATCGTAATCATCAGAGACAAGAGTGTCATAAAAACTGGACGTCACGACACGTTCAAAAGTCTTTAATGCGATTGCTAAAATTGCTAGTCCATTTTCTTATGAGAATGCATTCAATATTTGGTCTAGAAAATAACATTATAGGTAATTATTAGCCTTTCTACTTCTGGAATAACTTGCTTGTGCAAGGCACTTGGTCATAAAGTTGTAACACCGACCCCAAGTTTAACTAGGTACAGAATTTTTCATTTATTACCATAAATCCTACCTACCATATTACATCGTACATCATAGGCACGCAGTGGTCATGCACAGTTGACAACTCTATTTCCAGCCTAACTACTTTAAAGAGCAAATATAGATTTAGGATTTTTATCTCATTTCGTAAAAAATGTTTTATGGTTAATGGTTTACCTTTACACTCATCCATTGACCTTATTGTACATAAACCACAAGACTCCTCAGATTCGAGGAATCCCCAAGCTCTTGGAAGCAATTTTCTATCTTGCCAATAATTTACAGCAATACGTAATGCGTTGCAGTATATAGCATACTAAAAAAGGAAAGTTAACCTGAGTGCATCTCCTCGTTAAAGAATTTACGGAACATTCATTATCGTGTTTTTTGGAATATTGGAACTTGCTCTCTTTAATAGTAAAAGATTGTATTGAGATATAAGTGTGTTGGTAAGAAGGTTGGAGACTAATGCCTGCTTCTGTTCCCTGGTTTTGGGTGTTCGTATAAATTTAGTAAGTCTGCTCATGGTTATGTTTAGTAAACAGCGAGCATTCGCCGAGTAAGCACATCAGGTTTTTTTCTCTCAGAAGTTGCTACTACAATTCCGCTCTCAGAGTCAGAGCCAAAGCTAAATTCTAGCTTAGTACTAAACAGAAAACATATAGGTAGTAAACCAGCGTTTGAGTTGCAATTGCAAATGATGTGAGTCAGCTCACCACAAAAAAGAAGAAAAAGCTCGTACGATATTCCAGAGACACCAATAACAAACGTGTGTGCCGGTTTTACCGTGCGTCTGCGCGCTGTTCTTGTATAAAGAAATCTTCCTGTTTTCCCCTACCTTTCAGTCAGTTATATTTTTGAGGAAAACAAAAAAGAAGACAAAGGGACTTGTTGTCTTGTTATTATTTTTCTGCACTGACTTTACTGTGTTCACATAACAGTCATTTAAGTATCGTGTGTGTGCTGATATTTATTTGTCAAGTTAGGGTGAATCGTAATTTGTGATATTTTTTTCAAGCTGTGATTTTAAAACTGCAGTTTTAACCTAATTTTTATATATACACACGTTCATATAACACATATCTTGTCATCACCGCCTACGCTTTTGGAAAAGGTAAGCTTGAAAATAAAATACATAATCCCAATACATACTACATAGTACATGCCATATATATACATGCCACAAAGTAGATTTTTATACGAAATTTAGAACTTTTGAAAGTTTCATAAATAGGACAGGGAATGATGAGAAAATTATCTGGAAAATTGGCAAGTAATTGAGAGGTTGAATTGATGGTTTTTACCAGCGGTGCATCAATGACTAACACAAGCAAATAAAATTATTGTAAAGTTTTTTTTTGTAAACGCAGACTTGTACAAAACTTATACCGGGATTATCATATTATTGACGTAGATAGAAATTGAAACAGGAAAAGTGGGGATGATTATGGATTAAGTGATGTGCATTTCACTTTAAGTGGTTCTGGTTCGATAAAGAGTTTTATTAGTTGATAAAAGGCGACACCCGCTGTTGTTAACCACACGGTTTGTTTGCCTGCTTAAATGTTAATTGTCACATTATCGTGTAGTGTCAGATAACAATGTATTTTATTATTATACTGTCAACAAAACATTCCGACAGTTTCACGGATTTTTTAACATTTACAAAAGTCATACGATGTTTGCGGCAATACAATTTGTTCTGTGTTGACAAATACATTGTCATTGTTGCTGCATCATTGCATATGTTTGATATGTAATGCTTGCTAGGTGGGTTGGAGAGTTTCCATTCCATGAGTAAGAGGAATGGACACGACATAACCACCATCGCAAAAGTCATTTTTTATGATTGCCTAATAGCTCTATACCCAGTCCACGTGAACAGACTGCTTAGTAATTGCTAATCAGCATCATGCCACATTTTGGGTTTCACACGGTTTTGTGCTTCTTCTTATCTGGCTCAATGATTTCTTAAGCAAGCCTTGGGGCTCTTTATAGGAGAAGAAAAACTTAAATTTATCTATAGAGGAAACTCCACATTGAGGCAAACGATCTCTTTTATGACTTTAATGAGAATTTTGTTTTGATTTCATAAGAATCGAAAATTGGGATTAGAAATATGCTAGATACTTTGTTGAGCTTAGATAATTGCCCAGCTCAGGAATCTTTCGCAAGGAAAAAACAGTTAATAGAGTTTAGATTGAAATCGCAAAATAAGTGCATTTTAGAAATGCAATTCAAAAAGTATAAAAACATAACGCATCATTCCACTTTAAATTGTAGACAAATCCATTCGCTATCTGTTATGGTAGGTATTGACAGTGGAAATTCAATTTTTTGAAGTACATAACAAACCATATAATTTATTTACATGGTGGTGGTGTGATGTTTTCTTGCATTTTTCATTCATACCTATTTGTTTTGAAGGCAAAATGAATGGTAGGAGTTTTTTGCATGGTTGCTGAAATGCAAAAAGTTAATACATTTCCATTGATTCTCTCGCTGCAGTTAAGACAGAAGAATTAAGGTCGCGTGGTGGTACTCATTTAATGAGTCTTAGAGAGAGAGATGCGTACACACATTTTTTGTTATTTATGTGTACTTAACTTACATGTGAATTGTGCTGTGTGTTTATATGGATGTGGATTGTCGTGGCATTCGTCACATAGCTCATATAACTCACTTTTCTCATTGTTTCATGTGCTTGTACTTGCACTTACAAAATATTCATTGTTATTCTCATTCATTACGAATGTAATGGTCAGTAGTAAGGCAGTTAGTTATAGTGTTTTTATCGTTACACATTTTTGACGCTGATGATGGTGTGTTGATTGCGTCATCATAATAATCATCAGTTGGCGACGACGATGACTACTGCCACTGCGAACTGACTAACTGAGTCAGTCGTAAAAACGTGTACTGCAAAATGGCAACTTCATCTCTCATGCATTAAGTTAAGAGATGCTCGTTCCATGATGTTCATGGATGTAGGTGTTATGAGAAACTGAGAAGCATAAAGGCATTAAAATTGTTTTTGGAGGCTTGTCATAAGATGAGTAAGAGAATTGCTGTGCACTACAAAATCATTTAACCAATTTTCGCATAATATGCCGTTTGCACTGAATTGGAAAACATAAACAGAAAATGGGAATGCTACGTGTGTATGAATGGGCAAAGTTACTTGAATCGATGTATTAAGTATTTTACGTTGTTTTTCATTTTTTCATTGTCAGCAGCACAGTCAGCAGAGTTCACAAGATTGAACTTGAACCTAAAATAAAACGTGGATACATTAAATGAGAGATTATAAAATTAAGTTGGGTATGCATTATTAACAGTGGGGCAGGCATAATATATTAGCGGTAGAAGTGGTTTTGGAGTTTGTGTCATGGATGCTGCATACCGCAAAGTAGAAAATGATTAGATGTTGATGTTATTACGCTTTGTTCCTTCATTTTTCGTTCTTGTTAGCATTCTTATTTTGACATTTTATGTTATATAATTTTAGTATTTTTTTCATTTTCTTTACCTTTTGCCGTAAATTGAGTATATAAATGAAAAAATCAATTGTTGAAAAATCCTTTTCAAGCGTAAAAATAATGGATAGTTATTTCTTCCAAAACCTTTGTTCTGCTTCAATGTTTGTTGATCTTCTTTTCACAAGAGCCTGTAATTACTGATTACTAATTAGCATTACCAATTTAGCATGCAATATCATAATTGTTAGTCGTAGTCAGAGGTCAATAGCATTTGATTTATAGATTTATCCGATCTTGGTCTGTTTCATGCAATTATTGATTCTGTTTGTTTTTTCCAAATGGAATTGTTAATTGATTCTGCAGCAGCAGCGTGCGTCGCGTGGCGGACGATAAACATAATAGATTTTCACCGCACAGCAATTGCTTCATTCATCACGACGATGATGATGCTCATTTTAAGACTAGACTTAGGTAATAACAACATCTCAACTCACAATCAATAACTTTTTAACTAGTTTTTTTCGTCGTAGAAAATTGATTTGTTTCACTTATGTATTATTGCATGAATGTTTTATATGCTTGACACACGCATATGAAAAATTCATCATGAACACAATCAGAAATATATTAACTAGAAGCGTAGGATAGATTTGTTATTAAATGCATTATAATAGTGGATTATAAAAATGGATTAGGGTTTTACAGATAAGAAAATGTTGCTTTATTGTTACACGAACAAAAATGTAGGCCACAAGCCAAAAAGTGTACAGCTTAAGTCATTTGATTACATAGCATCTAAAGATAGTCATTAGATTACATATGTCATTCTGTTGGTTTCCGCATTTCCTTCCTCCTTGTCTCCGGCTGCCTCTTTTTATACAAGAGTAGCATGCTGGGAAAAACAAGTATTTTTGGGTGCGGGCTTTGTACCGGTTCGGCAAATACTACGCTTGCGTTCGACTTTCCCGATCGTTCCATGACCCGATTGCGACGGACCGTGTCTGGCAATGGCAATGCTTTAGTAATAGCAACCTCTATAGGGTTTGGTTTTCAGAAGGTGGTGTGATGTTTTCTCGGATTTTTTCCTTTGTTGTAACCACCGAAAAAGTGTAAAAATGAATATGCTTGCATATGTATGCATTTTTAGTAGTATATGTTGGGTTAAGTGGGAAAAAGAGGTAGAGGTGGAAATTTGAGGTATTTTGACATAGTGCTCGTATCATATTATGTAGTTGGGTGAGTTAGAGAAGCCAAAATCAAGGAAACCTGGCCACAAGAGTCTAAGTCAGGTTGACTTAGAAGGAATACAAAGTAGCTTTGGTTTACCTTTGCGTGGTAATATGATATGCATAAATGTTTCCCTGTGTTGTATGTCTGTTCTCATTTTGCGTCGTAAATTGGCAAGAGCAAAATAACAAAAATGAGCGTGCTGTGCAGTCATAGTCCGATGTTATATGTGGGATGGCTAAGACACAGACCTTGAATTTGCAATCGTGGAAATAAATGAAAGGATTATTGGCACTGGGATCTGAAAAAATAGTGTGTCTAAGCACAAAAAATTGGTTTCGCGGATTGCAAGTAGTATTTGCAATTTAATGTGTTCCAAATATTATGAGTATAATTTTTGTGAAAATAGGCAGACCCGTGGCAATATAGCAAGGTAGCCATAACCTTCATAATATTTATTTCTTTGACTTATCATACCAGTAAAAAACTATCAGCTATGATATGTTTGAGTTAGATAGTAACAATGTTTGTAACAAGTAGGATAAATTAGGTTTCTGAGTTATCTATAATTTGCATGCAAACATATTTACTACAGATAATTGATGCACAGGTTGTAGGTAATATGATTTGCTAATTATGTTTCAAATGCAGACCTTAGGACAAAAGTAGTGATTGCATTATACTAGATGTGTGGAGGAGACAAAGGCAAATAATGTGCATTTTATCCTAGCTCACTGAATAATTTTCAAGTATGTTTACATTACGTTGAAGCAATTCCTGTGGAGAATGGAGGTTCATAGTGTTATTTATATTTCATAATGTTCCATCAACTGGAAATATCAAGTTTAAAATTAACATGCTGATAACATTATGGGATAGTGTTAGCAAATGAAAATGGCGGAACATCATTATAATATATGTTCTTTCACATGATATCTCGGCTTCTTTGCGTCTTCTAGACATGTAATGCAACATCATCATTATCCTCAGTGCGATCACGCAATAAAAAATGAGATACAAAGTCCAAAGTTCACACACTCGCTGGAAATTCTCTTGTTCCCTTCTCTTGGCGTGGTTGAAGCGTGTCAATGATTATAATAATTTTATGCTAAAAATGGCACTGATGATGATGGTGGTCTGACTCTCACATTTTTTACGGAGAATGGAATGGCATGTATGAATTATGGAACAGAACAAAGAGAGAGTCTATAGGTTTTAGACGACAGACAATTGACTAGACTCTAATGTCTACTGTTAACCAAGCTTACTGACAAAACTGGCTCAAATACGAGCTACAGAATTTGATACGAGTGGGTCATTAATCTGCTTTTCTTGATAATGGTGATAATAAATGCTCTAAAATAAATTATCTTCAATCAGTGACGAAACAGAAGGTCCTGCATCGTCCCCTCACACCAAAAATCCAATAATGTTTCCCACAATCAACTGTCAGTGATCATGCATGAGATTCATGCTTAGTACGTGTGTACTTAACATTGCAGGAGAAATCAATTGAAGGAAATGCACATCTCGAGGGTGTAATATTGGTTTATTAAATTAAATGAATTGGATGGTGGTGCGAGCGCTTGGGAAAATATGGGTTTCCATCATGCAAGATTATGATGGAGGGCAAGGTTCATGTCATCATTTTAAAATTGAACTTTGGTCTAACAGTCTCAAAAAAAGTTATCTTGCTGTTCAAAATACTACAGGAAGAATAAGGATAATATTTTCTGATTGCACCGGAATATAGTGTTATGAACTATTGCCGATAAGCACAGTACACTGACATGATAATGTTTTGTCGTGAAGTTTTTTTTATTTCCATTCATTTGTCAAGCAGGGTTCATAGTCTAGAGTGCAAGTTACTCCAGGGAAATACCAATCCATTCATGGTGCATGTTTGTGCATTTTAAAACGGAATTACGAGATTGAATTAAGGGTTGTTGGCGATGAAATGACGGGTATGGCCAGAGTTGATTCTTAATGTTATCGGGATTATCAAGGAGATTTTTAAACCAAAGAAGGCATTTTTTCCGTTTCACGCATTCCACGCATGCAGCATTTTTTTCATGTCATGATAATCACGTATTCAAAAGCATACAAGTCTTTGTATCTCTGTGGACTTTTGATACATGAGCAGGGTTATGTTTTCTGAGAAAAAGGGGACAGAAAAGGGCAAGGTCGAGGTCTAGCTACTAAACTGTTTGTTTAGTGTGAGTATGCATGCAAGAAAACATGTTTTACTAGCCTACTGGAGCATGAATCTCAAGTGCGACAAGCTTTTTAGGGATGCAATCAAAGAGGGAGGAATTAGAATTCCGGGTTAGTCTGATTTTAGCTGGCTTGTCGTGCGTTGCTGTACTTGCTGTGCTTTAGCAGGAGTTAAAATACCTAGAAAACCGGATTTTACTTGTGCTTCTTGCGAAGTAATTTACGACGGGCGTAGTAGGTCTGTGCATTCATACATTAATGTTTTTCGGTAGAATTTCTCTTTGTTCATTTCTGGTATTGTATTCACTTTCGTGGTAAATTATATTTTCGCTAATATATTTCAAACTGATAAGAAGTAGGTAGGTACTAAAAGCAAAGAGGAAGGAGGCATCATTGTATGCTGTGTTTGTTCAATATTGTGGTAATATTTGTCAAATTTTATTTGTGGAAGCTTTTTGCATATCATACTCAGGAAGTTTGAATATTGCATGCATAAACATAATAAATCGAGTATAGAAAAATACTCCAATTTAATTAAGGAAAAATTGGATCTTGAGAATAGTCAGAAAAAAAATATCATAAAAAGCAAAAGTTATACGTGTATCGCTAATGTGTGAAAAATAAATCGATATTGTTATACAGCAAGTGGCCTAAATTTGCAGTTATTGTTTAATGATTGATATATAATATACTACCTTGCAAAATACAGGAAAATTCGCAGAAAAATGGCAAGTTTCATGTTTCAATGAACTTAAGTGGCAGAGCCAGAAAAAAGCTGTAAACATATTTTTGTAATTTAGTCTAGTCAGTAGTTGTCTTCAGTATGGAAAGTGTTCATGATGAAAGCAATATTGCTCTTGTAAATTATTTCTCAGCTTAAGTATTACCGTAACTGCTAGTCTATTGAACATAAATGTTTTCGCATTATGTTAATCGCATAATTTTGATTTTTTGGTTCACAGGCTCACAACAAAATGCCGTCAATTTCTCAAATTGAGGAAGGACTCCCCGTCCTCACCGGTTTCTCAGTGCAGCACAAAAAGAACGCTGAAAACGAATTGTTTCAGAATGGAATCAGTAATGGAATTCACAACAATAGCAATAACAAGAGCAAACATCACGCAATGGAAAAGTTTGAGAGTGAGAACAATATGATTCTTTCCGAAAAGAATGGAAATCATTACACCAATGGAAACGGAGTTGCTTACACTAATGGAAACGGAGTTGCAAATGGAAACGGGTGTCATGATGAAACCGACAGGGTAAGTCTTATATTCATTTTCTTTTTAATCCCAAGAAGTAAAAGTAGGGTATGGCTAGTTTTGTAAATTATTTCGTATAATAGAACATAGTAAACCGTGGAGTATCCTATAGGTAATTTCATTTGTTTGCTGGAAGGAATTAACCCTTGATGAATATTTGAAACTAATTAAATGTTTGCAAGTCTAATTTGTGTTATTCTGTTGTTTTGCAGGCTACAGTAATAAAGCATGAACCTATGAGAAACGGAATGGCGAATGGATTTCACGTCTCTGAAAAGACGGTCATAAACCAGTCTGTCCCACTCACTGTCAAAGCTACCCCATTGAACAGTACCGATGAGGATCCTAGTCTTGCATGGAAGCGAGATGGAAAAGTCTACAATAAAGGTAAATTTTTCAGTACTTAATTAACCTCTGTACGTGTACGGTTTTACGATTCACTACAACAGGCTTTGATCCGAATTCTGTTGACAACGCCAACGAAAAGTGTATGCTTGAAATATTGATTGGATGATAGGAAACGGTTTTCATTTTTTCATATACAGCTTTTACATGCTCATTCATTATAAGCTATGAATATTCAGTCTTAGGACAATTAACGTAGTTTGTAGGCATAGTAAACTGGTGCTAGCCAGCCAACTGGCTCCCATCATCATCACTAATAACACGGGAAGAAGGTTAAGCAGTTGATTAGCGGTACGTCATCATCATATCGGTGTCCTTTTGTATCCCACAAAGCGTTTAGCATGCAATGTTCAAAGGAAGCCAATATGCTGGAAGCCTTGACTGACATAGTACGTAGTAAAAATTGTATATAGTAAGAAAACGGTAGCAAAAATTATATTGCGCTGAGTAATCTATAGGAATTTTTCACTCAGATGTCAGACAGATAGAGCAAGTAGTTTCATAATAATAATGTGCTAGCGTTAGGCTGCGATTAGGTTACTTCCTGAGGAAGGTCATCTTCGGGTTGTTTTTTTTACTTCTGATCATCAAAGAAAAACTGGTCTTCCTCAGGAAGAGAGTGTATAATGCAAAGAAAACAAAGATGCATCAAGAATCATGATGCGATTGTGTTAGATGTGACGCATTGCACATTTTTTGCAACAAAAAATTGATGTATTAATGTATCCTAAATAACTGCATAATGAAAGGAAAAATTGTGGTAGAGTGTGTGAGGAACTAGGTTTCTCTGTAATTTTACGTCCTTCCTTGACCATTTTACAATCTAAAAAAACATAATGCTGATGATCATCTCATCGTTGTCGTGGTCGTCACATCATTTTGAGCATAACCAGCTATCTGTCGAGTTTATCAAGATAAATGACTAGTAGATGTACAAGTTAGTATAGCTATTGAAGTTAGTGGTGGTGGTAGCAAGTCATCGTCAGTGTCATGGTCATCAGCAGTCGAGTAATAAACCCAATAAGTCGGCCTTGTGCCAACTTTCGCCTATCATGCGTACATTATTCTGCATAGGTATATGAACGGCGACAACGTTCATGCGCTATATACCGACAAAGATTGTTTAATATGCATAGACTATAATGTCACTGTGCGCTTCTGCAATTATGGAAATGTTCTAAATGTTGTAGTAGAACAAAATGTACCATGCAATAAAAAAATCATTGCCGTGATCCGTAAAGCTATTTCCTTTAGTAATAAGATAAACGGCGATTTCAAACATGATGTTTAATGCAACGCGTAATTATTTTTTATTAAAACAGGACCCAACCAGATTTTGCCATCTACGGCAATCTACACGTGGCATGCAGATGGTGCTACCAGAATCAGCAAATTGGGCAGTGGGGACATGGCAGAGAGGACCCCCATGTCTGTCCCATCCCTCCTGGAAAGAGCAGCCCAGAGAGCACCCGAACGTATGGCTTTGGCTGTCAAGAGGAACGGTGAATGGCAGAAATGGACTTACAAGTAAGAATTTAAGCAAAAATCGAAATCATAGTTTTGCTAGTGTTGCGCAATCTCTTTAAGATTCTGAAATGATAATGATAAAAGGGAGATTCATGATTATCGTTTCTCATCAGTTTTCTTAAAGATTGTGCAATAAATTATTAATACGCGCGTAATCATTTAATCTTCCCCATTGATTAGCTGTATATATATTTTATCAATGATTCTTTTTGGGATTTTCCAGGCAATATCTAAAAGATGTCCGCACTGCTGCCAAAGGGTTCATTGCCTTAGGCCTTGAACGCTACCATTCCGTGTGCATCTTGGGTTTCAACGCTCCCGAATGGTTCATCTCTGACTTGGCCGCAATATACGCTGGGTAAGTAAAGAAATGACAAAATATTTTGTGGACAGAAATAGAAAGCAAAACAAAAGAGCGTAGACATATTCATTTGAAACATGACTTGACATTTTAATTTTTACAATACCATTTTCTTTTTAAATTTTAGTGGGTTCGCTGCTGGCATTTACACAACGAATTCCCCTGAGGCTTGTGCTTACGTCGCAAAAGACAGCAAAGCCAACATAATCGTTGTTGAAGATGAGAAGCAGTTGGAAAAAGTTATGAAACACAAGGATGAGCTACCCAACTTGAAAGCCATCATTCAGTACATTGGAGAGCCCAAGGATCCCAGCGTGTACAGTTGGTCAAAATTGATGATGTTGGGTGGTCAGCAAACGGATGACGTTTTGGAAGAGCGTTTGAAGCAGATTGCCATCAACCAATGTTGTACCCTGATCTACACATCAGGCACCACTGGAAACCCAAAGGGAGTTATGCTTTCTCACGACAACATGACCTGGTTGGCTCACATCAACTGCAAAATGTGCAACTTTAGGGATTTTGTTGAAGAGTACATCAGTTTCCTCCCATTGTCCCATGTTGCTGCACAAATGGCCGACTTGTATTGTCCACTGACCTGCTCTGCATCCGTTTACTTTGCCGACAAGAACGCCTTAAAGGGTAGTTTGATTGAAACCATGAGAGAGATCAAGCCAACGAAATTCTTGGCAGTGCCAAGAGTTTGGGAAAAGATGTATGAAAAGATGCAGGACATCGGAAGAAGCACAACTGGAGTAAAGAAGATGATTGCCACATGGGCTAAGGCAAAGGGCTTGGAATACAACATGAAACGAATGGCTGGAGTGGAAAACCCAGAAACTCTTGGCTTTAAAATTGCAAACAAGCTAATCCTATCAAAAATCAGGGACGCTTTGGGATTGACCCGGTGTGACCTTCACTTATCTGGTGCTGCCCCCATCAACCCAGAAATCCTCAAGTACTTTATGTCTCTGAACATTGTGGTGACAGAGGTTTACGGAATGAGTGAATGCAGTGGCCCACATTGCATGGGACTTGAGTCTGGATTCAGATTGGGCAGCGTGGGTAGAACCATGTTGGGTGTGACTACAAGACTTGACAAACCTGATGAAGAAGGCAACGGAGAAATCTGCATGGGAGGACGTCACGTCCAAATGGGCTACTTAAACCAACCCGAGAAGACTCAAGGTGCTATTGACGATGAGGGATGGCTCCACTCTGAGGATATTGGCAGACTTGACGAAGATGGTTACATGTTTATTACGGGAAGAATAAAGGAGCTCCTCATCACCGCTGGAGGTGAAAACGTTGCACCTGTCCCCATCGAAGATAACATTAAGACAGCCCTCCCAATCCTGAGCCAAGCTATGCTTTTGGGGGATAAGCTCAAATTCCTCTCTATTCTTCTTACTCTTAAGGTAACATTTGTTGAAAAGTATTTAGTGTTTTTTCCTGTTTCACTTCCAAACATTTGCAGTGATATATGCATTTTTTTTTCATTTTACAGACTGATGTTGATAAAGAAACTCAAGAACCTCTTGATACGTTGCTCCCATTCGTAAAAGACTGGATGAAGAAGAATGGTGACTGTACCGTAAACACGGTTCAAGACGTATTGAAGGAGCTCTACGAGAAGAAGAATCAAAAGTTGATTGCCGCCTTCCAAGCCGGAGTCGACGCAGCTAACAAGAAGGCCGTTTCCCAAGCACAAAAGATCCAGAAATGGCATCTTCTCCCTGTAGACTTTTCCATTCCAGGAGGAGAGTTCGGTAAGTTGAAACATCTAATTTTTGCCATGCATTTCCATTTGAATTATAATTTCAAATGAAATACCTTTTATATTCATATTCAATTCTTTTTCTCCTTGTAGGTCCTACCTTGAAGCTGAAGAGACCAACCGTAGTGCAAAAATACCAGCATACAATTGATGAGCTGTACAATGTATAAGATTATATCTAGAGTTTAATTAGGACAAGCCATTTATTTAAAGCAATTTTCACTTTAACTAGGCTAAGAACAAATTACTATGTACAGTATATACTTAAAATAATACCGCCTCCTAAAATATGCGTAATTTCATTACGTGTAAAATATCAACTATACCTTGTAACAGTACTCCTGTTAAATCACGTTTATGTGAACAAAGTTTGTACAGTTCAATAGTGAATATTCTAGCATGTAGTTGTCGTTTAAATATGTTAAGCAAATTGGCAAAATTCAGACACACATCACAATGCATGTTTGTGAAACTGATGTTGCAAGTGATGCAACGAGAAAATCCAGGAATTGATTTTAAGTAAAATATAGATTGACTTTTGTGATGTTGAAAACAAGGAAATTGAGTAATAATTGTAATCGTAAATTAAAACCTGTCTAGCGTCAGGTTAGATTAGTCATATTTATGGAAACGTGCCAGCATGCTTCAAAGTAATGAGAATGATGAACAAAGGAAACTGTTTGCTATTGAAAGTTGAACGCTGGAAGAGTTCTACATCTGATTATTATTAATATTAATAGCCAGCCAGAGTTATTAAAAATGTTATATTCAAGGCTTTCTTTAATCTTCAAAATATGATTAGTCATAAGAAAACATTTTATCGCTTTAAAAGGAAAAAATAAACCAAACTTTCCGGTCCATAATTTTCATCTGTTAAGATATTAATTACTACAAAGTACGATTCAATACAGATTAGCTGCCACTCTGGCTTGCCCATTAATAATTTTTTTCTGAAAACATAGATCTGACCTTCAGGCTTACTGAAAAGATTGTAAACTTTTTCCTGCTGCTGCGAAGTAAGTAGAATATGGGAAGAAACGGACATTTGGACTTAATGATTATTGTAGATCTACACACTACAGTAATAAGAAATACCTAAACTATTACTACAAGTTCCTGCAGCAATATAATCTTTAACTACATATTATTATATACGCTGGTATTATCTAATGTTATCTAGAACATGTGTACTGTTATATTTTTTTAGAAAACAGGGTTTTTTTTTGTTGTTCGCAAATACAGCTGCGCGCAAAATAATATATTATATTTTGGTTGTGTAAATGATGAGGTACTCGGCTACAAAAGAGTCAACAATATAAGCAACTTGAGTTTAATTATTGTACATTGTGTAATTTAGTTCGGGTCTTTTTGGACATATCCGTTTTTGACTTACACTTTATTTGTGTATTTTTTGAGAAAATAACCGCTTGCCAGTTTTTGTAGTCGCAAGTACACACATCACTCTCAGACAGACACATCAACACAAAAATATAAAATAGCCCAGCTATAGAAATAAGTCTTTTTTGCGCAAAAGATTTTTCAAATCAAGTACTTAATTAGATTATGTATATAAGCGTTATAAATACATTATAATAATAAAACGGCAATATTAATTCCGAGGATTCTACTATTGTATGTCTATATATTTAAAAAAAAACTTGGGAACGTGTTGTAGACGCGCCGGTATTTTGAAAGAGAAAGGTGAAGAAGGACAAGTTTTCGCAGTGATATTGTAGTCACATTATTACTATTACATAAGAAATATACGAATTTAAGATATTATTATTATTGTATCAATGTATTTTTTCTTCTCTGCTACCTTTTTTGTGCTACTATATAATAATGATAAACTTATAAGATTATTAGTGAGGATTATGAATTATGAAACATGTAATGGAAAAGGAAGAAAAATGGACAATTTATAAAAAGCAATTTTGAAAGCTACGTAATAAAAAGAAAAATTGTGAAGACCAAAGAAAATCTATTTGAGACTCATTCCGTTTTTTGTTCATTGCCAACTTTCATCGTTTTTGTCCATGTGCTTCTTTTGGCTTCTACTAATGTTACTGTGGATTTATTCAGTAAAAGTCATAAGATCAAAGACAGATAAAATTGGCTTTTAAAAACTAACATGCATACAAACAATACATGTGCTTGTAAATTACAAGTTGTAATTATTTTAAATTACTGATAAACCATCTAAACAAAATTAGGAGAACATTACAAAATTTACAAGTTTCGTATGACGCTTTACCACATTAACTATGCCATGTCCACCATGTCTTCTTTCACTTTGCCGCATAGGTCTCTCGAAGTCTCTACACAGATCAGAAAATCTAGTTTCCTGGAGCAAAACCCCGTGGCACACAAAGTTTCGTTCTTATCATTCTTTTCCCTACCGAATCAGTAGGAATTCCTGTTGCCAACCGCTTTTATCGCGATTCCTGTACCATCATTCCGTGAGTATGAGTGTCCTGATAAATTATTGTATTTGACCCCAGTCGAGTTTTGCATTTTGTGTCTTAACGTTCTCAGGCAAATGGTCAGTTTATTTTAAGCCAAGACCACGATAGAAATCGTTTGCATACTTCCTCTCAAGCATTCAGTGACTTCAAACCAACTCCCCCAGACAAAGATCCCAGCTTAGAATGGACACGGAGTGGAAAGGAGTTTTTAAACGGACCAGATCAAGTGGTCCCCTCCGAAGCGCTTTATACTTGGCACATCAATGGAGCAGTTCGTTTCAGGATGTTGGGAAAGGAGCCGGGAATTAGTCGTCCGCCTATTTCTGTTCCCACCTTATTTAAGCGTAAAGTTGACAGGTCACCCAATATCCCCGCCCTCGCAGTCAAACGCGACGGACATTGGCAAAAGTTGACCTACGAAAACTACATGGAAAACACTAGAAAAGCTGCCAAAGCGTTTATTGCTCTGGGCTTGGAGCGCTTTAACGGAGTATGCATTTTAGGTTTCAACAGCCCTGAATGGTTCATTGCCAATCTGGGGGCAATATTTGCCGGTGGGGTTCCTGCAGGCATATATACCACCAACTCTGCAAGATCTACGGCTTACATTATGGAGGATAGCAAAGCAAATATTATGGTGGTGGAAGATGACCAGCAACTGTCAAAGGTTCTTCAGTACCGGGAAAGCCTCCCAAACTTGAGAGCTATAATCCAGTACACCGGTGTTCCAGGAGCGGATGGGGTGCTAACCTGGAAGCAACTCTTGGAGTTGGGTGCAGAACAGTCGGACGAAGAGTTGGACAAGAGAATGAAACAACTTGCGATAAATCAGTGCTGCACCCTGATCTATACTTCGGGTACTACTGGCAATCCAAAGGGAGTCATGCTTTCCCACGATAATCTTACTTGGCTTGCTCATGAAGTCCATGAATTTAGTGGATTAAAAGACACCTTGCAGGAAGTTGTCAGCTACTTGCCACTTAGTCACATTGCTGCCCAGAATGCAGACCTTTACCTGCCAATGGTTGTCGATGGCACGGTCTACTTTGCAGATCCGGACGCTCTCAAAGGCACCCTAATCAATACGCTGACTGAAATCCAGCCCACAGTTTTTCTCGCCGTGCCCCGAGTTTGGGAAAAAATTTATTGCAGACTTCGGGAGGTTGGGGCAAAGAATTCTGGTCTTAAACTGCAAATTGCAAACTGGGCAAAGGCTCAAGCGAAACAATACAATACACAGAAACTACTAGGAAAACGAAATCCGGAAACATTTCAATTTAAAATGGCCGACAAAATTGTGCTCTCCAGAATAAAACATGCGTTGGGTCTTTCTCGGTGTGAAATGGCAATTACAGCAGCTGCTCCGATTAACTTGAATATTTTAGAATATTTCCAAACCCTGAATATTGTCATTGGAGAGGCATATGGGCTAAGTGAATGTAGTGGACCTCACACGATGAATGTTCCAGCAAAAAACTTGATAAAATTGGGCAGTATCGGTCAGACAACAGGATGTGCCGTCACGAAACTGGACTCTGTAACGGCTGATGGACAGGGAGAGATTTGCCTAGGTGGTCGACACACTTTAATGGGATACCTGAACGAAGAGGAGAAAACGAAGGCAGCCATTGACAAGGATGGCTGGCTTCACTCTGAAGATTTGGGGAGAATTGATAAGGACGGGTTTGTGTACGTCACCGGAAGACTAAAAGAATTACTGATCACAGCAGGAGGGGAAAACGTAGCCCCCGTGCCCATTGAAGAGAACATTAAAAATGCCTTGCCTTGTCTGAGTAATGTGATGGTGATTGGGGATCAGCTCAAGTTTCTCTCGGTTTTGATGACTTTAAAGGTAAAAACAACATAGAACAAAGTGGGGTAGTAATAATGATGGATAAAAAACGGGGAAAACTGACTCACTCCAGCATAGTGATTTCTCTCACCTTCATTTCACGCTGGATTAAGTTTTTCACTCCGCTCTCATTCCCTTTCTCTATCTCTTTTCCTTTGCTTTCTGTGTGATCTTTCAGACTGAAATGAACACGGAGACGCATGAACCACTGGAAAAATTGACTAAGGCCACCAAAAACTGGGTGGAAAAGCATGGCAGTTGTACAGTGAATACGGTCAAGGATGTGCTGAATGAGATATACGAAAAGAATAATTCAAAGGTAAATGGAAAGTGACGGGGGACGTTTTTGAACCATGGTCCCACTTTTCAAATAATTTGATTGGATGGGGCAATTTAATTGATCATTTTTCGCCTGATGTCATTGTTTTAAATAAATTGGTTGTGGCATTTTTGTTGTTTCTCTAGCTGATTAATGCTTTCAATACTGGTGTGATGATGGCCAATACTAAATCTGTGTCAAGGGCGAGCAAAGTGAAAAAGTGGGTGATTCTACCAAGAGACTTTTCCATTCCGGGCGGAGAACTAGGTAGCACACTTTGCATATTTTTGCACAAATTGCCAAGTTTAGTAGTAATAGTATAAATTCTGACAATTACAGGACCTACACTAAAGCTGAAGAGGTCTGTGGCATTACAAAAGTATCAGGATATTGTTCAAGAGATTTATAAAGTAAAAATGCATATATTCAAGCATGAAAATGAAAGCCACATTTTGCAATACTAAATTTCTTCAAAATTATCGTTTAGGACGGGTTAGATCCCAACAGCACTGGAGCTCTTGGATAATGAAAGCCAAAAAATAAACGACAAAACTATTATTTATAAAAGTTGTTCTCATGTTTAAATTAATCATTCATCTAACTTTCAATGGTGCACAACAACAAATGAAATGGAAATGCAAGAAGAACAAGGCCAACTCATCAAGCGATGTCCTTCGCAGATAATAACCAAAACCTCGTTTTATCGCCGCAAGCCCAAGTCATTTTCCTATACGCTAGAAAGACGAACGCTGATATCATTGCAAACTTTTACCTCTACCACCATTTGCCTTGAAGACAGATAGTGGTTTTATGTTCAGCCTCATTGAAAATGGAGAAGTGTCCATTACATCCCAACATCCATTTAGTTTAGAATCTTCAGCTAGCAAACAGTACTCTGGAGATCAATAACAAGCGACACATCAACGGTAGCAGAAGCACTCCACAGAATCCAGAGAGAAAATATCCTAGTTTTGGAGTAGGTAACCGGTTCAATAAATCTTTGCCGAGGTGAGCCTCATTTCTTCTCCTCCTCTCCAATCCCAAAGGCCACCACCGACATCAATTGAATTAACCTACACACTTGCTGTTTTTGGCTGAAGAAGCTTTGAAAACAAAAACACTCCAAAAGGGAAAAAATAGTACTGTAATCGTTTGGTACATATCTTTTTTATCTGTCTAATGCTGATGATCAGGGTTTTCCATGTTGTATTCCTTCACAAGTCAATGTCAACATTATCATCAAGCTAGGAAAACTCATAACCCGACTTTTTGACAAGTTTTGAGGGTAATCTAATAATGAGGTCCTTGTAGCAGGCGACATTTTCGCAATTTCTACTTTCTTCCCATTTCCCACTCATGCGTAGGTACACCGAAAGCAGCTAATGAGCTGCTACAACTAGTACTACTACCAGCACAACATGACATTCTCCTCAAACTGGAGGGTATTAATGACTTTCACTCACTTTCCCCCTTCTTTGTTGACTTGTGCTCTTTGCAACTTTCACTGACAATGACAATCTTCACAGAAGGAAATAACAACTTCTTGGCACAAAGTTGGCATACCTGTGTGTGGCTGGGCTTGAGTCATCATCGTCAATGCAAAACTTGCAAACTTGAGCCTGATGAGCTTTTATGAACTCAATTAGTTGGCGTATAGTAAGAGGAATTAAATCAGCACGTCATACTACACCCATCTAAACATGCTTGTTATTATAGGAGAAGGAAATGCGTGTATTTATATCTTCCTCTAATCACGACCATTAACGGTAATATGAACATGAGTCTCTTTCAGGGTCGATAGCAATAAAGTTGACACATTTAATCGGATTCTCTGTATAAGTGCCTACTTTTCGATATTTCTTTCATCATGATCATCATCTTCCCTGTCCTTTCCCCGATTAAACGTGCCGTGTCTTTGGCGCAGGAAGTTTTTTCTCTTCTCTAGTTTTCATCAATGGGGAAATAAACACACAAATCCTCTCTCCCAAACAAAATCCGTTCTATTGGAATGATCAGTCTAACTTTGTGAGTTTTGGACTGCCATTTTACTTACTCCACACTTTAGACTACCCATCTCCAAAGCCAAAGCAACTTGTCAGCCAAAAAAGTTGTTTTTCAAAGTTTCGAAAACTTTCCTACTCCTGCTGATCAGTAGAGAAGCATCAACATGATCATCATCATCAAAACTACTTGTGTGTCGTGATTATCCTTATTGTTGGCAACTTTTTTTGGGGAAACTGCTTTGATTATGACTATGACATGAGTAGGAGGAGAAGGCCGTTCCACTTTCATATCCAAGTAAAATATACTATCATTCTTGTGTCTGACTGCCGTCCTTGCTTTGGCTGCTGCTGTTTTCGTGCTCTTCTTCAGCTTTTGTCGATGAAAGCCAATTGGAGAAAAACAGAAATCACGTCGTTTGGGCACACTTTCCAAAAAGGAAAATGACTTCAGTGAAGCGAAGCAGGGGAATGGGCAAATACCTATGTTGTATGCTTATTCATGCGTTTATATCTTACCAAAAGTTACTAATAATATGGTTAACGTTATGGGCATCATGATAAGACGCAAGGAGAAAGTTTTGAAAAAAGAGAGACTCACAAGTTCGGCTACTTGTTTTTGAAGGAACATCACAACAGTCATAGGGATGAGTGAAGAAACGGATCATGTAGCAGGAGTACGGAGAAAGCACGGGAGGAGAGATAGAAGAGGATGAGAGTATGATGATCTTGATGGTGATATTGATAATGTCTGTTTTAATGCGCAGTAATCAAGAAATCATGATCGCTTTTAATGGGCAGTGGCAGTTATGTAGCGCAATAATAATAATATAAGGAGAACAAGTAGAGGGTGAAGTGGAAACAAAACTCTTTTCTTTTGAGCTTCTTTGTCAAGTTTCGTAGCTTCCTCTTATTCACTTGTTCATGGTATCCACCCTCGCGGAAGTGAAATTGAGTAGGAAATGACTACGTAACGGTTAGGAAAGTAGTGAGTAAAGAGAAGAAGAACGTCTTGAACATCATAAAAGTGAAAAGCAAAATGCAGGGGATGATGATAATACGAATCATTATCTTTTCGAAAACTAGCAAGTAAAAAAGAAGTGCCAGGAAGAGAGATGGAGACGAGAGAATAAAGATAGGATAAGTAATATTCATTCATTTCCTATCATAATGGCTGTATCACCCTATCAAGCGATGACAATCATTTTAATTGCGTATAATGTTGCCTTAAGAAATGGATGATACGACACGAGATGCATAAATTAACTATAATACAACAGTTGTTTAATAATAACTCTATTCACAAAGAACCACATTTTTGACAAACTTTATTTTTAACTTCAAGGTAGACTAAAATAAAAAAAAACATACAAGCCGTTGGTACAAATGTAAATATCTGATAAGTCATATAGATCAATGCAACCTGGACCTCGATCCCTGAGCAATGCTCCATTTCGTCCTTTATGGAATACCCATACATAGAGTGTGTATAGTTTTTCTTCCTTGCAAAACGGTTACCAGATTGAAACGTATTTAAGATTAGGATTATATAAGCGTATAAAAATGACAATCCTAAAATTAGCCTGGGAGGAAAGCTTGGGAGACGCGCATTCACTTTCTTGGGTTCATTTGAGAGTGATTTGCTCAGCAAAATTTGCTGACCTTAAAGACTAAAATAAGGTTATACATCTATACAACATCTATAATTAGGTATACTTGGATGGATTTTTTTCTTCGCTTTGTCCTTTAACAAGAATCTTTATGTATTTTGAATACATAATGCCATACTTAAGCATACAAGGACTAAACATTTGGCCATTATGATCAGCTTATAAATACACACAATCAGTACAAACAATTGACCATATAAAAATTTCAATGGTATCTTAATCATGGTTTTATACATATATGTCTCATAATATTGACTCATTTTTGGCCATCCTTGAGTTTCCCAAATGATATGTATTATGTACAGTCTTCCGCATATTTTATGTGCGCACATATTCAACCCGCATAAGTTTTGACCGTAGCACTCATGACTCGCTACAAAATCACAACGAAAAGTAAAAATGTACTGGAAATTGTCAAACCGCTTATTTTCCATCAACGTAAACCACCTAAAAATAGCTGCGTTATGTAACCACTTTCAATTTCAGGTTTTGTGTTAATGATCATGAACAAGTACTGAAACCCTCAATATAGTCTATAACTATACAATTTACTGACAATTATTTTACTACGACCTTGTTTTTCAGACAGAAACTACTCTGCTAAAGTAAGGTTCACGTGTACCCTTCCTGACACCTCCAGATATCTGTTGTAATCTATCTACCTACATTGTTTTAACCTTAATTCCTATTGCATGAAACAGCAAGATGTTAGGAGTAAATGTTTACTAACGCAAACCTTAATAAAAGAAAAATGCAGACAATGTGAGGAGCATAATATAGGTATTCTTATAAATATCCTTCACAAACTTTGTCTGTTTACGTTCGTCGCTTTGCTAAAGCTTTCAGTATAAATACTACGTGTATTTTAGGCAGTCATAAATTCGGGGAAATAGTCTTGATGAAAATTTTTTTTAATGTCTCGCATGTGTCCTAAATCGGTTCCTGGTCTAGAAACCGCTCCAATGTGTACCGAAAACAAGCGTAAAGAGGGAGAGCTTAGAGATGAGGTGGTCGACCAACCAGCAGACCTTCCGCCAATCCCATAATTATTGCCCATTTCCCATTTTACGAACATAACACGTCTTTCACCACCATCACAACCGAGCACCTTGCTTTTTCCGCTATTTGCTGTTCACAGGCTTCATCAACCATAAACACATACGCAGAACACCAAAGCGTTGTGTAGTTTTTGTCGAGGTGATTTTTGTGAACTGGGTTGTGTGGGGTGCTTAACCCAGAATGGAAAAGTGATATAAAGGGATCGTGGTGATGTTGGTACGGACGCGTAACCACGAAAAATATCAAAATTGCACTTTACGTGCCTCTGGTTCTGGTTCTCTACCGTCCATTTCTGGGGACGAAAAAAGAGCCTTTTCAACCGTTTCTGCTTGGTTGTCACCAGCGCTGTCATTTTGTTCGTACATATTTTCAAATGTTATGTAACAGAAGGTATGTAACCTACCAAACTACATCAAAGCCAAGTGGTTGATGCGGTGGTGTGGAGAGTACAAACCACTTATCTGAACCAAAGCATTTCTCTTTCCTGCCACGAGTGGATTTTTTCCTTGAATTGGCTGTACATTGTTGTCCTCTTCAAAAAAACAAGATTCTGATTAGTCTTGTTAGCAGTTCAACCACCCCATTCTTCTAAATAAAAAACTTGCAAGCCTGGATACATATAATAAGATCTCTACTTTTGCTTCCCTGTTTCCGCCCACTCCTTTGCTGGATGTCACTGGATTTTCTCATTTCAATCCAGTTCTGTCTATCTTACGGCCATATTATTCTGGAGAAAGCCGAGGTCATCATTTCCGCTGCTGTTGGTTGACCCGGGAAAAAGATATCTTACTTTTTATTCACCAGCTTTAAGCGGTAGATTTTTTTCTTTACTTCTTTCTCCGCTCTCTCCTTGTCCACAAGATGGATATTTTAGATAGAATCCTATTTCTTGTGTCACATGCTATCATGATAATATTCTGTGGTGAAATGAAAGGTGAAAGTCAAAAGAAACGGCCACGATAAAGATGCGCCTAGCTATATCACCATCATCACCGTCCTCGTTCTCCTCCTCTCAACTAGAAAATGTTTGTGTGTTCACCTTTCTCCCATATCATTTGATGATATGGTGAAACCACACGCGGCCTTCTTTTTACCAAGCAGGAGTGGGGGAAAATGGGGAAAGATTTTTAGAAGCAGTGATGCTGATGATGGTGGCAACGGAATAAGGAAAAGGCCCCCAGTTATTTATTTCATGATATGACCCTTCATCCGTAAACTAACGTTTTTTGTACACACATTCAATTCCCGTAATATGTAATAATATTCCTTTTTGCTCAGAAAAAACTACGCGTCTGCTTTTCTGCCAAGACGATATGATGATGATGATGACGGGAACGAGAGCGTACAACACTCAACTTTTTTTACTCTGCTTGGATGACATTTGATTGCTTCTTAGAGAGAGAAAAAAGCAAGCATAAAGTATATACCTAATACGGTAGCTTCAATTTACCTGTGTCCTTACATCTCATAAATATCTAGAGCTACCGCTACGCTTTCACCAGAGAAAAACGGGTTGGGTTTCACCGAAAGAAAGTGGAAGCGAGTAGCCTCCGGGCTTTAAATATTATGCTCTGCTTTTTCTCTCCGTCATCATCATCTCATCCTGTTTCCGATGATGAAAATGGCTAAGTTGACTTGGTCTACATTATATTATTCTGCTAAAGAAAAATCACTGACAACTAGCTTGTATACCTTTAGATAATAAGAGTGTGTAGACCTATATTTTTTCACCACACTGCCAATTTCGACAACGATCCCAATGATAATGAGAAGCAGACAACATCAGAATGTCAACGTGAACAAGCAGGTACAAAAATATGATGAGATACGCTTTTTCATCTTCTCCAGTCTCGGTTTTAATTTGATACTTGAACACAGGGTTAGCAGTTCTGTCGCCACTTGAATCAAACCCAGATACACAATTTTCTCGCTACCTGCTCATTATTGCATTACCCCACATTTCCAACCACCACCCCTACCCATCATCATCATCTCTTATGCTACAACACTCCAACAGTTGACAATTTACGATCACGTATTTAATTTTATGTCCACACCAGTGCAGCGTCTTATATAGCACAAAGGTTTCTACGAAGAGTGAAAAAACAAACTTGGTAATATGTATTATGATAATAGTAGCAAGACATGGAACACGTAGTTTATAGCCTGTGCGTAGTAGTCCTTTGCCCTTATTTTTTCGTTAGGTATTTTGTAACGTAATAATAAACCTGGACGGAAACATCCCCTCCGAGGAAACAGCAAACTCCCAGCAGATGACAACGTTGCGAGATGAACAAGTAGTTGTAAGCACATAGCAAAGGTTAACGACAAATACACTGTAACTGGTGACTATTTTCGTTGGACTAGTTTATTTTCATAGTTATATACATGCACCAAGAGAAAGAGAAAAAACTTGTCATTTTTTATCATAACGACAGGGAAAGGGGGAGACGGGAAACATGAAATTGACTCACTTTTGTTTCTTCGACGAACATGGTGTGCTTGTGTTGTCGCTAGTGAGGTGGATGTACGAGTTTGATGAGCCTGAGAAAAAACAAGAAATCGGATACCGCTCCCTATATATTTTTCGTCTGGTTTTGCAGAAAAACGCTAACTACTTGAAACTGTCATGCATTATATAGGTACTATCTTTTTGCAACTATACTACTTGTATCACCACAACTGTTACTGCTACTTGCATTGCTGATGATAACAAATTCTGTACTATTTCTCCTCAAATACCACTTTTTGCAATCTGACTCCGTCAATTTGCACAATCATTTCTGCTTTTTTCTCTTCTTGATGATATGGTGGTTTTTGGGGGATAATGTTATCTCGCCCAGTATGTCCTAATACATATACGGTGACATGCACAATAATGACATTTGTGTTTGTCAGCGTGTGCGTTGGTAGTTACACGAGAAGAAGGCGTGAGTAAGAGAGAATTGTAGGATGTTTCTGCAAAAAAACGTACATTCCAGCAAGTACGCCCCTATTTTCTCTTTTTTCATGATCATCGCCATCAACAACGTCGTTATTTGCAGCTTGTTATTTTGTTCTACTTCTTCATCTTCACCCTATTCCCTGCTTTCTTGCTAACTAGTAAACTAGCCAGCTTTATGGAGAAAAAGGGATACGATACTTTGGCAATAGGCGTCTGCAAAAGTTTAATCCTTGATGACAAGCTACACACAGAAAGAACAAATGGAGAAGGAACATTGCCCAATATTTACATTCTTGATTTTTTTTTCTATTTAGCTAGCGTGTGTGTACACAAGACACAAGCACACTAGCAATTTTTTATACACACTTTCTTTTCCTTTTCTTTTAAGATTCAATTGGAAACTGGGTCAGTCAGCGAGTCAGCTTCTTGTTTTCGTGGTCAAACCAACGTATCAGATATACTATATGGAGTTTCTGTTAGCAGAAAAAGACGACTGAAAACAGGGAAATTGATTGCCTTTTTTCTCTAAAGTGAAAAAATAATTATAATGGAAAGGACAACGCTGCTAGCTAGCACAAACACGCGAGTAGAGCAAGAAGTGACACAGAAACGTAGAAAGAAAGAAGTAGTGGACATGTAAACAATGAAATGAATGATGGTTTCAATAACACAAAATCTCATGAAGCAATTAAATGTAGAAAAGGAAGAGAAATCCTAGTTTAAGGCAAACCGAAGAAGAAGAAATCAAGTCTTTTTTATTCCAATCGAACATTTTTGGCTCAGTAGAGCAGCCTCTAGCAATCGCTAAAGTCAGTTCATTCCAGAGGGCTACTCCCTCAAAAACTTGCACCCCATTTCCTGCGTGTCGAGTTAGAGACAGGGAGCAAGTTTTTCATTAGATTTTTTTTTCTAGTGAGCAAATGAAATGAGAAAGGGCATTTTTAAGTGGTGCAATTTGAAGTCACGTTCTCTGTGCCAGTCTTTTTTTCTTTCCTTTATTGGTAGAGAAAAAAAGCAAAAAAGTAGACTCGTTCCCTTTTAAAATGGGATATAATTTTTTAAAGAACTTTTTTCATATGAGACTTGCTTCCAGACAAGTTGAATTGGGAGAGATGAATGAGTTGAGAATGCTGCTGAGGGAGTAAGAACGTTAAAGAGACACTTTTTTCTGTGCCAGGTGCCATTACAAAACGGCTTTTCTTCTCGGAGAGATGATGTAATGATGATGGTCGTAGGTACTTACGGGCTGGATGTCTTCTCCGCTACAATGCACAGGTAGAAAAGAGAAACTTTTGGTAAAGGAGTGTTGGAGGCTGAGTGAAAGGAAAGGTGGCAAAGTATAAAAAAGAGAAAGAGTGAAAGGATTGATTTAACACTTTTCTTCTTTATTCTTCTCCCTTTCCCATCATTTTTAGAGAAAAGCAGAGCAGAGTATTTTTTAAGTTGAGTATCTCTGGATTTTATGAGCCCATTTAAAAACACGTACAAATAGGTACCGAACCGTTTTTAGTATAGCGGCAATATCGTCTCTTCATGAGCATCATTGTCATCCTCAATTTTTCTCCTTGTCTGCCAGTATAATCTGCACAAAATAGTGTCTTTAAAAATACCTCCTTTATTGCACCTCTCTGTGTCTGCTGATATGCAAAACTGAAGAGAAACTTGTGTGAAGAATGTGAAGAAAATGGGTGATATGTGTATGTGAAGGAGGCCGATACGTATCACCTTCCATAAGTGCTCACAATGAGGCAGATGCACCGCCCAAAAAAACCAGCTATTTTCATCTTCATCAGCACCACCATCTTTACGGTTAGTTGGCAGCGTAAAATGGGACTTGGAGGAATATTGCTTTTGAAAATTGCCGTATCACTTGCATTTTATATATAATGATGATACCACGCAGCCACGAGTCCAATCATTTTTGGTGTGCTAGGCATCATACTGCGGTGTGAATCGATGATGACTATGAAGATATTGATGAAGCAGAAGAGAGGCTTATGAAATTCGTACCGAGGACATCACACCACCATACCTTATCCCATTCCACATCAGATCGTTGCAAGAAGAAAGGCGATCATTTCTTGGGGCTTTCTGCATCTTATCATTATCAGCATTTCTTCTCTTCAACAAAATAGATATTCATTTTTGCCTTTGCCAGAGAGAAATGAAAAGGGGTGAGGCGAGCGAGTTGCATCTTATGGGAAAAAAGTACCATTACATGGTAGGTTGCCAGAAAAGCAAAGAACAAATATGTTGTATTCTGAAACTTGAAAGATATTATTTCCTCGCTGAAATGATATACGTCTTTCGGGGAACATTATGCCAAGCATGCATTTTATTTACATGAATTCATCGTCTTTGCTCGTTCCCAATTTTATTATTGTATGTGTGTGCGGGGTAGAGACGGAACTAAGGAAAAGGTGTAAAAACCAACAGCTGGCAAGATCATCATCAATACAATCCTTCTCGCCGTTCACTATCACAATCGGTATATCATTATATTCACCTCACTGTGACTGTGCAGCTAGTGCCGTACGTACATATTTGTCCCCTTCTTGCTTTCTACTTTTTCCCCTTGAACCCGTTCAAAACTACACACCTACACCTTTTCATTGTTCAACTATATCTCCATCACTTCACTGCTCAATCAAAATGGAGAATCCCTCTTTATGATGGGGAAGATTTTCCCATAAAAATAATTCCTGATCCCTCCGGCTTCCCCTCGCAAACAAAAATGTAACTGACATATGCATGCTGCATGTATTTCTTCATTCTTGAGGGAACAATAATAATGTTATCAAGTTATTGTTCGCTATTCATTCATGTAGCCCACGCACATAATACTGTGAAAAGTGGACACGCAAATTTTCATCCGAGATGGAACATCCAAACTCGCCCACACACTGTTTAAATATTTTGCCTGTAAAAGATTACAATGCCTACTGAAATTTCCATTCTCCCGATTTTTTCCTACAAGCCAACAACACGGGAAACTAAAAGCCATACTATTTAGGTATTATAGCTGTTTTTTAAATTTAGAAAATACATATTTGTCATACGTGGGAGTACATATTCAATATTTCCAACCTGAATTCAAAATTGTAAATCACCTCACCTTACACTTGAATTGTCAAGTATTGATCTCCATTCCCATCTTCTACTTGTCTGCTTGTGTACTACTGCATCACAACATTCCCCTTCTCTGAAAATAATATTTCAAACCAAGAATATATTATATTATTATTATGGCTGTGCTAAAGAAAATGATGCTTTATGGTGTTCAATCTTCATTTTATTTTAAGACGAAGGAAAAACTGGAGAAAAAATGATGTGACAAAAGCACTTTTACCATTTTCAACTTTCTTTATTGCATTTTTCCTGTTGGAAACCAGAAAAGATACGGTTATAGTAGATTCACCAAAATATCAAGATGGCAGTAGGGTTGAGTGAGATGCCTGGAAAAGATAGTAAATTTATTTTGGTTAAGGTCCTTTTTGTCATTTTAGCGTCATCATCCAGCTCAAGTCTATCATTTTTTGCTCTGGCACGCCATCGACAACGCAGAAAAATATTAAGAATGAATACGTTTTACCAGCTCGTTCAAGTTTTCCCATGATATCAGCAAACGAACAGAAAACCTATAAAAGAAAAGCCGATAAAAAACTTGTGTGCATGCATACTTTATGATGTTTTTTTCTTGATGGTGGTGGCAGTAGTGCCACAAACTAATACCATTTTTGATAAATGACTGGTTTGAGTAAAATATTTTTGCGGTTTTGTCAATGGTTGACTTTGACTAGAGAGAGATAGATGGATGGATTTGGATGGTGCTGGAAGAAAGGTTATTTTCTTCTTGAACAGAGAGGCTAAGGACTTTCTCCTGCATTTGCTCAGCTTACGCATAATAGTAGTTTTTTATGTCAGTCAAGTCTTCTGACAGCGGTCGACTTTTCTTAGTTTTTTGTGCTCTGATCATCATCAGTCCTACTCTTGTTCTTAGAATTGTATATTATGCGGGGGAGAGAAGATCTTCATTAGGTAATGGTGGTGCTGTCCGCTTTTTACTATTATTTTTTATGTGAGCCAGAAAGGGAAAAGGCATGAATTTCCATTCAGTCCGTGTGTTTTTACATTATAGTCCAGACACTCTGTTTTTTCTCTGGCTTTTGTGTAGAGAAATAATATTGGGATCAGATGAGAAAAAGATTGCAATCTTAGGATGATTTTTTCATCGTCTTTTTCTGGTCATACATTCCTGTGCGTGGAAAGAGAAAGGTCTTGCAGAAAGAGAAGCAAAAAGTGTCTCTGGGTTTAACGGATGTTTGTCATTTTGTGACATATTAAAAGCAAAAAAGGGAAAGAAAAGGATAGAAATCCAAGCGCTTTTTTATTCTCTTCTGCTCTTCTTCTTTTCTATCCGGTTTCCTATTTACTTATGAATTGTTGTCCTTAGAAAGAGTAAAGAGTCTGTTGAGTATACTTGGTCTACAACAACATTGATTGGAACATGAGAAAACTTGCTGTCTAGCTTCCGTGTGTGGAGAATGGATAGACTATATGTGATCCATCTTTTTTCTCTTCTTTTTACGCTGCCGGAGAACAAGACGGATGTCACCCTCAAATCTCATTTTAGTTAACTTGCCGAGCTCATAAAACAAGTTTGTTTCCTTTTATGGCCCTTGTCAAAGAGATTGGTCCCGCCGGGCCCTACCACCACCACTTTTAATGTTTGTGTACGTAAACGTAGCAAACGCAAACAAGCAGGCCCACCAACCTCGTCGGGGGTGGTATATAGATAGACGATGAAGGGCGGTGGTGGTGGTGGAGTTATTACTATTATTATTCCCATATATTGGTATGCATCTGGATAAACATGGTGAAGAAAAAAAAGTTGCCTAACTTCCTACTTGACTTTACTTTCAACTAATCTTAAGCAAGATTTTCGTCGTAAAACCCTCCATTAAAAATTTATTCTGGAAAAGATGTCGTCGTTGTCGTGCGTTCATCAGTTGTGCACGTGGGAGAACTGTTATGACACAAGGCAGAGACGCAAACAAGAAGTTGCAAATATTAGAAAAAAATTCTTGTGCGTTATAAACGGTTCCTGTCTTTCTTCATCTCACTAAAAACAAAATGATATTTTAGCTCTATCATTTCATCTGTGACGAAAAAGGGGTCTATAGCTTCTAAAAATCTCTTTGTGTTTGGTGTGGTGGCATAAAAGTCTCCAAGTGTAAGGAAATCACAAAGAAGATTCTGTTTCCCAGATTTATTTCCAGATTGAAAGCTTCTCTTGTTTACGTACTCCTACGATTACAACCACTTCTCTCAGACGGTTGCGTTTTATGGAGAAAGTTGAACAGGGAAAAGTAATAATAAGCGGATAAAGGGAAGGCACACCAAAATAATTGCGATACTAGATGATGACAAAATGATGATGAGACAATGGATAAAACCTATCAAGTTGAAATTGTCAGAGCACTACAATCTGTCTGTGTATATGCAAAGTAACCAATGCTAACAGTATATGTTTTCACACTATTGCTACTTACTTTATTATTAAGATCAATAAGGATAATCAGAGATTTGTTGTTGTTATTGTCGCAGTTTTTGGAAGAAACTAAATATAAATAGGCACTTTGGGGAATTATCGAGACGAAGGTCGTTATTGGGAAAACAGAGTTAGCTGAAGGGCTGCTTTTATAAACATTCATTTGTTTGTACTCTACACGAATCATCATATTGTTTATTGAAACATGAACGACAATTTTTATTGTCATTTTATTTGAGAAAGGAAAAATTCAAATTAAAAGTCTGAAAATGACTTTATAAAACAAAGTCTTTCACTGAAACCCTTACCATCCACAGGCTTGTCAAAATTGCAATTTCTCTACAAAAAGTAATCATTTCAATTTGATACACCTCGTTAATTTTAATAGGCAGAGAAGAATGTAGCACAGCAGACGCAAAAAAATGAAATGACAATCCCATCAACATCTCAAGCCAATCTTCCAAGAAAAAGTATTAGAGTAGCTAGTTGGTAATGCAAACTTTTGGAATTGTACTTTGAAAGAAAAGCAGAGGAAAATACAGAATCAAATGTTCATCTTCATCCCATCCTACTCAGTCGCTTTAAAAGGTTTTCCTAATTAAGCTAAGCTATAAGTCTTGTCAAAAAGCATCTCAAAATTTTGCGAGTTCACTGTGCACTCGAAATAGCAACATCAAAATATATTTCTTGTTTTACGGTAAGATGATTCACGATATTATGATGTTTGATATTAACAGTTGAATTATTGTATCAAAAACAAGCGTTGTTCTGCTCTTATATTGTATTTTTTTCTTATTTGCAAACATGGGCCAAAAAATGCAGACAAAGCTATTAAACTTTGTTCAGACCAAAATAGAAATGGAAGCAAGCTGAAGCAAACAGAGAATGAAATAAGATAGCTCAACTCCAATTTTTATTTGACACAGATCCAAGAAAAAAGTTTTCAGCTTGAACAGGCAATAATGTACGCAAGCATTAAGCAGACATGTGTACACACTGTGTTATTAAGAAAATGATGACAATAAATAGTATGATAGTACTTTCTCCCGAAAAAAAAATTTGCACAAAAAATTTTGAATATGTGTGTCTCTACTCTCTACATAGTAGATTGGTTTCTACCACTTCAACTTTTCCAGTAGTGTGTTTTTTTGCAAAAACGAAATAACAAACCAAAAGGACAAATGAAGGGGAAACGCACCCACACCGGGATAGAGAAGATGTGCCGAGTCGATGAAGTGAAAGTGAACCTCGTTTCCCTTTCTCCTTCACTGATTCTTGGGGAAAGTCAAATAATAAACTTTTGTTGTGGTGAACAAGCCTATGGGGAAAACTCGAGGAGACACAAAAACAAGAAAGAAAAAAAAGTATTCAATGAAAAGATGTTGTTTGTATAACAGTGTAACGGATGATGATGCTAACGATAATTTCTACTACACCAACGAGACACGGAATAATGTAGCACCCTCTTCTAGAAGAAGAAGTTGACATAGAGGAAGACAAGGAGAGAAAGATGTAGTCTGTAGCTTAGTAATGAGATGCAAAACTCGTAAAAGTTCCATTAGGTAATGACGGTGGTAATTTCGCCAAAAAGGTCTCATTTCACTTTTTTATCCCCTTTCTCTCTTTTTGTGTCCTTCTGCTTCTCATGTCTCGGCAGAGTCGACCATGTCACTAGTGATCGCTTGGGCTTTACAGTAAATATTCTCATTTCTTCTAATTTTCTTGAAAAGTTTAACATTAGTGTCGTCTCTTTTCTTTCTCTCTTTCTCCTCATTCCTTCCTCTTTTTAAAGCTTTTTCGAGAGTTGTCTGAAGGTTTAAGGTTGGATGAACCCTGGGCAAAGGCAAACAAAAAGTGGCTAATAATAATATTGACTTCATGTGTGTGTATGTGTGAGTGGTATGTAGGTACATTGGCACGTTTTTGGAGAAGAAAAGAAGGAAATATACAGTTTGTATATTATGGTTTGTATATAAACACATATAATACAGTTGTGGTAGTGAGCGGGGGTTGAATCAGTGGAGTACTCGTCTATGTGGAAGACAAAGAAATGAAGCTAATCCCAAATAAGAGCCCATCAAGAAACATGTAAATCTCGTCAACAAAGCCAAAAGTACAAATCCATTCGGATTAAATCCTGACAACTTTATCATTTGCATCCTTGTCCTTTTTACAAACAAACAAGCAGCAGCAGGCATAGTGGCATAGAGGCTTAAATAGGCATCATCAGAGAAAGTACTTGTAGCAATCTGCTTTCTTTCTTTTCTATTGTCTCGACTTTGTAACGGTGATGGCGGTGCTGTTCCAGTTTGCATAATAGGGAACGTTCGCACTTTTTATGCTATGAAATTATTTTAAGACTGTGCATTATGAAAACTACAAATCAGATCATTATAAAGTTAGTAATGAACAACCCCAGCTTACAAAGATAATTTTTAAGAAAGCTTGAGGCATATCTACATAACAACTTTGGGATTACTACAATAGAATACTATATACTCAACTTTCTAGTCAGATTAACTTTTATATGCTTTTCCTCTCTCTTTCTCTCTCTCTGCTATTCAGTGACACGGGACTTGGGAGTTGGGAATAATAGCAGAATGGCTGAACGATAACCGTGTAAGCATTTAAGGATTATACACAAGGATTGTGTTGAATCGCTCGAGATGGGCAACGCTAGAGAAGTGCAACCTACGACCATGAAAAGATTATCCTTTTAAACAAAAGATGGCTTAGAATATTATCACCTGGATTAACATACACCAAGATGTTGCAAACGCCGATCATAGCAAACTACCTAACGCGTTGTTTATATGAACCGCATGGGCTTTACATTACGTTAATTTATGCATTTCTACCAGAAACAAATTCACCATGCTAATTAAACTTTTTCTTTCGAATTTGAATAATTATTGTAAACTGCATAACCACATGAATATTCATATTGCAAGTTGCAATATGCAGGTAAAACAACTTTCAATTCTGCTAATTTATTTTAAAGTATTTCTAATGCTAAGTACACTCAAGTCACAATGCAAATCAAAATGCGCCTACCATACTGCATGTGTTGTGACAAACTATATAGTCCAAAAATTCCAGTTTGGTTCTATGTTCACACAAAATGTCACCAGCGCTTTACTTTATACATACCTATTCCAGAAGCCTCCTTCCATATTGTTGTCCATAAATTTCTTTTAATCAATATTTTAAAAATTAATTATTTTAAAATGGCTGCCAACGCTGGGCATATTTAGATAGTGTTAGCATTTTTATTAAATTAGATTAATCAAAACTTTATTATTTGTCCTAAATCTTGAAAGGTTTCAGTATTGTAGACTATGTAATGACTATGTAATGTGACAAAAATTTAAAAACCCAAGAATATATGTATTTATGCATATAAACATAGTTGTGATATTGTATTCATTACCCATCTCTGATTATTCTTGAAAACCTGGTCATGCGTTGCAACATTTTTTCTCCCAACACCCTTAAGCATTCATAATCCGCCATCCATTGTTTAAAGTTAAGGATTAGCTCCAATTCCTTGGTCAAGGGTTTCAACAAATAATCTGCTCTCGCGTTGCTCTGCTCGGCCGATGCAACGACACCTACACAAGGACTGCTACTACTAGTGCTAGTAGTATAGCACTTAGGAACAACAATGGGTATTGAACTGATGAGCCATAACTTGCTAGCTAACAGCTACTCCTTTGCACTCCTTTCCCATTTTATTCCCGTCTCATCCACTTTCAATCTAGTTTATGAGAGTACTACTACAGCTACACAACTATTATTATTATAATTCTCGCTGTTGCTTGCACACAGCTTTATAATATTAATTTGTTTGAGAATACATACACAAGCTACATATAAGCCGTCGTAAAGAGTAGACTGCTTTAACAATTATGTCAATCAAGGGATTAAATTCCTGTTTACTGCCGCAATAATGTAGAAAACCTATGCGACCCACTCGGCAACTATAAACTGAGAGTGAAGCTTTTACGGAAACATCATTTTCTGCTTTGGCACTGATTCACTTTTTAACGATCCTTTTTGCACCCAACCTGGTTTACTCAGATTGATCACCTCTAAAATATATTTGCCATTCCGTCGAAAAGGATTTTGCTTTCGCTTTAGTGCAAAATGCAGTAGTAATAATCTGCCTGCCTGGTTTTCAACCATATGGTTTAATAATCTTTTGACTAGATTTGATTTTTAATACGTCAAACTAAAAAGGATTCCTTTTCAAGGGAATAAGAGGGAAATGACCTCTGGTATATTTCGTTCCAGGTCACTTTCCAAGGAAGCAGGACATTCAGGCTAGTAATCATTCCGGGTATGGTAATACAGACAATACGCTTTGCAAAATGTGCCTCACAGTGAATGATCCTTTCCCGTAATCAGATTTTAGCCAATCCAATAATGGCTTGCTTTTGTGGAAGCCGTGTACTAGTACTCCACATTGTGGTGGGGGTAGTCATTCACACGAGAATAATGGAAGAGTGTAATAGTATCATGCAGGCTAATTGCATTTTAGTGCTCAATGAGATTTAAAATGGTTGTTCAAGCGTATCCGAGTGGAGTAGCTTGGAGCGGAATGTAGGACTTTGCTAGACACAGAATTAAGTTTCTTTAGAAGGTTTATGTTCACATCACTCTGACGATGATGTCTCCATTGTTTTGGGATTCACGGGACAATCAGCGCATCACGTAAACTGAACAAGTAATCAATACATAGTAGGAACAGCAGTCAGCAATGGCTTCATCATCAGCAAACATGAAAAGGAATGTACATAAAGTTTTCAATAAATATATAACGTATCACTTTGATACGTTAATGCTTGGTACATGACATATGAAGACTACAAAATGATAAGATAAGCAACTTGACAATTTAAAGACCTGGAATTGTTATCTAACTCTGGCATTGTAATGGTTTGATGAACAGAGAATTAATCAGCGACAAACGTCAAGTATCGATTTATACGGTGCATTCAAGCATATTTGCGTATCCACCTACGCTAAATTATGAAAGGCTGGTTGGTGACAAACCATGTGCACGTCATGGTTAATACTTACGTGCCCTTGCCATTTACATGAAAATTGGGTTTGATGTTTTTGAAAAGATTAACAAGTTTCAGTTGTGTGAGTTTCTGAGTCAGGGGGGAATTTAATTGAATTCGTAATGGCAGCTAGAAGACTGCACCATTTAATCTACGCCACAATAGCAAACTGCTGTTTGTTTCTAATTGTTTGTGGCATAGCAATAGGAACCAATAAATGGTTTAGCTTGACTACTACCGAAAGATTTGCTGACGATGGAGGAACAACCGCAAGTATGGGACTGTTCAAAGGGCAGAAGACGAAAGTGTCCATGTCAGGAAATCGTGTGCGCTACAATTTACAAAGTATTTTAATAATACAATTTACTTGTTGTATTTAAGTATTTAATTTTAAATAAAAAACGAATACATAAATTTTAAATACACAAACTCTTTTAAAACTTCACAGTTGTTTGTAAGGGCTTAAAAGGCTGCATGTTCAGTTGTGGCACGACGGCCGAAAAGCGGAAGCAAGATCTGGAAAGTCTTATGCAAGGCAATGCTGAGCGCGACTTTTGGTGGTGCACTGAGCAAGATGATAATAGCGGCGTTGTTTCGGACACCGGTGATCCTCGTTCTGGCAATGCCAATGCCACCATTAAAGCAAGTGGAACTGCAGGTGGTTCTCTCTTATTTTTACCCGTCCCTACAAAGTACATTACACCGAAAGCTCTGCTACTAAAATTAGCGTTGGAATGACAAAATGGGATCAAAGCAAATGGCTTGTCTGCTTTTTATCTACTTCCAACTCTTTTGTTATCATTACTTTTGCATACTAATTAGCTAATTAATAGCAACACTCCCTTTCTCTCAATACGCCTCATCTCTTTCCACTTTATTTCCCATTTCCCATTAACAGCTCTCGTTTTCATTCTTAATTTGTCCTTCAACAGACAAGAATCCACAACAGGAAGAAGGTGAAGACGAGAACGAGGATGACTCCTCCAACAGCAAGCGACTTTTTATAAACTTCGGCTTGTACTTGTCAACCATCGGTTTTCTGGCGTTGGCAATGATATTTATGATCATTTCCGGCACTTTAGCCTTGTACAACACTTATCGTACGCCAATTCAACCTGTGCTCAGTGTTTATGGCTTGTATTTTTGGAACACAATTTCTGGTGAAATTCCCAAAACGGAATAACCGTTTTAATTATTGTATGCGTATATAGTCAAATGTCAGTACACACAAACTATCTGGTTTTCTTTTTCAGCTATTCTTGTTCTTCTAGCCATGATAATGTGGCTAATTGAGTTTCTGACGAGACTCCGAAAAAATGCTGCAATTAGTGAAACCCTCGATGGGACGTATAACGCGAATGGATCTTTGGGCATTTCTTTCTGGTACAGGATACATTTTTTGTTTCACTTTACTCCGCCTTCGTATCTATCTCAAAATTTATGACATGCACTACATTATTTACTCTTCTCCATCAACAATCTTCTTTTTATTTTTATTCCCTTTCTCTCCCTCCCTCCCTCCTTCTACATACCCAAGACGGGAAAAGGGAGAATATGAGTAGTAAATAGAGTATCTCTCGTCTTGTTCATTTCTCTGTCTGCGTTTTTCTCAGTCTCCAGCTTTAACGTATAAAACGGTGTGTATTAAGTCTATTCATTATTTTATTTTCTTGTCTCAAGGATCCTTCTTCTGCCTATTTTGTTCGCTCTGACCAACGTTGCCATTCTCAAGTATCGCAAATGGAAAATTGTCAAGATGGAGGAGAAGCATGTTCGTGTGATGAAGAGCGAGAATCAAGAAAATGGGGAAACTATTCTCTTCTAACAACACAAAAAAGCACACAGCAAAAGGAAGGAAAGGAAACAGAAGAATGGGAAAAGTAAAATAAGACTAGTCATCATCATCATATTTCTTTTTCGTTGTGTCGTCGTCTTCATTACTGTTACCCAACAACTATTACGTCTAAAGTATAAACAAGAAGGCTGCCGTTGTCTGAAACGCTTCGGGGAAGGAGGATGCAGTGAAATTTAATATTTTACAAATTTGCTCCATTTTTCCTCAGTGACAAAATAATTTGATACTTTTCTTCTATAATATTAGTCATGAGTATTTATATATACGGGAAAATATGTTAGGCTACCTCACTTGCGCAAAAATAAAAGAACTCAAGGCATTTATAACATCTTTCTTTTACAATATTTTCAAACTCCTTTTCCATTTTATGGTGTAATTGTCGACAGTCGATTTCTTATAAACTGAGTTTGCTGTATTTGACATACGGTTGGTCGTATACGTATTATATCGAGATTCAAGCAGTCTAATTTTGAAATATGCATTAGGTAATATCGATTGCGCAACTCAAGAACAACAAGGGTACAGCATTAAAATTAAAAGGGCCATTATCAAAGGTACACATACATGTCCTTGCTACTGTTCAGCCGTGTACGCATCAATAACTCTATGCACGCTTTGCAAATTACAATCTCCTCAGACTTTCAGTTTCAATTTCAGTCTTCCAGACAAAAAGGAACGTTTCAACTGTTTTCACGATCAGGATCTACAGGATCTTTTGTTTAACCTTAGCTCATTGGTAATTCAAGTCCTCGTGTAATTATGTTGAGTAAATGAGAACGGATACTATTTTGTCGTGTAACGTTATAACTGACTATAATAAGAAAATACTGCATATTGAAATGGCACGGGGGCATTGCATTAGCAGATAGGCAAGTGGATGCGTTTGTCCTCCTGTTTTGTTTGTTTAGCTGTACCCTAATTCTCTTTGAACGTTATGTAAGTGCTTGCTTGGAGGAAACAAATGCATAAGTTTTAAATGCACTTATTCCAGAACGTTCTTGTACTTTACTTCATTCCATACAAGTATAATTTTGAATTGTTATCATATGCATGCCACAAAGAATCACTTTTGTGTAATATTTTCCTGGGTTTGTTTAGGTGAGCAAAGTACATAACATTGTATAATATTTTGCTTGTGCAATATTGTGAAACGTGGTGAATTCTTCCCAGCCATACAAATTTAAATTGTGCGATATATGATACTAAAACAGCCTGAGAATAATAATTTTGTATGGCTCATGTGCGTGATTTTCCATTCCAGCTTGTGAAAATCGTAACTGCAACTGCGTAAATTATGCATGCTATATGAGACGCGGCATTTGAAGGGATTGTTGTTCAACTGTTGTGTGTAGTTTATGCATAATAGGGATTTCCACTTTCCACTCTTGTCATGAGAAGAACAAGATGATGACGATAATAGACTTAAATCCTTTTAACTTTGCGCCCCAACAACTATAAAGCTACCCGCTGATTGCTTTTGCATATCTAATTGGCAACAGCTTCATTGTGATCGTCCTCTTCAACAACATCAGCACCAATACTGAACAGTAGAGTAAAAACCGGTTTGACTTTCCTCTTTCTCCTCTTTCACTTCTACAGACCAAATACCGATGCGCTGTATCATACCATCCATTTAACTGCACTCACATAACCGAAAAACAACAGAGAAAACAGGTTTTGAGACTTGCAAACAAAAAATATTTTGTATTTCTCATTCCCGTCACATCACACACCAGTGCCGACACCGCTACCGCCACACCACCATCAGCACTTGTGTCAGTCCCCCACGGATCCATTCACATCAAGTCCTCCCTCCAGCACTTTTGCACCACTTTTTCCTCTGCTTCTCTTCCCTTTCCTTGTACGAACATTTCTCATTTTGCCATCATTGTCATTCGTCAGCTTTCCATTGCAGCAGTGCATTGCAATGTTATGCATCATCACGACTTGTAAATCGGGCTAGGGGAGAAAAACAGATGAAGAATGAGTGTTGATGATGACACAAAAGGAGATATGGGAATATTCCGGCACCAAAATATAATTATGCCGATATATTCTTTGAAATATAGGGGGAACGTGAAAATTCCAATATATTACAGGCCAATGTTTCTGCAAGTGATGGGCTGTATGCAGACTAGGTATGTATTATTATTGCACAGCCATCAAGCTTACCATTGTCATTATCATCATCGTTTCCTACTATCTACGTATATAAAACTGTGTGTATCTTTAAGCAAAATGCTGTTATGTTACAGAGTTTACCACTTCGATGTTTTAAATCAGGGAAAGCTGTCAAGTTCTGTTTTTTGCTAATACTTTTTGTTCCCTGCTCCCAATAAGATCCCTGCCGTTGACTAACAGAGAAAAGAAAAAATACAACGTTGTAATGTGATGATGAGATTTCTTTCACTACTTATCCTTACTTAACTAAAAAGAAAAAAGAGGCAGACAAAGAGACGTATGTACTTGTGTGTAAAAGAAAACAGGAAAAAAATAGACAAGAAGAGGCTATCATCATGAAAAGAGGAAAAACAACAAAACAGCAACACAACGACAAGCTTTTCCCTTGATCTCTTTTTTGGCAACGGAGTTTGGTTACTCAGAGGTGGTGGTGGTGGAGGTGGTTGGTTTGTGAGTGAGTGATGTGATTGTGAAGTTAAGAGCTTTAGCTTTTATCAAGACAACAACGCGCAGTGGTAGTGTAGTATGCATTATCATCAGCGGACGAGGTGGAATGAGCTTTTACCACCACACACACAAGAATATAAATAGATGAGCAACGTTTTTTGTCATTGTGAGCGGACCAAGAAAATGAGACATTGTACCAGAGTAAAATAGTTCTGTCGCTACACAGACAATATAGACGGTAATAATAATAAAAGAACCAAGAGAAAAGCTTTTTTTCTTGCCTTTTAATATTGTCTCTAGTTTTACCAACACAATTTCCCTGAAACTACCAACACCCTCAGTAAAGAAGGAGGAAAATAGAGAGGAAACACTGCTTGGTAAAAGCCCGGCAATCATGTTGAATACTGATTTCTAATAGATCCATAGAGGGATGACGATGATGTGATGAGGATGATTTTCGTGTTGACGACGGTGTGTGGCCGAGGTCGTGATGGAATTTCACAAACAAAGCAGTTGGCTTCTCCACGTGTCGGTAGCGTTTAGGTTGCTGGCAGAGGAGAATAGATTTGGGGGAAAGGAAAGGGAGAAAAGAGTGGTAGGAGGGATTCGAATGAATCTTTTTTTCTAGCTTGCCTTTATTCCCACAGCTTTATTCAAAAAGGGATCAATGGTTACTACAGTCTGTATGAACTGCAAGCAGCAGCCGCAATTCTTTTTGGGGATGATGAAGATCATCAGAATCATTGGCGTGTGGTGGCGTGTCTATTTGGTTATGGCGAATGAATGGAAAATGTGAAAACGTGAGTGGAGTGGATGCACATTGAAGATTGATCAAAGAATAATAAGGTTTAATTAACTCCCACAACTGAACAAAGAGGAAAGTTGCCACTGGATGCATGGATGAGAGGGAAGCCGCAAGGAGAAGAAAGCCAGAGCAGGTGCACACGCCTGAATGATGATGAAGATGTAATTTTCTCCAGTGAGTTCCGGGAAAAGTGCGTGTGCTCACATTATCGGTGCGTTTGATAAGGTCAGTAATAAAAATGCTGCAAGAGAACATCTTTATGTTATATCCAACGTATTTTCTATTTTGGGCATTGGTAAAGAAACTAAAAGAAAATATACATTTAGCAATGCGTTCATGGAGTTACGTATATATTTTAGGATAAAAAAACGACTTGTGATAATGAGGCATATATACCTAAATAGTTCTGCCACTTCATTCGAATCAGATTGCCGCCCACTCATGCTCTTCACACTACCACCTACGTACACGTGCTGTTGACGTCGTCGTAATAAATGCTTAAATGCATAAAAATACTTTAGAGTGGGGAAGCAGCTTCCAATAGAATTGAAGGGTTTTTAAAATTTGCTTTAGGTTTCATCTTGTTTGCTGGTCTGAAAGTTTTTTAGTAAAATGGATCTTGTAGGTTGTCAAACAATATATGTCCTGTTTAGCTACTGACTAGTTTTGCTCTCAATATGTCAGTAATACTGAGAAAATAGAAGCTAGAGAGAAAGTGCAATTTTTTAAAGCCAGATCTATACCGCTGATCCAGAAAGACTATCGGGTATAAACTGTGAGTTTTTTATTTTATTTTTTTTTGCTTTTAGGTACTCGTCCTAACTCGTTATTGTGGGCACTTACACGTACATGGAGATTTGATGAACATGCAGACAAATAAACAGGAAATTTGTCAAGTAGAGATAATAGGAATTCCCACAACTTCCAATTTATTCTCAAATTTGACTACACATTCCAAAAATAAAACTGGGGTTGTGTCGCAGTTGTTCTGCTTTCAGCTTTCGTGGCATTTCCTTACACAAAAAAGAGAAAAGGGTAAATCCGGTGATGTGATGATGAACTTGGAACATATGTCGTCTTTCTATGTACTCCGTTAACTCTGTACTCCATTTAGAGAGAAATGAGCTATGGGAAGAATTTTCACTACCAATGATTTCTGATTTTCGTGTTTTCCTTGGAAAATTCCTCGTTGACTTTTTCACTTTGAACCCTACTGGAATGGAAATCTGGTTGGGGTGGATTAGAGGTTTTTTCTTTTGTAGGTTTAAACATGTACGTTTCATTGTGCAAAAATGGGGTCGACGACGGTCGATTTCGGAGTTGACAGGAGGAGGGAAAGAATCCTGTCAAGTAAAAAAGTTACTAAACATTCAGTCAGTATACTTTAATATGTCATGGAACAAGAAAAAAGATGGATTTAGACAGGGGAATGGCACATATTAGAAAGTAGACAGAGGGGACACGATAACGCTAAACTTTAATCTTTTGGATACTTATCACACTTGTTGTAGTTCCAGCTAGAGTCTATACACAAATGGACACGATGTCATTCAATAACATTTTCATCGTTCAATATTCCTACCAGTGTATTTAGGCATTTTACGATACATCTACAATTCTACTTGTACATGCTCTCCTATCATTATAATTTTCGGATTACGTTGTATTGGAACTATGGGATTCAAATTTTGCCGAACATGAGATGTTTATGTGTTGAATCAAAAAATTAATCATCTTAATTATCATGAATTCAATTGCACACAATATTTCGTTTCAAGGAACATAGGTTAAAAAGATGAACACAAGGTGGACGAGTAATTAAATTAAAAGAAACATTCATAACTTGTTGTTGTTACAAATACGTTTAGAAAGGTGTAACTTTTCGTTCAAGTTGTCGCGAGTTTGGACCTCTACATGTCCTGAACTATAAAACACAAAACAAGGAAATAATGTCGTCCTTGCCTGTTTTCATTGCGTAAAATTTGGCATACTAAATAACTCAAAGTAGTACGTTATATGTCCAGATACGCCCAGTGGGGAAATGTGCAACATACCTACATCATTTATGTTCTATTTCCGGATGTTTTCATATCCTGACTTAACGCGTACATGTCATTTCAAATTCACTGTTGTTATGTTTTATTTTAGAGGAACGAAATGTATCCTTGTGGCCGCTCGTACAAAATTATTATTGTTATTACTCTCAAAATTACATTCAGCACACAACTTTTCTCATTGACTGGTACAATAAACAATATAAAAATACTTAAATAGCAACGGACTTCGCTTCTGCTTGTCATTCGCTTTCTCCTTCCCACACTTATGAGGAACTACTACATCACCGCTGACGCTTTAGAGTAGCTTGGTTGTCCGTCAGCAAAATCCGAAAAGTGCGAAAAAGAAATCCGTTCAACCCCACAAAACTCCTTAACTTGTTTATTATGAGCATCATCCCCAAGCAAGAAAACTAATAAAGGACAACTACCTAGTTGTAAAAGTTTTTTTCAGGGTTTGTAAGAGCAAAAAATAATCTAAAGCCATAATCATAACATGAATATAGTGCAAATGATAGACTTTTCCATATTCCTTTCAATCTCGCACCATATTGCAGAGTAAACAACCGCAATATACGCACACTACTTGCGCAGCATCCACACATATTCTCCTATTCTTTCCTTATCTTTTTTCGTGACAAAATTCCAGCGACAGAGAAAAATTCATTCTTTGAAGAAGAATAAAAACAATTTTTAGCACTAACACTAACCTCATTTTCACTCCCTTTTCAACTGTTATTGCTCAGTTGTTGTTTGACCTTGTTTAGTCCATTGCCTCACTCTGCTGATGAATCGTAGCACCGTATCACTTCACATCATCACTTTTTAGTCCACTTTTCATTACTCCTCCTCCTTTCTTTTCAAGATGAGAATGACTTGCCTGATAAAGGTGGAACTAAAATATAGACCTATTCATTTCCATTATATTTTTTATCCTTGGTTTTCCAACCAGAATTTGCTAAATTATATTGCAAAAGCTGACAGGAATGCAGACTAGATCTTACTAGATTTTTATGCCGCACAGCCACTTCCTAAATTTATAAAAAGCTGAGTAAGCGGCGAAAATAAAACTCTTAAACGAGCAAACTAAAATTGACACGAGAAAGTCAGTATTTGTTATTACTTTTATTGTTGTGGCTCATTAATTTTCTTCGTTTTTTGCTCTCGCCTGGGAGGCTGGAAAGAGCAATATCAGAGAACAGTCATTTTGCTTGTACGTGAGGCACTAGCATGCAAACCTACACCGATAGTAAAATATCTGCCTTTACCGACCATAATGTTTTAAAGGTTTAGGCGATATACGTTCATAAAATAGTTGCGTGAGTCAGGGAGGCTGGTCGCTGCAAGGGAAAACGTCTCATTGTCTCATCAAAATAATAGGCATAATACAAAGAGAATGTTCTATTGTTGTCTACCTGACTTTTCCTTCCTTCGTTTTTATTTCACCAACATGGGTCATATAAACGGATAAAGTATAGAACACTCCACTTTATATGTGAAATTATTCCTGCTTGGAATAAAGACGCCGAGAAAAGCGATAGAAAATATATTGGAAATGTCTCAATAAAGTAAAAGAAAAAAAGTAGTGACTTATCAAGAACCGTGTGCCTGACACATTGTTTGCCAGTAGTGCACATACAGACACACGTTACATGCTTATTTATGTAGAGCATTTAAGACTTTCCCCAACAACGTCTCAATATATTTTCTCCGCAGCAGCGTTTGCTCATATTACTTACACAATTCATGTCTTTGAAGAAACGACCCACAAAAAATGAAAAGTCTTTCTTTGGAACGACGATGATGATGACTATGATGCCTTATGAATGGGACTGCATGTTAAAAGAAGAAAAGGTGGGACAATAAAAAAGCCTGAGAAAAAGAAAAGAAGGCTAACATGCAAAAACGAGCCTTTTGGTCTGGTTACTGCTACTAGTGCTCAAGTAGTTTCTGTTTCCTTTGACATGAGATAAGGGCCCTTTGTCAATGTCAACCTGGCTCCGGATTATGAATGTCTCCTTGAGATACCACCACCACCACCACACAAAACACTGGTGACAATGCCTGTTTTGTAGAAAAAATAGTAAGAGTACACTTTAGCAGACACACACAAAAATAGAGAAAAAGGGAAGTGGAGAGGTTATGGGGGAAAATGTCTCTCGCAATCTTGAAGACATTCGCCAGGAGAGAGCTTTAATTCGGCTACTGCCACTAATACCTTTAGATACAAGTACTACTGCCATGTGTAATAATCATCAACCTCATTGCCTTTTGGATCATTTACCTTACAGCGTCCTTGTTACCTTGTTCTTATTTGAGATACCCGAAGAGTGAGAGAAATGACACAGATTTTTAAAGAACAAGAAGGAAAAATGACACAGAAAACTTAAAGCCCTTCTTCATAAAGATATACACAAAATAAATACATCTTCTAAAATGGTGACACGTACATTTTCCCCTGAAAGCCCGTCGTTGTCATCATCATCCTCCTCCTTAGAAGCCACACAGAGAAATGCAGCAGCCATGTGGTAAAGAGGGTTTTCATTTTTCCTGTGAATCCATCAATCCACACCAGCTTACATTTTAAGCTTTATAAATGAAGACGAATAGAGTTGTGCTAGTGGCAGGTCCGGGGGCACCTTGGTCCTCTCCTCCTTTGTGTTCTACAGGAATTGCGTTGATCACCACCACAAGCAAATGCGCTGCAAGTGACTGCTAAAATACTCAAGTGGGAGTAGAAAATATATAGTGAAAAGGTAAGAACACTACCGAAAAACTCTTCACTTTGTCATCATTATCGTTTGAGCAAGCAGAAAAGGAAGGTAGTCTGTTTAGTTGGTGGTGGTTTACCAACCGCACTCACTACTAACAAACTGTCGGATTTAGCCTGGTTCTCAATCTATCAGTTTACCCGACCTATTTTCTCTTGTGTAAGCTGTTTACTTATACCTTGATGTCGATTTTTTAGTTTGCAAGCCTATATTTGATAGGGTAACCTTGAACTTATTTGTTATTTGTGTAAAAAATAAAGTACCACACATATAACCCTGCTGCCTGCCTGTCCAAACAATAAGGCTTAAACTTCAACTTACATAACAGCCAAAAAATGGAGGAAATCAAATTGGTCTGCAAACACAACTAACAAAATGCAATTGTTTTTCTTTGCTATACTGCTGTTAGTTTCTTCTGTTGTGATTTTTTAGATTGATTGGATTGAGCTGAGCTGCGTGTATGAAATTTTTCCATTGTTTTGTATTTCTTCTGTTGTTTTTTCTCGTTGCTTTCATCCCTCTTCTCCCTTTCTTCTTCCCTTTCACTAATATTATTGTTTTGAGAAGAGAGAAAAAGAATCTTAGAGCGAGTTCGTGACAAGAAAAAATGGCATTGACGACATGCACGACATCATGAGAGCCTCAGCTAAAGAGGACCTCACACGCGGAGAAAGACCATCTCTCTCGTCCTCAAATATATTAAGTTGGCATGTTAGTTTTTACAAAACACGGCCAACCAAAGCATCAGAGATGATAGTAGTACGGTGGCTGTGCTGGTATCACATCTCATCTTATCCCTTTTCCCTGCTCCTTTTACGTGACAGGAATTCTCATTCTTGAGGAAATAGGAAACAGCAACTGTCCAACTTTTTCTCTCTTCTTCTTCCTTTCCCCTTCCATTTTTTCACTCTTGTTCATTTAGTGAACTCTGTTTTTCTTGGGAAGAAAGGGGGAAAAGTAGGAAGACAAGAATGAGTGGACACTCATTTCTGGGTACACGCAGTAAGAGACGCAAAGGGACCGAAAAATTCATACATATTTCATCTCGTGTGTCGTGGCACCCTCCGCCTCCTCCTTCTTTCCTTCCTTAGTCTTTTATCCTCCTCTCTAACAGCCACTGCCAAAATAATAATATCTACCGTGTTTCTACCACCACTAACCAGTTTATTTTTCAGGTAATCCTTTGAACACGGGAAAAGAGGTAAAGTAAAATGGCAAAAGCTTTTATTTTGACCAAAAGCTCCAATGTCCGCACTCCAAACACACACGTTTTCCTCCTTTATATTACCGGTCACTAGACTCTGATTTTATTTTCTTGAGCGGCTGGATGGAGGTGTTGGTGGTCTGTGGTCAGACGTTTTTGTTCGGTCGTTTATAAAACCAAGTTATATACAGTTATCACCTCTCTTTCGGGAGATTATTTCCATGAAACATGAGGAGGAGTTTTTGTCCTAACAGCATGATTCCCGACAGTATTTTTTTCAGTGAAAACTTGATCACCAGAAATTGGATGCAAACTCACTTTTTTCTGGGCAAAACACATCATATATATTTTGGATGTGTCTCCTTTGGTCATTTTATTAGTCTGGTTGTAGGTAGACTATGAGGTATATGACTGACTAGACAGACGATTTTTCTGGGTATTTTTTCTTTGAAAAAGCCACAAACCCAGTCATCACCGTCATAAGAAGAAAATATAATACTCCTATTTTCTTACAGGACACGTGTGTGTAAACTGAAACCGTACTTCCTCTACCTCCCTCTGTTTTCTCTTGCAGTTTTAGTTTGAATCGGATGCTGCTGGTGTGAGTAAAATGATGATAACGATGATAATAATAAAATATCCACTGGAGGCTTAGTAGCATTATCATCATCATCATCCTCTGTGGTCTCCTTTTTTTCTGGTCTGGCTTTTGCCGGATTTTTCTTCTTCGTAGCTATCTTGTTAAAAATGATGAAAACGAGAAAGGGAAAAGGTGAAATTTCTCTTGCGCTCTCCTCTCAAATTCTCAAAACGTTCCTCAGGGAAAAATGCACCGTGTGTGGGATGTATGGTGTGAGTGAGAGCCTTCCACTAAAGCATAATAATATCGAGATTTGAAAAGTCTTGATTCATAATAATTTTCAAGTAGAGAAAGCCCTGATACCTTGATACGATACGATTTTCTCTGCTCTCTTTCACGTCTCTTAAGCACCTAAGTAATATGTCAGCTTGTGTACTTTTAAAAAACCAAGAAGGAAACGGAATTTTTCTTGACGGTTGGCTGGTGCTGGATGATGAGTATCATCGTAATCATCATCATCGCCATCCTTTTCCCTTTCTCTGCTTAAAGGTATTATGCGATGTAACGGAAAATGCACACATACCCGGCATTTTTTCTTCTTCTCTGCACCAGTTGTAGTGTGGTGGCGTGAGTGATCATCTCAACGCTTTCTGATAATAAATATTCTTGACAAATTCCCTCGCACGACCACCACAGAAAAGCTTAGTGTAAGGTAAAAAAGTATGCATGTGGCCCTGGTGCTGGTATACTTTGTCGCTTCAGCTTCAGCAGAAGTGGCAATGTCATCTCTTCCTCTTTTCCTTGCGAATTATGTTACCAATAATGTTGTGAGTGGTACTTTCTTCTCTCCCTAGTGCCAACTTGAGCATGTGGTGAAGAAGAAGGTAGTGGAATAATATGATAGAATAATAAATACATGTACAAAACGTCATACCCGTAAGTATATCATCACCAGCATAAACCAGAAAAAAATTCTTAAAAATACTCCATACATTTTGATGTTTGGTGGCTGGCCCGGTAAGTAGTAAAAGTAAAACACTTGAGCGTTTTCTTGTGTGTGGGTGTTCTTGGGGGGTTGCTAACTCTCGGGTATTTTATTTTCTTTTCAACGCAAAAGACGAACCACTTGCGTTTTTCTTCTTTCTTATTCTAGACATTGAATAATGTCAGATGAGGGATTTCAAAGAGATTTTGTCCCTTTTCATCGTCAACACCATGAGCAAATTTTTATGCAAAAAAACTCTCCATCGTTTTCTTTTTCTTATGAAAAAATCCTTTCCGTCATTTTTCTCTGTTGTGTGCTTATACAAAAGACTACTTGGGTAGTAATATATTAGTCGTAAAGTGATAATAATGGTGGGACAGACAAGAGTTTTCCCTTTTTAAATCTAATTTTTTAGGGTTATGCAGTCTAAAAGACTCAACTTTTTGTCACCATTTTTACTTTTACTTACTCTACCTTCCCGCATCAAGTACATTATGTTATTACTACCTTAACCTTTTCATTTTATTTTGTTGCGAATATTGTTGTCATTTTTTAGTTTCTTTCGGTGGAAAGTGGCACAGCAGAGAGGTTGTGGAAAGAAACCCTTGGGAAGAAAATGATTGAGTGATTGTGCCACAGATACTGCAAACGATCAAGAGAATGATAAAAATGAGGGAAATTCTTTAGTATACGGGTCCGCGAATTTTGGACAAAACCTATACCAATCGAAAGCCCTTCACATGGGGAGTCGAATGGCACCACTCCACGGGTGGCGCAGATAAAGGGTTCTTCCCCTAGTTGTAGTTTCAATATAGCATTCTAACATACATTCTGCGTGTCTCAATATTCCAACATTTAGCTGTTAGATAAGGTTTCGAAACTCCAAAATAGAATTTCTCGCATTCTTAGGTTTGCCAACAAATAGTCACAGTAAGGGAACATTGTAAACAGGCAATATTTACTAATTAAGGGTCTAGAATGAATGAAACTCATGGGCTTTCTCGTTAAATATAATTCAATATGTATATAATGTTTTACACTGTAAACGAAAACTTTCTTAACTTTTTTTTGCTGGTGCTGCTATCTACGAATTGTGGAAATCAAAAATGGTTTACAAAATGGGTGATAACTTATTTTACTGTTTTGCAAGAGCTTGTTATTTATAGAACTACAACTACACATGTAAATAAAGTTGGAAAACACAGTCGCCTCTAAAAGCTTTGCTCAAAATGTAAAACTTTACAAAAAATGGTGTAAAAGTTAAAAGGTAAAGTGTAAGGCTTTGTTGGTGTGAGGGTAAACTAAATAGAAAGTCGAACCCGGACCGCATGCAGGATTATTTAAGGTGTCTGGGTGCTCCCGTAAGGAAAAAAGAAAAAAGTTTAACTATGTCGATGTAACAGAATGTTCAGGCAAGTTAACATACTGTAGGCTGGCTTTGCCAAACAACTAAACTAACTAGAAACAGGAATCAGGTACAAAGTTGGATTTTTGTGGACCAGCTAAAATCTTCATCTAACAATATATGAAACAGACTTACTGTCTAACAGCAGAAGATACATATTTTGAAAATCCGCTGGTAGCACATGCCAGCGTAATTGGCTTTTCCTTGCTGTTGCTACACTCAGGTATTTTGTTAACTTTGCATGAACAGAATAATGATCAAGATAACAACCATAGCGCAAGGTGGAAAGTGCAATGTGAGACGCGACATACGTAAGTAGGTGATGATAATAATCAAGCAAAGAAGTAAGGAATTGTTTTTACAGGGAATAGATTTTTTGCTGTGTCGAAACTGGAAACGTCGATACCCGAGACTGCTGTGTACAGTATAATTTGTCAGAATCTCTACAAGAAGTCCTTGAAACAGTGACTTGATACAATAATTTCCTGTGAACATGAAATGGGAGGGTTGTTTAGCTTGCGGAAAGACAAAAGTTTTTATGTACTCTACTCTTTGCGCAATCATCGTTTTACTCTTCCTCGCCTTTCTCTTTCACTGAAACAATTAAAAGGAAAGTACGCAGTAAGCAAGACAATGAATTTATTTTTTACGTAGTTTACCAAGCAGGTAGTCTATGGAAGTACGTAGTTTTTTGAAACTTCTTGGAATGCTGTAAAAAGTGGATACCAAAAGAGCCCATGCCAAAAAACAGCGTTTTATATAGTTAGTTCATTAGAGAGAGAAAATACGCCTCCACCCACTTGTTCATTATTACTTGCGTTGCTGATGATGTTGTCATTAAATGTTGCAGCGCAGAGCCAATGAACTTGAGATATTTAACAGCTCGTGTCTGTTATAATCTGTTATAATGATAGCGCTGAGTGACGACCAGTCAGGGCTCTCCGTTTTTGTATACACTACAATAAATATAACGTTGATGACGGTAATATAATCTGCTTGTCAGTTTGGTTTTGGTAAAATAAGTAATCTTAAAGTTTGCAAGTTCCCATTATCTCATCATAACAAACCATGTTCTTTTTCTTTGACTTTTCTTTCTTTCTAGTCATGTCACTACTTGACTGTAGTTGGATGCTAGTTTTAATAGCTAAAGCCAAGAAAAATCTGAGTTACTTTCTTGGAGCCACCAAACAAACTTTGAGCTCGACAACAAGAAGTAAAATGCCAAAAGTAGTTGGCGTTCCCTTTTTTATTCTAGTAATACACGAGTGATTACAGTACATATTGTACGTTATTCTGGCAAATAAAAACTGCTAAAAGTTTGCACAACGAACACATTTTTCTTGTAATCATCGCGTCTCCGTTGGTACGAAAGACCTATTAGGGGACGCCGTAGTACTCTATACCAAAAAAGGACAAATTCCCATTTATAGGAAAAGTATAATATGCATGTAGCGTTACATCCAAAGTTTTGCACCAAATATAGCAAACAATAACACAAGGCACGAGCGCATGAATTCCCGAAAGGGTAACTGTCGCCCTTCTCGTTTGTTGGGGAATAAAGAGTCTGTACCGCCGAATTTCGGCCAACTTCCCGGTGTATAAGATTTTCCTATTTTAGCCGGCATCTTCCAAAGAAAATGTACAGAAAAGGGAGAAAAAAGTTCATTGACAGGGCAAGAATAAGAAAAAGTAAGAGAAGGATGAAAAAGACTTTGCAAGTGTACTGCGCTCAAATAAACTTGGCGAAAGCAAGGCAGAATAAAAGAGTTGAGTCTTGGGTCATCTTAAGACGGACATAAGGAAATGTTCTTGATTCTTGTCTTTACTACATATCCATCAAATAATCCTACACTCCTACGCTTTAGAAGAATTGCTCGTGCAGCTCCTTTTTTAATACTATTTTTTCTTTTGGAACTTGATTGCCTGTCTTTATTCTCATTAAAGACAATTAGATCATCTATTGAGATCAAAAAGCATTTTATCCTTCCCATTGTCAAATTTTTTTCCCAATATGTATTTTTCCAAGAAGGAAAAACTTGCAATCGCAAAAAGTTCATTTTCTTGGGAGAAGAGTAAAACCAGTGTCTGTAGTAAACCAATACATAAATGAGATGTAGTTAAGAAAACATATATGTTAAAAATTGCAACAAGGGTAAATCGGTTAATGGTTGAAATGTGTATAACAGAACAAAAAGAGAGCATGTGTGCATCAAACAAAGCCAGTTTGGATTTTGATGATGAAGTCTGTTGTTTGTATTTGTGTAGTTTGTCGTGTTTCTATTATTTGCCATGAAAATGGTTATAAAAACCAGAAAAATTTCCAACTTTTCCTTCATGAACTTTGTTTTTGAGAGAAGAGTTGCGTTTATAGTAAAATTGTGTTTATGGTCGTGAGAGAAAATGAGTGGGCGAGTATGCTCTTGAATTTAATTTAGACTTTTTTGGTTAGCATTTGCCCACACATGAAAAGAAAACACACACGCTTTTACTATTGGGATTAGGAAACAACAACAGAAACATTCATTGCGTATTTTTCGCCATCTGCTCCATTTATTGCTGGAGTGGGATTTTTCGGCGAAAATGCTCTTTCTCACTCTGTTTTGCTGTGCATCAGTTTTTCACTTATTGCCTTTTATGGTCCACTCGCACTTACGTATGCTTTTATATGTATGCCGTTTACCAGATGCTCGTGCTTCTGTTGGGTGTGCGGGCGGATATAATCGCGTTTGTGGTTTATATGGTGTTGAAGGTAATAACCCTGTCATTATAGAGAACGAGAAAACTTTTCACTGGGATTAGAAGTAATAACGCAGTATTGATATTTTGCAATGCAACTTAAGTGCCTATCCATATACCTATCTTTCTACCACGCCTGACTTACGCACTTTCTCCACACCACTACTACACTCTAATATTGATGAGACTGCCCATTTAAGACATTATGAAATTTGAGAGAGTGAGATATTCATATGGTTAGGAAAAATAGTGGGAATGGCTGATTTAGCTCACAATTTCCGGTGGATGAGTTAGTTGAGTAAACCATATAAAGTGACTGCTTTCTCCTCTTTTCTAAAACTTGGTTTGCTCCCTCTCTCCGGAGACCATAAAGATAATAAATCGGTTTGAAGCACGTTTGGTGATATATGGCAAGAATGTGCTTCCACTCTTTTTCCTCCTCTTTCTCGATATGGCTTCTGGTGTCGAAAAAGAGAAAGCTTTTTAGCCATGCTTTCTTTTCTAAACTGCAAAACCCTGCAAGAGTTTAGCAGTCAGTGAACTTTTAATCGGAACCTTAATATCGTAACATGCCATCACACCAACGCCATTCTGATCATCCTCTCTGCTATATTCTAACTTCCACCACCTCCCCGAGTAATTCTCACAGGCTATAGTATTATTATTATTATTACGGTCACCATTATTATTATATAAGCCAACGCACAAACTTTTACTACTTCCAACCCCATTATAATTTGCGCACGCTCTAATGTTTTATAATCTAGCCAAATATCACGTGAGATGTGAGCGAGTGTCTGTCTGTTTGGCGGCGGTAGCAGTAGCAGTAGCAGGAGCTTCTATTGTGTCAAGTGCCTGTAAAACTACTTTTCCATTTTATTGCATAATTCGCTGCTTGCTTAGACTAGCATGATTATTACTTTATCATCTATGTAAAACTACAAAAAGAGAAAGCATCATCCTCCTTTTGCGCACTTTGTTCTGTTTCTGTTGTTATTCAACTTTTTTATTTTAATATTTGCATGCAGTAAATGGTACAGGCTAACGACCAGGTCTTTGCTCTTCCCCGTTTCGCTTTTGCTCCCTTATTGCCTGCTCGTTTTTTCACTCTCGGCTACGTGACCATCTGTTTCTCCATCCTTTATTTTTGTTTTGTGTGTAGTGGCCCATTATAAGGAAAATAAATTTTTGAAATTTTATATTGTTTCTGTAAAACGTGTGTCTGTGCTCTGTCTGCATATGCATACTATATTAATATTATCTTGTGTACATGATTTTGCTCCAAGCTCCAGAGAGAATATTATGGTATCCGACGTCTCTTGTTCAAGTTATGAATGTCGGTAGTCGACACAACAAAACGCGACTTGTTCTTCCAGCAAGAAACTTTACAGTACCTTTTTTACGCTGTATGCAATGCTTCTACAGCTGCCTTGTTCCCATTTACTTAAGCATAACTGACGCGACCCGCTTGGAGGATTGTTGTACATGCAACTTTCTATCAGGCTCGTGGAATGGATAATTTTCATGTAAAAACATTGTTATTTCAAAAAACAAGGAGCAAAGTCTGAGAGAGAGACACATTAGTAGATAGTTGCAGAGCAGGACCCTTTGATGATGATGAGTAGGAAAAGTAATGACGATGATGATGGAATTGAAGGGAAAAAATTAATGCATATTTATAAAGTAAAAAGTGGTTTTGCTCTCTTGCTGTTGCTACTCTAGATTTTCATTCCCTTCTGGTGGTACATATAGAAGATCTTGTTCAAGCTTTCACTAGTTCAGAACGTAAAAACGGATGTTACCGTCGACAATTATGGTCTTTTATCTTTTAGGCATTTATTACAGCATACAAGCCTTTTCGGGTAAAGTACCAAAAGGTCCCTGTAGATTTCCGTTTTTTTTCTGAGAGATGTGTCTGGCTGTTCAAACATTGGTTATTATTATGTATTTATGGTACGATGATGACGAGCCTCTGTTGCATACTGCTGTTTTAAATACAGGATTTTTTGCTGGGTTAGTACGTTAGTAGTATTCGAGTTAAGTAGTTTGAATTCTGGAGAAAGTTTGGTTTGTCTGAAAGTGTATATCTTTACCTACATTGTTTTAGTAAATTCTGCGTAAAAACATCAAGGAAAACTTACGTTTTACGGTTTCGGGTCATAAGTCGTGCCACTTATCTATCGAGTGTGTCGCGAGTGTGTATTTAAATCATACCTACCTATATCTCAACACACTCAGTAGTATCTTTGGTAAAAGTAGTAAATATTCATGTCGAGGATGACGATGAGAATGATGATGGTGAGATTGAGAAGTTGTATTTTCTCTCCCTTGTGTAGTTCCACATCCGCTCTCTCACAGGGAAATATTTAAATCAGTTGGGAAATGTGAGCAAAAAAGGAAAGATCACGTTTTCTGTTCGTTTGGTTGGGTTCCTTGTTTTGGTTGCATGTGAACAGAGTTTTTGAGCCCAACTAACCATCCTGCCAGAAATAGAAGCACAGGGACAACAAAAAAGTTTATAACAGGGCAACTTAAAGCTTTTAGTACAATTTCTCGCCGTTTGCATGATGAATGTGTCTGTCTATTTCTATATCTCTGTTCTCTGTGTGTGAGAGCAAGTTTTTTTTTGTTACAAGGAGTTCTTGAATTTTGCAGGTTTGAGGCAGCCAAGCCAGCAAAGAAGAAAAAGAAGAAGAGAATATTTGGAGGAAAAGGCAACTTTTTACAAACACGTCGCCTTTCTCTGGGTTTCCCTTTGACAATAAATATGCATGTGTATACTTTAGCATCGTGATTTCTGAAATTGTGAATGCTTTACCGAAAAACCTATCTACAATTGTGATAAGAAGAATTTCGCCATAATATACCTTCCAACTTCATTTCCTGCTTTATCCTCCTCCCCTCTTCAACCTTGCTGTTAGTTCTGGAGGGAAATGTTAAGAGATCTGGAGAAAGTGGAGTAGTGAGCCAACATGTTTCCCTACACACACATGGAGTTACACACACACAGGCTTACACCGGGGCCAACAAATTTTCCCAACTCTTCAGTTCATCAGATGTTTACAGATGTTCCTTTTTCCACGTTTACTCACCGTGCGTTTCTTGCCGGCAGCAGCAGCAGAACAGCCACCGAACAGGAAAAAAAGTTTGAATAAATTCTCGTTCCGATTTTGCTTAGCATACTGATCTGATGATATGCGAACCTGCTTCAGTGATAGATATCGGTATCACCACCAAAAGAAAACCTGGGATATTCAGAAAGAGAAAATGAATCCAACATCCGGTACACAAACAAGTCAAGTCTTCAACCTTTTTTCTCTTCTCAAAGCTGGTTTGGCTTGTAAACAAAAACTACTAGAATGAAGCATGGCATGGAAAAACGGTTGGCAAACTTGCTGTTCTTCATGACTTTAGGACTTGCAAAAGTCCACACATACACATACCAACACACGTTGCTCCTCCAGCAGCAGATCTTCCACCTGACAACTTTTTTGCTTTTTTGCACGCTGTCTATCTCTTCTAGTGGCACAAAGTTCACAAGTAGAGCATAGCATAATATCAGAGGTTTTTTGTTTGACTTGACTAAAGCTCCGCAAGACGAGTTTGTTCCGAAGAAGCAAGGAAGTCAAGTGACGATGTACAGATACGGACGGACAGCAGAGCAAAATGAAAATACACACATACACACAATACACATGAACCCGCAACAATGGAGTAACTTGACAATAGGAGAAAGTTGGCAGGCAATTTTTTCTCTTGAACTTTCACTGCCCCTTCTTCCATGTCTAATTTTTATTCGAGAAAATGAGAGCGTGAGTGGCGTATGGCGTTGAAAAAATGTGTGGAAATAAAAAGACGTAAAGTAAGGTTGGGCAAATACTTTTTTCTGCTTGTCTTGGAAAATCATGTTTTGATATTCCGGTTTTGAAGTGTGAATGCAGCTGACATGCATAACATTTTTTGAGGGTGCTAATGCTACTAGCGAACCAACCACTGTGTTTGCGCCTTATTTCCTTCTTTTGCAGTGCAAAAGAAGTCAACGCAACATAATATTAATAGGTATATAGCAGCAGTAGAAGAAGAAGAAGAAGAAGAGGGGATTTATCATGCCAGTCTAGCAGGCACAAAAACATGGCTATACGCATTATGACTTCCTTTTTAGCAGAAGCCAAAATAGTGCTCGGGGTTGAATGGGCATCAATAAAAGCCACACGACTACAACTTTACTACACATTCTCATCCAACCTTATCTAAATATCGTCTACTTCCCAAAAAAACTTATAAAACCAATAATAATTTAGTGTGTCGAGGTAATAGGTACTAGTTCTAGTAGCAATTTAGGACATTTCTATAAGAAAACTATTATTGGATATTGGATTGGCATAGTAGTAAATTAACAGACCATTTCATTCCAGCAGATGGATAATATTATGGCCTTGGCTCAAAACGAAACGGAAGGAATAAACTACTTTGCTTTTCCTCTTTCACTTGATTTCGGCATGGCGGTGATGGTGTTGGTAGTGGTAAACGCATATCCTTTTTTCCTCCTTCTACACAGCATACCACGTTCCCGCTTCAATAATCGTAATCATAATCTTTTCTTCATTAGCAAAGTTTAGCTAATTAAAGCCACGTTTCCGTAATGTACTTAACTGAACAGCTCTCTAAAATGCCAATACACACTTTGGACTAAACCTTCCAAGTATTTCCAAAATCTTATCCGGTTGTTGTCCCCGGGACAGGTAGAGTGGGAAAATTGGGTATATAGATATTATATATTTTCCCCTGCAGCACTCTTTCATCCTTATCACCCTCTTTCCAATTCCTTTTACCACCCACTTGAATAACAGTTTGCATTTTCAAACTTCTCTCAAGCATAACTTATAGATTAGTATTATACACCCGATAACTTTCCCCCATCTCCACTCCCATGTTCATCAGGGTGCGTTAATGACGAAAGATGAAATCAATGATGATGATAAAAGCAACGATCACCATGTTTGTTACATAAAGTAATCAAAAGTTTTGTTCCAAAAACCAGTTTAGGTTGTTAACAATAATTAATGACGTAAGGTAATTTACCCAAACCCAGTCTAAAATCAATAGTTTTTACACAATACAGGCATATGAAAGAAAACTTTGTGATTTTATAATCAATTTTATTTTGTATAGCTCACACAAATAATATCAATTAAGAAAAATACATGATAACATTATCAAAAACAGAAGAAAGGGTAATCATTCATAATGGTTTGTGAAGGTTGGAGGAACAAATTCAAAAAGAATGTTGATAACCTTATTCGTTTGCCACTAAGAAAAATTCCACCAAGAGGTATTTAATGAGTTCTTCCACCTTTCCCTTGTCCTTACTGCCACAACCCACTTCATAAAAAGCAAGTGTAGTGTAATGAGAAGCCATAGAATGAGTCCATTTTCCCTTTCTTACGGCTCATAACAAACCGTTATCTACTCCCATTCCCCATGTTTTCACCGTGACTGAACCGCAAGGCATGCCAGAGATATTTTGTTTCTGCACTTGTGATCTCCTGATGAACGATGGATCTAATGCTGATTTGATTCCTCTCTTGACGACCATCATCATGATGGGGTTGATGATGATGCTACTACTTACTTCTGCTGCTGCTCCTTGCTGAGATGACTCTTTCGTTAAAGGGTTAAGAGAAAGCAAGTCAATGAATGAAATACCTTGGCTCTACGTGGTAGTGAGTACCTTCCTCCTGCTGAGGAGCGTCAATGATCAGAAGGAGGAGGATGATGATTCTGGTGTCACAAGGAATATCCATCCTTAATATTGGATTTCACACATGAAGCGTTAAGAATCCCTTTAATGCGTCCTCCTTCCTCTACACTCAGCTTATTTTTTCTCGCCAGCCAGAAAGGGCTTAAGTCTCAGTCTTCAGTCTTCGTCTTTCTATGTACCTATCGATATTTTCCCCCACCTAACCTACATAAAGGACTAAGTCTAGTCTAGTCTGATGTATGTTTCAGTAGCACAGTCAGCAACCTTTTTTCTCTCTTCTTCTCCTTCCTCCAGACAATTTTTGTAAGAAAAGCCGAGTGTGAAATGACTCTGTGATTGTGAGCCCAATCAATCACCAATGGCCCTATGCACATTTATAGCGGCTGGTGCTACAAACTGCAAAAAGTAGGAGAAAATAAATGGATAAAATGTGAAATGAAAGATGGGGAGCTTAGTTAAGCCTTTAGGAGAAAAATCAGAAATCCATTCTTAAACTAGTGCCGTGTCGTTCTGAGTCCCTGTAGATATACACACTATGCATTCTAGTCACTGTACTAAAAAGCAAAGAAAAAACCATACAAGTTTTTTCTCTTTATATTTTCTTTTTGGTTCTCACTCACAATTTTAACCAGTGTCGGTCACTAACAAGATTTTAGTTTGTACCGAAAAGGAAGCCGAAAACTTTCTAGTACAAAAATACCTACATACCAAACAAACAATAATAAAAGGTGAGCAACGAACAATGAGATGGTATACAGAGTAGTAGCTCAAGAGTCAGTAGGCCAGGGTAGAAAATAAAAAAGAGAGAACTACAAAAAAGGTTGGCAAGATGTATGTGTCCATATCATAGAAGAATAGTGTTTAGATGAGAAGACATGACTCAAAAGCTAACCAGCATGGAACCCTTATTTCATCATTGTTATGTAAGTAGTATTCACTCAAGTCACTTTCTTCCCTTCTTTCTCTTTCTTCTTGTTAGTCTCTTCTTTTTTGCAATTCTTTTTTGTATGTATACCTATGCAGATGGCAAAAGGTGGCCCATATACGCGTGTAATATATGTGCTTTTTTATTTTCTGGTAGCCAACTCAAGGGACTTGGCCATGTCCAGATGGCGAGAAAGTGGAGACAAGCACACAAAACTGACAAAACACGTACTAGTGTAGCATGCATTCACAAAATGCTCTGCTACTAGAAGAGCAAAACAGCATAATATCATCCCGTGAATTTTGTCCGATCTCTAAAACTCAGCCATCCACCATGCCACTGCCACCACCACCAAATGTCTTCTTCCCATAAGCCAAGCCAGCTTCTATTTCTCCGTTTGCTTGTGGGAATCATGAGACATTCTGCTGATACTGCCATCATACAATATACACATGCAGAGAGATAGAAATGCAGGCATGCATGCTTGAAGCACAAGGGGAAAAGCCAAGAGAAACGCTGGAGCTATCTAGCCTTCTTTAAGTGTTGGGATAGAAGGAGAAGGGGAAAAGAGAACGTTTTTTGCTGCTGCTTCTGCTCCTGCTGCTGGGAAAGCCGACTTTTTCTCATTTCTCCACGCTCTTGCAGTCAGTCAGGCATCAGCTTTCGCCAGAGCAGCAGGCACATGAGCAAACAAGGGGAATTTATTTATTAAATTACATCCGCTACCACACACGATATTATATTCCAACAACAAGAAAAAACGGAAAGAGAGCACAAACGATACAGCTTTAGAAAATGTGTCTTTTGTTTTTTTCTTCGGTGTGAATGCGTGCTCTGTTGTTGTTTTGTCGGGAAAACAACAATTTTTTTTCAAGGAAAAAAGCCGCATGTCGTAAAAAGTGGTTACAGAGTGACTTTCTCCAGCAGCAAGACGCTCAGTGGTGAAAAAATTCAATTAGGTGCAGGCAGTCACCAAAAACACACACATGTTTATTGAAATATATTATTATAATGCGTGGTCGTGTCGGTGGTGTTGAAAGGAGAAACGTTGTTTATGTTGTGGCAGGCATATTTTTAAGGTTGCTGGCGACTGTGTGACTTTACCTCTCTGCCGAAATAAAATAATAATAGCAGTAGTAATGATAATGAAAATAATAATAACAATAAACGTGGAACGTGCCCGACCTTGATTCTACACGGGTTAATATGTGAAAGCAAAGCGGCAAGAAAATTTGAGAGAAAGGAACCACCAAAATTGTAAAATATTTTAGGAAGTACTAAGTGAAAAAGTAGTTGTACCGGAAGAAGTGGGACACACTCACGCATTATTTTCCCAAGGAAAATACACTCAAAACTATTTATTGGACAAGTGAAATAGGGGGTGGGCGAACAAAGAGTCAGTCAGTGTGACATATTTTCTTCAAAGAACAAGAACAAGAAACTTCTTTTTACTCTTCAGTTTTTTGGCTTTCATGCTGTGTGGCGATAAAACGACTGCGGAATGAATAGAGAGAAAGCGGGTGAAAGTGAAAAGTAGAGTAACTGTAATAGAAGCCATAGTTTATGGTAAAATTCCACAACTGACAGGAATTACAGTAAAACGGAGGGAGAAGGGAAAAATTGAAGAAATTGAGAAACTATCATCGGCCGGAGCAAAGTACTCTGGAAAAGGGCACAAGTGAAAACGTGAATGGATGAGCCCAAAAATAAAAAAGAGCGTTTTTGGTAGTCTTTTTCCTTAAGTACACTAACAGGAGCACAAGAAGTGTTTGTGTGTGTTTGGGTTTGAAAGTGCGTGGTGGAACACCAAGTCTGTGTAAAAATTATACCCGTTCTAGACCGGATAGTTTCACCCTTGGAAGAAATTACCGAAAGTGAATTCCAAAGAAAAAATTTTTATTATTGCCTTTGGGAGTGAAAGTGGGATACATTATTGCATTGCTCCCCAACATCAGTTGAAAACTCAGTATCGTAATAGCCCAAGAATCGTATGTGTGTGCATTAAAAGAGAAAAAGAACTTGTGAGCAGGAGAAAGTAGTGATCATCAAGATGAGCATAGTTTGTTAATGATGTTACCACCACTATCCTTACTGCTCAGAAGAAAAAATAGGGAAAACATCCAGTGATGGTGCGGCGGAATTATTAGAGTTGTGAGTTTTGTTCCTTTCTAAACTTTGAATGTTTTTCTGTGCAGAGACCCTTCCAGGCACACATAACCATACTTAATATACTCTTTTGTGTGGTAATATCGTATTACACGGCCATAGATTTTCCTCTCCTTGAAAGTAAGCGGGTATATTTAGGAACGCAACACTGCACTGAACTGTTTTGTGCCGGTTATTTCTAGACAATATCATAGAAAGTGGAAGAATTCATTCCTTTCTCTTGGTGGCTTGCTGAAGGAATTCTTTCTCTGAGTGCTTTGGGGTACGTACCTACTATATTATGCCGTGTTGATGATGATTATGGTGATGCAGTTCATTTCATCTCATTTATTGCATTCTCTAAGAAATAGAAACTTCTGTCCCTGTGAAAAACTTCATTGAGTAAAGACTAGAGAGAGGAAGATTCGCTTACTGTTTCGGCGAATACCCTTTCCAAAAGATAGAAAGAAATAGTAAAAGTATATTGAACTCGTAAGAGTAGCAGCAGACTGTAGCAGCAACATTTTATACCGGCCTTGTCTGCCGCCAGCAGTGTAGCACTAGAAGAAATGGGAGAAAGAGAGAACCCAATGAACTAAACTTTCCCTTTTTATTTCTTCTTAAAAAGTTGCATTCCACCGGCAATAATAATATCGACTTGAGAAAGAGGAACGTAAAGTTATTGACTTGACTCTCCTTTTCTATTATTCTCTGTTTCCAAAGTCGAGTGGAGTAGCTCAAGCTCAAGGCAACATTTATTTTTATTCCGAAAAAGAGGAAAGTAAGAGGAACGTTACAATTTTAGGCTAAAATCGTTTCTCTCTCTTCTTTTCAGATTTTCATACTTTTAGTGAAAGCATGTGCCATTGTGTTTGCATTTCCCATTTTTATCTTACAATCGTTCTCTGCAGTACAATAATAAAATGTGTTTTGTGTGTGACCTTATATGAGATGCATAGGCATACAGATATATACGCGTGTACTCAAATCACACACAATCAGATTTGATCGGCTTAGCATTGCCGCATTCAACAGGAAAATACTGATCGCATGAGCTTCACAGGGGGAGCATCAGTTTGCATTAGAATCAGTTTTTCTATTGCTCCGTATTGTAAAATTTCAGCGTCAAAAGCAAGGCAAAGATTTCAATTTAGAGAGTTGATATCGTATGGGAATGAAAGAGAAATTCAGGTTGAATAATAGGGAAATGAAATTGAACCGAGGACATCATACCCTAGTGCCATACCCCATTATCATCCGAATTCCACTTCGACCATCAGCACCATTAGCAGCAAACCAGGAATGATTTCTCCTAAATGCCCATACTACATATTTTTGGTACACCCAGCCTTTTAACGTGATGTGATGCTGATCACGGTGCTTTGCGACTGCCGCTTTGAAAATGGCTTTTCATGTAGAGATTTATACAGAAAACGAGTATAGTTACATGTAAGAGTATGTCATATATCTATTCGTGCTTTTCTATTGTTCAGGTCAGTGTTCTTTTCTCGGAGAAAAGAGAGAAAAGGGTACGTTTCCATTATCATAGACATTCGCCCATTCTACATGCCCAAAAAAGAGACTGCAAAATGCATTGCCTTTTGCCTTGCCTTGGCTAAGTGTAGTATTGAAAAAAGCATTATAGACTATATGGGTTTTAGGAGAAAAAACGACGACAAAATCAACCCGAATTGATAATGGCTGGCACATAGATGAAAAAGACTTTGTTCTCTGCAGCCTTTTTGGTCGCTGCCAAGTGGAAAAGTTTGGCAACGGCAAAAAGTAGATCGTGGTTGTTCGCTGCGTAAAAAATAGGAAAGATTTCACTTCAGATTTACTAAAGTCACCTAGAAAGGCTACCAACTTACCTCTATCTCCGCTGGCTCTTTTACTTGCTGGTATTTTTTCCTGTTTGTCGGTGTTTTTTAAGACATTGCCATTGCAGAAGTTTTTGGTTCGTTTTATACTCTCCCGATTCTCAATTTCTATATTATGCATGCACATAAGCAGTTATATAAGTGTGTTAGCATGAGATTAGCATACTGCTCTACTTAAAATAAAAAATACTGCGTTTCGCTGTGAAATGGGTTGGTGGTGGCTTGTTGTTTTCCTAAAAAGTTGATTTTTTTGTAAATGGCTCTTTTAAAAAGTAGTTCCATGTTGACAAGGTTAGTTGTCCAAGTACACCAAATGCAAAGCAGATTTTCTACCTTTTCTTATAATTCTTTTGTGTCCCTCCTCCTATGTCACAAATGAAAATGCAGTCATAATAAAATGGTACATGCTGCACACAATATGCAGATTACGGTAAGCAGATTAAAAGGTTTTTGCTGCTATGCAGTACTCAGCAAAAAGTGCCCAAGCTAGACGGGTTTAAAAGGTACAGCAACGATAATGATGATCATAATACCACCTACTTCCTCTCTTACAGCTTTGCTGCTGTTGTTGATCCTATAACCTAGCCAGAAGCAGTGTCTAGGTATTTTGTTTTTTCTGGTAAAATTGTGGGGTGGTTGGCTTTCTGGGAGAAAATGCCGCGCTTTTTTCTCGGATCCCGGTTATTATGCGCATTTTACTTAACAACGACTGCTGTTGTTTATCTGTTTTGCAGATTAGTAGGTCATCTCCGCACAAAATACCTAAAAAAACCTCATCAGCATCATTATCAGAAAGAGGCAACTGAGGACTACGGCTGTTAGTGCTCCTCTATTCCGCTCATTTTATAATATTCAGCTTCCAAGAAATTTCTAATTGCTTTTGTGAAAGTCTCCTACATACATACATAGTCTCCTACACGTATATTGTGAATTCGCCACACGCGAGAGATTGTTTGTGGATTACAGTGTTACGAAATAATAAATGATCGGGGTATTTCAGCAAAGAAAAAATTTAATTATATTTTGCAAGGTTTCAGCCTCTATTTTACTCATCAGCTAAATCATCTGACCTGATTTTATCATCCTGGACGTTATTTTCACCCTGACTATAAATTAATGACATTTCTGTTTGATGAGGGAAAGAATCTTTCTCCTGTCACTGAGGGTTGACTGGAGCACGGTGCAAGGAGAAAAGAGAAAGTGGAATCCTTGAAGGAAGCAAGATGAAATTAGTTTCAGTCTGAGAGAATCGTGATGATGATGATGTTGAGAAAGATGCTGATGATAACCACAATAGCATTTTTCCTTATTATCAAATGTACACAATGGAAGAATACAAGTTTTTGCTAGAGGAGAATTACTATGCATATACTTTTTTGTACTTTATAGCTTCTGCATTGTCAGTGGCAGCGCCAATGCCAGGGGTCCTACTTACCCAGTTAATGATCACCATTATCATCAGCTCTTTTTTTGTTAAATTATACTGGCTGAGTGGCCAAGTGGGTGAACCACATAGTGTAATAATGACAATAGCATGGAAAGGATAGCCAATTTACTTTGGCCACTGCGTTTTTTGCACATAATCTCCCTCTTTGATCTTTGAACTTGTTTAAGTAGCGTAATGTGTCTTTGTCTTTTTTCGTTGCGAGGAAAAAGAAGTTGTGCAAGAGCAGCCTTTGATAGTTAGCACGGTAGAGCAGAAAGGAGAAAGCTGCTAACCATTTTACTGCTTTTACCAACGCCACACGGCGTGTAGTGGGTAGAAGCAGAAAAAGGAGGATAGCGGAAATGGGGTAGGTTCATCTAGCCAGCCAGCTAGTCATAATCATCATCACAACAGCATCGTCCTCATAAACCGTACAAAGTAGTAAAAGTAAAAGAGTAAGAGTTTTTGGTTGGAGATAAATCTTGACCTTTCATTCTGAAATAATAATTCGCGGTGGGGGTTCCTCCTGTAACGAAAACTAAGCACCAGTTAGCCCTGTGCAGAAGGAAAAAGAATAAAAGGGCAAATGTCAACATTGCCGTTCAACTATAGCGTGTGGCATATTCCTTTCTGTTGCCTTTTTCCTATCTCACTGATCCCAAGACCAAATAGTGCAGTGCTTTGCTGGTGCTTGACCAAGTTCTAAAACGACTATAAAAACGGGTTGGTGTGTGTGCCCTTTGTATTGGCACTTGTGATATTGCTCCACAGCAACGGACTTATAGGGAAAGTGGGCTGAGTTGTTATCATAACATCTTCTAAAAGACAAACATTATGGAAGAAAGACCAACTGCAGTGCTCAAGGTTATTATTACTATTTACTTTGCAAAAAAAGGACTTGACAACGGACACGGATCACTTTTTCTCAAAAAAATCTGAATAAAGAAGAGGCTTTTTATCCAAAGGACAAATAGAAATTTTCTTTTATTTATTTTTTTGGTTGGCGGTAAACTTTGCTAAAAGACAAAAAATGGACCTCTACTACATTTTTCTCTGGTAAAAATGTTTTATAACATGTTTTGCTAACAGCAATATTAATAAGTAAGTAGACTTTGAAATACACAAAAGTTGGAAAAAAGATGAAAGTGGATGATTTCGAAAGATGAAGTATCACGCAGGGAATTTCCCCTAAAAGCATTCCAAAGCATGATGTTGTTGTTGTGCTTGCCAGGACTAGAAGAAAAATTACAAAGGCATTTTTTATCTGTACTGAAGCTTGAAAAATGTACTTGCCGAACCCAAATTGAGAAAGAGATAACATGACACGTACCAACGACCTGCTTTCTCCTAAAAAATCTAGCTTAGCAAAACATTTTGTATGTTATCTCATTTCTGTAGTGGAGTAGAGTATTGGCCATTCTCGTTATTTTCCTAAATATACATGAACGCATGTGGCCTGTAGTCGTGTTGTGTAAGGTCAGCTTACACAAGATGATCATGTATACATGCTTGTTTGGGATTGATGCGGTTTTCATGTGGTCATTTGATGCCCTGAAGACGTTTTGTCTGACAGCATGTGTGCCTATATTTGTTATTTGACTGCACAAAGTAACGTGAAAATGGCGAAATGTTAAGGTTGGTTGGTTTGATGATTATACAATGAATAACACAGAAAAGTGGTTTTTAATAACAATACCACAGGTACTTACACATCACCGCCGACATCTGCTTTATGATGTTTTACAGACACACAACTCGGAGGTTTCTGTTGCGTAAACAGCATAAGTGCCCAGTACCTAATAAAGTATTTCATTTGTTTTTCCCCAAAATATTATTTTTGAATTAAGGGAAGGGAAGCAGGTTATTATTTTCTCGTCTACAAATCCAGAGATCATATGTAGCAGAAAAGCAGAGTTCCTCTGTCACAAGTGTTTTATATAAGCCGAGAAATATCATGTGTGTGGGTGGGTGCACTTCAGTAGGGCGTGCATATAGCAAGTACTAGGAACCACACAGTTTGGCTTGGTATACTTTCTTAGCTGGCTTTTACCTCTCCACCTAATGCTATGGATTTACAAGAAGCACACAAACAACCTATAATAGAAACACAACAATAGACGGAAAGAGTAAGTGCACTTTGCCTGTTCCTTCCGACAAGGCTTGACTTACGCAGCACTAGAATTTCTCGGAGAAGTGTAGTTGAAGGGTGTTTGAAACATAATGTGTAATATGGGTAGCTAAAGTGTTCCAATTTTTGCCTACACATTTCATCTCCACCTTCATTCAAAAACGTATCTCTAAATAAAACCTTTCTTCAAGTCAATGCGAATCTGTGGTAGCATAATGGACATAAAGGGAAAACGAGAAGAGAAAACCGGAGAAAGGGAGAAAATCAGTATTCGGCAGATGAATCCTGATTTCTTCCGCCTTTTGACTTCAATATTTACCTTCCCTTTCCCTGAAATGATATGACGGGAGGAGTAATGCACTCTGTCTCTCAGCATCACTAGCACAAACTATGTCTACACCAACCTACGCAGCCAAAAATGTAATCCGAGGTTGCTACTACCACTCCACCAGAAAATTGAAAAAAAGTCTGGTAAAAAGCCGCCACCTTCCATCAGCATCATTTTTATCTGTACCACTGTACCTATTCGTACACATAACCAAATAAAAGCGTAAAAGGACTTGGCTATGAGTAAAAATACGTTCGGTCTACTCCATGAAAAGTAGAGCTTGCCAGAAAAAGTTTTCTTTAAAAAGTATAAAAACGGCACTGTCCCTTATTATTATTTCCCCTGTTTGTGCCTTCACCCAGACAAGTCTGGTTAAGTTTACGTCAAAGCCCGCTGAAAAAATTCTAAAAAGATAGGGAAAGAGAGAGAGCCTGTGACCCTTTATGTCGTCGCCCTTTCCTATTTCACTTTGATATTGCTGCCGACACACAAGATAAAGGACAGATTTCCTTCGTTTTTCTCTACTGTATGTGCAAAGAAAAAAAATGAGAAAAAATGTTCAACGTCTTGTGTACATACCTATTAGTGACACCAACGTACGCACAAAATCCAATGAAAGTGACATGATGAAAGTATCACTGGCATGATTACATTACTTTACATTGCACACACACACCACTCCACAGTGCTGCGAGAGACTGATGACATTGATCCAGGAAAGAGAGCAAGGATATAAAGAAATGCCACTTTTTTACTTTGAGACGGCCAAGTAGCAGCAAGGCAAGAGGGAAAGTCAACTTTTTCTTTTTCATTCCCGTCTAGTAATTTAGCCCGTCACTTTATTTCTCCTTTAGTCAACTTTAACATTACCTATTACGAAATCTACTGCTGTTGCACAGACAAGGTTAATAATGTGGTGGTGGTGGTGCACATATCCTCTTTTTTGTCACTTTTCTCTTTAAAAATGCGACCCAGCTAACTTGCAGTCCACCCACACACGTCAATGTATTACGCTGTTTTCTGAGTGCGTATTTACCTTTTTTATACACTTTCTTTCATCTTTTCCCCATAAAAAAGTTACAAAGTAGAACCCCTCGTCTAAATAAAGCAAGTGAAGTAAATAACTCTAAGGTCTAATATTTACTCGAGAGCCCAACTTGAAAAGAAACAAGAAGGGACCAAGAACAAAAAAAACTTTGTTAAATGTCATTCAAGCCTCAACAAGCCCGAAATGTAGAGAATTATAGCCACGTACACTTTTCCTTTTGTCAAATGACAGCAGATAACTTCCTCCACCCGCTGCTTATTTCCTTTCTTTCTATTCTTTTAAACTTTTCCTCTGAAGGTTACAAAACTCAAAAGAGAAAAAGTATCCGTCAAAGTCTTTTCTGTTGTCCAGTAATCACAATAAACCAACTAGCACATGAAAACACTGCACTGTGAGCTACAGGGTAGTCAAGAATTGAACAGAGCGAACCAACAAAAAAAGTTTTTTTTTGTCTCCCCTCTTGTTTTACTTATGCACCAACAAGTTTTCATCATTTTTCAAAATGAAAGAAATTCATACTTTCCCCAAGGCTGTGAGCTGCAAACTAATAATGCTTTTGTTGTGTGTGGACACTGGCTAGTGTGCATCAGTGCAGGGGATGTACAGTGTGTAGGAATTGCATTCTTTTGTCCTTTTCAAAAGTAATACGACGGACTAAAATTAGATTATGCTCTGCTATTTTTCTTTTGTTTTCTTTACTCTCGCTCCCTTCTTCCCACATTTCATTTTGTTTGACTGAGCTTGAGATGAAAACGAAAGAGAGAAAGATGATGGTGACACATTGTACCAGGCTACTGGGGAAAGCAGATATGATAGCCGGACGTTTGGTGAAGATGGGAAAAAGTCTCAAAAGAAAAATATTGGGACGCGGGGAAGAAAGAAAATAAATGAAACGTACGAGTAGTAAAGAAACAGGGGACAAAAATAGGGATGATAGGACTGCATATATTGTGCATTGTTGTCAAATGTAATTTTTGTGACAATACTGTAAGAATGGCAGTCGCATCGTTTACTCAATGCACCGTGTGCCCATTTCCAAATGTATAATGTATAAAAATCTTTTTAGTAACGTATCATTCTTTTTGTACATTTTGTACATTCTCTTTATACTAAATTTGTATGTACTCTTTTTCTTTTGCAGTTCACTGCGTCCACACATACTATAAAGGCAACTGAACTGGCACTTGCTCCTGCTACCAACTTTCCCAGAAAGGCCAACAACTATCCGCACGGTAACTACAATAGAAAGAAACAAGAAAGTTAAAACGGAACTGTATTGTAGACCCGTTGTGTCTCCGTATACAATTTTCTCAATCCAATCGTCAGTCGCCGTTCCTTTTTTGGCTCCATTTTACTGCAGCAATAGCAAAAAGTGTTTTTGCGTTTGCGGTGTGTCCTCTATCTATATCCATCTTATTTTTTATCCGTTTGAACTCAAAGCCAAGTCAATGTCAAAGCAAAATCCGAAAAAGGGAGACCAAAACCACATGTAAAGGAATGATAATAACGTAAAAAGGAAAGACAGACGACGGCGACGACATCACTACCACCGTAGCGTACCGTCAACCAAAATACTTCCATGTGTCAGTCAGCCAGTTGGTTGCGCTATATATCTATGTCGCAGAACAACCAATTTTTGCAGTGCTAAGCAGAATCTTGACAGAGTAAAATAAAAAGCTTCTATTTACGCAAACCCCTCCATTGAGACCCCATTCAACTCCAAAAACACACAGGTGTGCAAATTGTTGTCGGTGAAAAATAACACACCCTGTTTTGTGTGCCAGTGGTGCGAACAAAAGGAAAATGATCCGACAGTGAATCCACTACAGTACTAGCAGATTACATTTCCGGTGAAAATTTTATTCGTTCCCCAGAACATAATATTTGTACAATCAAAACATCCTCGCAGAGTTTATAACAGATTCTACAAAACTTTTTCATAGGAACAAGACTCGCTAGATTTTGTATTCTGAGTGAAAGGAAGGCTGCGGTACTTTCCCTTTTCCATAAGCTACTTTTACTTGTGTACTTCCTCTGTTGCGCTGTGAGTGTGCTGCTGCATTTCATAAAAAAGTGCGTAACTTTGCAAAGTAAGTGTGTGTGGCAATATGTGAGCCCGCGAGTGTGTGTCTGTGACAGCCATAGGAATAAAAAAAGTTTCCTTCGGCTGCTCTGTGTAATAAACCTACTATTACTTTTCTGCTATTACCGTAAATATACTTATAATAATAATATTGTCGAATAATATATTGGTATTGTAACAGTGTTACAGTTACACACGCACAAATGTGAGGAAAAAGATAAAGTAAGCTCTGCCATATTCTCCGGAGCTGAGTAAGGCAGAATCGAATCCCAAAGCCACTATACCAAAAAATAAACTCTCAGAGAGCATAACAAAGAACTTGACAAAGAATAAAGAAAGGAGAAAGTAAGTTAAGTCTACTTTAGTATGTACATATATTATCATCATCTTCCGGCTCCTAATCCCACCAGCACCGAAGACGCTGCTTGATGCTACGTGCAATATGCTTGTGACTGAAAATTGTAATATTATTAGTATTTGTTGTCATTCTGCTATTCTGGCAGTAAAAAAGGAAGAAACTTGAATAGCAGCACTTGCCTGCTCATCACATCTATTATTATTCCATCCTTATGCGTATGCAGAAGAATCTTCTTATTTTCCAAGAAAAAGTCAACCAATAAAAATATGTGCACGGTCATCTATAGAGTATAAGAAGGAAAATCGAACAATTGAAGAAAAATACGGGCAGCATCATCATAAAAGGCGTGCATCCGTCTGATCGACTAGACCCGCCAGACGATCAAAAAACTGAAGAGAGAAACTTTTTTCTGCTGAATCTTTCCAACGTGACCTTATTCTTGTTGCCAGCACATTCTTTGAATAACCTACCACCAGATTGGAAACCCAAAGGACATCATTATTCCTGAATATCTAAGAAAGAGTAACTTTTTCCCATTTCACACAAAGAGATAGACTGAAAATATTCAAAGATATTTTTCCTGCTTGGTGTCGGTCATTAAACCCTGAGCTGTTGCTATATATTCGGGATCCACACGTGTGACTTTTTACGGTTCTAGTGAAAGTAGAATGGTGACCAGTTTTGAAAAGACAATGCGTACTTTTGTTCCTGCAAACATGAATGAAAAGATGACTAAGAACGTGTTTGAGACCAGCATTCAGATAGGATCATCATGCCAGCAGCATGGAGAAAACATTTTTCAGCTAATTACACCACCTTTATTATTAGTAACACGAGCAAAGTAGAGGACAATAACCAACTATTTGTCATTTTTTATATTCCAGCAAAAATAGGTGAATAAAGCACCTTGATTTCTTTTCCTCAAGTGAACAATGTTATTAAAGCTAGAAAAGTAGGCGTATCTGAAAGGGGAGAAAAACTTAACATGTTCATTTTTCTTTGGTTGCTTTCTGAACAGAAAAGATTTTTCCAAGTAGAACCAAAAAATAGTGAAAAGAGTCAAGGGGAGAAAATTGGATGTGACAGAGACGAAAAAGAAATAAATTTTTATACTAGTGTTCAATCTCAACTTTTAAAAGAATATATCTGGCTCCCTTAATACATTGAAGTGGTTCTAACCCCATTCATCTTAACTTGACTCCTGTGAATATTCTCGCTGCATTTTTTTCTTTTTCCAGAAAAATACAGTAGATTCGTTGTGTCACAATGACGAGAAAATTTTTGTCTAGCGGAGCACATTTCTGTGCAGTCATTGCCACCATGAATCTTGTCCTCATGGCTGCCATCGCTAATGACGGTAAGATTTTCTCTTTTTTCTCTCTCTCTTTTTCTTATGCTTCTCTTTATTGCTTATTTTCAGCAGACGACACAAGTTTGGCTTCAGCAGTAGTAGCATAGCATAATAAATATAGCACATAATGCTATTACCACTTTGAAATGACGATAATAATGGAAAATAGTGTTTCTCTTCTTCATCCAACAAAAACCGGTTAAACGACAGTGTCGAATTGAAAGACGCAGCGGACTTAATGACCTTCCCGTCTGCTTTGCTACTAAGCGTTACACGTAGCCAAAATAAACATAAAATATTATTCTGCTAGCGACAACCCAACGAAGGAGACGGATCCTTTTTTGGAGATAATATGCATATTACTTTTACAAACTTATAAGAATTTTTTATGTAATTGTGTAGACATTGCATTAACAATGCTGCTTTAGTATAAAGAAAGCCTAATGTGCGCAGTCAGTGTGCATTAACAGTGACATGTGTTTTTTCCTAAACTTTCCCTTTTTTTCTTGGGTCGCTGCTCCCTTCCAGCCATGATATTAGCCTTATACCTCTTGAAATACATACCATACCAAATAATAGTATATTTTTGGTATGAAAGGGATGGATGGTTCGTCGGTCGTTGCAACTGAATGCCTTTGAATTTCAGGCTTCGTTTGGCTCGTGCTGCTTGTTCGTTCGTCAATGACACGATGGTGATGACGAGGACTACTCTATGCTCCCCTCCTTTCCATCTTCTTTTTGGCAGCAATCTCGTAATACAGCTTTTTATGCGTTGCCGTATATCGTATACTTGTGAATTTTACGGCCGGCCGGCTGTCTTGGTCCTATTCTTACGTTTAGTGGAAATTCGTTGTCCTTTTCTCTCTGCGTTTTACAGCTTTCTTCCTGTTTTCTTTTTGTCAGAATATACAAATAAGATTTTGCTTTGATGTGCGACAAAGAAAATAGCCGAGGATGTATGGGAATGATGCATAGAATAGAAGCTAAAAATATGCTTGTTATTTCTGGTTGGCTTAGAAGACGGGTTTTTGGTGATGATGTGGTTGTGAGTGCGGTTGAGACCCAGAAAATGACAGTGAGATCCACAGGCAGACATGAGCTCAGTGATAAAAAGAAACAAAGAGAAAGATGGAACTGCTATCAAACAAAAAGATACATAGGTTTTTCATCGACGATGATAAACGAGAGACAAGGTACAATATCACTATATTTGGATAGAGATTTTGTCGTTTAACTGGAGAAACTTGCTATTTTTAGTAACTTCAGTAAGTAAATTGTAGTTGAGGAATGTATTTTGTACGACATGAGGTTTGTTTATTTAAATTAATTTGTAAGGGAAAACAGAAGATTATCATTTTTCTTCTATTATAGTAGCCCCAACATATTTTCACAGACAAAAACGACATAATATATGATCATCGTTAAAAGTATATAACAACGTAGAAAATGTCCGGGTTTTTGTTTTTCTGACAAGGTAGTTTACGAGATGGGATCTGACCAGTGACAGTAAATAATACTCAGAAATGGAATGAAACATGGAATGACCATGAAACTAGAAATAGTAGCTATAAAAAGTTAGTTACGCACTAACTACCTTCATACAAAAAATGTAATCATGTTACAAAAAATGATGGGGACGCTAAGCCACATTACCATTGTTTTTTCTGTTATAGTCATTCTTTATGTTTTAGTCCCTTTACACAATGCTGTTGATCTTTGGAAAAAGCGTGTCAGACTACCAAAGGAAAACAAAACCAAATAACTTCACAACTAACGCTTATTTACTACAGTGCCATTTGTAACTTGAGAATACTTTGGAACATTGTGGAGTATGTCGTGCAGTAAAAGTAACACCAAAATATTTATTATGCATGCGTTGCTCTTTGTAACTTTTGTTTTTTTTCCTCTGCAATGCACGCACTTTCAATGAGGTACTAACTCAAAACGCATCCCCTTGAAAATACAATACACGCAACCGGGTTGGTTAAAAAAAACTAGGAACAACGCAACAGTACAGACATTCCGATAATAAATACAGCGAACCTTTCATGTTCCTGTCACAAAATTGTACATAGAGAAAGCCTGTGAAACAGGCATTGAGTGTGTTTGTAGTCTCTTTTTTATGTTTCCATTTATTTGTCAAGAGAAAGAGAGGGAGAAAGTGAGTCCATTTTCTCTTTTACAATTTTTCTTTCCCTCTGCAACGACATTATACAACACACGCAGCTGCTGCTGCTAGTACGTAAATATGACGGGAAATAACAAGTGGAGATGTAATAAATAACACGATTCGTCTCTTTTTATGCTGCCTGCTTGTTCCACTTTGCGCTCTTATGCTCCTATTCACCAGAGAGACGGTCGTCGCAATGACAAAAATTGTCTCCACTTACAATCCACTTGACTATTTGCGCGTTCTGTGCAGAGTAGCATTGCTCTACTGAATGCTGCTGCTGATATATTATACAAGGCTGTCGGGTTCATTTGCAGGAATGAAATTCGAAGGGAAAGCGAGATACAGCACGACAGTGCATTTGATTTCCTTTCTTTTTCCCCATTTCCAAATGCTGGCACCCACCCACCCACGCAACTCAAAGCTATCCTATTCTTTTGAAGATGCAGGGCCTCATGAATAGATTTCCTTTAAAAATGTAAACTGGCTACGTGATGCAGAAAGAGGCACACAAAAGAAACGAAAATTGGATATAGAGTAAAAATGAATTTGCATTGTGCTTTCACCTTCGCTTTTTTGATGCGCTATTGCTGCATAGCACACTGCATTAGGTTATACAAGCATCTTTTGTTTTCCTTTAACAAAACGCACTACTTGTCATCATCACTGTGATCTTGGGTGTACCCCCTTGTGCGATGTTGTTTTTTCACCTTTCTTGTTTTCCTTTCATTTTCAACAGGAAGTTACTGCTTTCAACATGTTTTATCAACTTCCTTTTCTACTCATTTTGTAGAAATTATATTTGTCCTTGGTTAAAAAGCAATTCAACTTCGTTTTGTTTTTACAAGTGTAAAAGAGAGAAGCAAGGGGAAAGTACATTTAGGAGAAGTGTGGTTCATTCATTTTCAGTTTTGATTAAATCCTTTTGTTTACTTCACGTTGCAGTGCTCACAGCTACCCCAAAGAAAGTTGTTAGGGATGCTGCACACCTATTTCTAGCATGCCTAGTGTGTGTTCTATTTTGATGTGTCTCCCTTTTTTGTTGACAGTGCAGCGTACTGCAATTTCTATACTGCTCTTTGTGATCTTTTCTAAATTTGATCAAGTGATCAGGCTAAATTGAATTTTGGATTTTTGAGGACACACATAGGTTCCCCTCTGTTTAAACAAAAACGCGTTGCGTCAGTTTACACAATATTATTTATTCATTATCCACATTTACAAGGTACTTTCTTCCATTTATATAACATATCGATTTCGGGTCGAATAAACTTTGCGCTATCTAATTTCTCTGTTGGTTGTACTGTATAATAAGATTCCAACTGAATGGATGTTTTAATGAGAACATTGTATTTGTTTTTAGTTTACATCGAATTTGCATTCCCCCTGCCCCTACTTCTCTTGTTGCGTAACTCAATTTTTTAGTGTTGCTCATTGTACCGGTTTTTGTTTTTGTTTTGCTCAGCTACCCCTAAATTAGGCAACTATGCAAGTCAATTTTTAATGAACCAAATGTCCTGAAAAGATCGACACATATCTCGTAACCTGGAAACTGCGCAATACACGAGATGAAGTTTTCATGAAGTAGTATATCGACAGTATCGCAACTTTCTTGTATTATTTTGTACTCTGATACTGCTTATCATTTCCTCCTAACCAGTTTCCAAGTCCCAAGGCTGCAGGTGTGCGTTCTCCACGGCCCCATAAGAAAAATAATATCATGTTATTTTCAGTTCTAATTTCTCCGGGTCTACAATTCCGTTGCAAAATCCTGTAATTTTATAGAATACTTTACAACAACACATTTTAAAACTAATTCCAAACGGTAGTTGGTTAAACTCTGCGGTTTTTCCGTGAATAATTTAACATTTCCGGGCAAATGCTCAGTGAAAGCAACCCACTCAACCAGTAACACAAATTCAAATGAAGCCCGTTATCCTTTTTTGGTACCGCTTATACATGAACTTAACGAAGCAAACCGTTTCTTTCGGCCGAAAATAGCAAGCAGAACTCTCTCTCTCTCATTCATTCTGAAATTTGAGATTGAGATCTGTCTTTCTCTGCCCTTGCCACTCTTCCATCCTGTTGCTAGATTTAAGTGAAATGAATTGAGAGAAAGTGAAATGAAAAGATAACAATGAGCCAGATGAAAGTCATTGAACCTGTCTATTTGCTTTTACAAATGAATGTTTTTTCTTCATCATCATTTGCCTCTCTGCCGTGTACTCTGTCGAAAGCAAGTGAACTAGAAAAATGTATGGATAAAGGATGCCTCGTAGATCTTCTTACATTACACGCGCGTATGTACACACTTTTATAATGCATTTTTGTGTGTGTTCTATAATGGAAATTTAAGTGAACCACTAAAAAGGTAGGAAATAATTGGAAGGAATATGTCTGTTGTTGGCCTTTCCTTAGCTTTTACTAAAAATCCTACACGTGGAAGAAAGTTAAATAGAAGCGGACAGTGAATTTGGCTTTGACGAGGCGTGCCCTTTACCCGTCTGAAACCTATGCATAGGTACATGGAAATGAAAAGATAGATCGGTATTTAATAGATACGTCTATAGACACTCTGCTACCGTCTTCCTGTTTCATCATTTCATTCCGTGGTAAAGGTGCAGTTGAAAGATGAGACAACTGAGATTACACAGGACTCATCCTGTTAAGTAGTAGTTATGTAATAGATGCGACCTGTGCGTGGTGTTTGTATACATAGGCACTAGTATAACTTTGTTTCAAGAGAAAGAAAGTGGAGAAAAGCAGCTTTTCCCAATTCCTGAGCACACACAGCCTTGAATTCGCAAGACGGTGAGATCGAAGGAGAGGCGACGTCTAGGTATTTTGAGTGCTCAAGAAAGACAACACGAGAGATATATTAATAACGGAAAAGTGAGCCGGTTACTCATCACGTTTTAGCGGCTCCGCTCTCTTTTCAACATGATGGTGATGATGTTGATGGGAAATTTTGTTGTTCTGAGGGAGGGAGAGTGGAGTAAAAGAGAAGATGCACTTTGTTAAAAGAAAAGTTGGAAGAACACAAACCAAGGAAATAGATAATATGGCGGATGGTGGGTGTATAAGGTAGTATACCTACATGGTGTCTGTGTACCCATTATAAGTTTTTCTTGTCAGCAGACAGGAGCAAAAGGAAAATGCGATGGAAGGAGGAAATGAAAGCATCCGACAGCATCTTCTTCTTTTTCTCCTATTCCCTTTCCTTTCTTTCGTACACTAAACTTTGCTACTAAACTGAAGACTCCCACCTTCTACACGTGCACTGGTGGCCATGGTGGTAGTAGTACCCTCTGAAAAATAAGAAGGAAAGTAATAGGCACACATGAGTAGAGATGAACAAGAGACGAAGCTAAAAGTAAAAAAAAAAACGATTCTTGAGGCTATGCCAGCAGATATCTCAGTTGTTCTACTGAGCTGAGCAGAAAAAAGTAAGTAAAAACTAAGCATACGTAAAAGAAAGAACTATACATACTTTGTTCAGGTCTGGAGAAAACTTGAGAGAATTTTTTTTCTTTCTCATCTGTCGAGAATCGTGAAGTTCACTTGCCTTGTGTATTTTTATGATGACTACACGTTATAGTGGCTGTTGTGATATTGAGGTCTAGCCGGGTGATGATGATGACAGTGCATGGTCTTCGTTGTTTCATTTTGTGGTGTGCGTACAGAAACAAATAAGTGTACACGCTGATAAATATACTGGAGTCAGTGTGATCAGTACAAGGAAAGCCCAATAAAGAACCTTTTTTGCTCTCTCCTTTTCTCTTCCTGCTGCTACCTTCTTCGTGGTTTTATAGAAATCGGGCCTTTTTGTATATGTATAACAGACCACAATATTGCACGTATAATTTCAAGAAAGTAAAGGCAAAAAAGTTGATTGTCTGGTCCTTTTGGCTTTTTACTGATCCCTTTTTATGCTTTTGCCACGCTACAGCAAGCAGACATGCATGTGTACACCAACCAGTGCTACCTTCCTTGTGTGATAGGTTTTTTAGAGTTGAATGATGATGTATATTGGAATTGATGCAAGTGAGCAAAGGGTACAAGTAAGGAAAGTGGAGTCTTAATAAAAACGGGAGATTTTTCTCCGATATTTGATTCGAGACAGGAATTTCTTATGTCAAAATATCAAGGATCGAAGGATAAGAAAAAGTAGAAAAGGAACGGAAAGGGACGGATGGATGAAGAAACAGACGAGTTAGATAAAAAAAAGTGTATGGTTAGTTTTGCCTATGAGTCTAGAAAGTAGAAAAGATGAGAGAGAAAGAAAGAATACTAAATATACATACATATTATTAGTGCACGAATATCGCCTAAAGTTGCTTTATTTAAAGCATCGTTGCTAGTTCTCTTATTTAAGCGTCTACAAACGCAAAAGAAAAAAGAAGGAAATGGCAAAGGAATGGAGTGAACTTTGAGTCTCTGAAGAAAACCAAGAAAGTAAAAATTCAGTAGTCCAAAGAGCGGAAAATTTAGAAAAAAACGAGAAAGAAGAAGAAATATGTGTGGTTGGTGGGTGGTAGTGGTAAAAAAGTATTTCGGCTATTCTTCTTTCTTCATTTTTTACTGTGATGTGTGTAGTATGTACAGTGTAATAAGACTGGAAAAAAGTCTGTGCGCTCTAGAGCTGCTGTCTAGCATTCAGTCGAGGAGCAATTCAAAGCGAGAAAGTCAAAAACTTTTTTTCTTTTCCGGGAAACAAGCTGCCTATTCTGTACAGTCTCGTCTCCTCTTTTCTTCTTAATGATGAATTGGAATTTTTAAAAGAAGAGTTTCTGGCCAACTTCATCATCATCGCAAGAAACTGAAGTAGCCTTGTTGAAAATTTTTTTTAACCGAGTATCTAACTAAAAATAAACTATCTGCGTCATACACTTTCTTAGAAAAAACTGTTGAATGTCAGATCAGTACAGTGAAATTTTAAAAAACAATTCAATTTAGATTCTTATTACTATTTGTTCCGCAAAATTGTTTGCATAAATCAGTAGGAAAAAATGTACGGATGAGAAAAGTAAACAAGCCAATACTTCTTAAGGCTTAATATGCATGCACAAAATGAAATTGGTTGAAGATGAGAAAGCTATAGCTGATGCATGATTGATTGACGGCATGATTTACTTGCTTGTCAGTTAGAAGCATAAAATTGATTAAATAATGCACATCATAGACTTGCAAAACTGACCCACTGATGTTCACTGATATGCTGTGGACTACAAAGGCAAAGTGAGTAATTCATTCATTTTTAAAACACGTTACCCAAAAATCTTTTAAAACTTTCACCGGTCCACAGCCCAGTTGGTTCCCAACGTTTTATAAAATATGCATGACTTAAACACGATAGTCGAAGAACTTTAACCGTTTCCTGCCCTATCCTATTATCGCATCCCAAAGCTAGGTTTCTGGAAATACATAGAAGCTCCAGATGCCTACATTGTGTAGCTTGAATAAACCAAAGTAGCACGCACGTAACAAACGCGCATAATATGAAAACGGAACACGAGGAGATCCTGTCGCATGATGAATGAAGGATGAAGATGAAGCTCTTTTGTTTCCCCCGCTTTCACTATTTTATACATTTCATTATTCCAATGATTATCTGTTCGGTCTGTGTATATTCGTCAGTTGACGATAGCTTCTCTTAATAAATAAATTATTTAGCTAAAACTACGTGGTAAACTCTCTTTCCTCTTTACTTTTTATGTTGAAAGATGCATAAGCACCAAGATAAGTGAAGGAAAATGAATGCCGATGAAAATGTCCGTTTAGTCAGTCAAGCGGTCTAGGTATAGAATGGTATAGTGCTTATGTTCTTGATGATACAAGCTTAAGCAACACAACATGACACATACGAAGGCTTATATAGCAGCAGATGCGTGTGAATTGGTGTTTCAAATTTCTCCATAATAAGCCCAACATCCTACATTCTTGTTCTCTTGAATGAATAAAATGAAACTAATGAAATGCTAGTCTGCTCCGCCACGTTGCTGCACCCCGGGCCAAGCACAACGCCAAACCCTTTGGTGTTAGTTGGTTGCCCTGTCTGTCTTCTCCTATTTACACTTGTTTTAACAAGGAAATGAGATGACTTTGCATTTCATACTCTATAACTCTCTCCTATCCAAAACTAAACCCCTTATATTCGTCTTACACACTATTTTTGTATTTTTATTCTCCTTGCTCTGTCTCCCTGTATGTCTTGTTCCTTTCTCTTTTCTTTTGTGAAAAGAAGGATAAAAAGAGAAGAAAAACTTGGCCCATCTCATTCTCATTCATTGCCTCGCATCAAAACAGACAGGCCGTGTCGTCAACTTGGCCAAATATACTGGTGTTTGTGTCTGCCTGTGTGCACGGCTCGTTCATTCATTGCCTCATCCCTTTCATTCATCTTGTATAAGAAGGGAAAAAGTTGAGTAAAGTACAAAAAGAAAGCCTTCGAGAAAAAGAAAAAAGGAAAAGTTTGACCATTTTCCCCTTCTATTCATTTCACTTCTTGTTTTTCCTGCACACAAACTCTTAACACAATAGCAAGTCAACTTTTTTTCTTACCTTCTCCATCGACCATGCATGTCATCATGATTATTATACTTAAAGTACTACCACAGCGATAGATTTTTACCTTTTTATGTGTATGTATATAGGTATGTACAACAATGATACTGACTGACTTACTTTTTCTTGTTCGTTTCCTTTTTTAAGTTGTCCATTGAAAAAAAGAATGAAAGGAGTTTTTCTTTTATTGGTATCCCTTTTCATTCTTGAAGCTAGTTTTTTCCTGTGTGCTAGCCTTTAAGGCTGTATATTTCTAACTCCATCAATTCAATGGAGTGATGGTATGTCGGAGAAGACAAAAATAAAGCAGTGGGAAAACACAATAACGCTTCGTACCACTTTTTTATGAAGAAACTAAAAAGAAAAGTGGTAAAATGGGTTTATGGTAGGATGATGATCGCGACAGACAGTACCGTCATGATGACTGCAGAGTGAGAGAAAACAAATAAAAAGTGAAACCCTTTCGGCATCACTTCGTTGTCTCTTTTTGAACCTTTTGTCAAAAAAGGGAGACAAAACTCTTTTTGTAAAAAACGTGAAACAATTACCATTGTAAAAAGACATATTGCTGGTACATGCTGAATTATTTGGCTTTCTGGGAATCACATTTTGATTATCAAACCGTATATTGTTCTACTGGAAATATGAATGATAAAGTAGTATACCGGAAAATGCATTGCGATTTTTTATCTACGGTAATAGGTACGTACATTGAATATACACTTTACTCTATATTAATAGACAGAAACAAATTGACGGTTTATTTCTAAATGACATGCCAAAGAGGCATTGGAAAATATTTTTGCGAAATTGAATTAAACACATGTTGCGACCTGATTTCTTTTTCTTGACAAACGCAATACGCTCCGGATGTTTACTTGTCGTTTCTCATGTGTGTCGTGTCACCATAAAATGTCAAAACAATCCTACTTCATGTTTTTCTCATTATTTTCGATTTAGTGACACCATCCCTACGTTTGTGTCTATCAGCTGCCTTTGTCGTTTGCGTGACCCTTTTCTTGGAACGTACACGTTTTATTGGAATCTTTTGTACAATAATAACTGCGTCAAAAGAAGTAAAATAAGTGACACAATTTACGTTTTTGCACAAAAATCTACTTAAAAAATACAATTCCCTTCATCTGGTTTAGACGCGCACACATGCTATTCTACGAATTTCCAATAAAGCTATCACACTCGATATTTTCCCTTTTTACTTTTTTGACTTTCTAAACCTGATTCTATTCACCTGATTATTTTCATTTTATTCCTAGTACTTCTGCTACAGAAAAAAGAATTTAGAAGACAAGTTTCTTCTCTTCACCTACCAAACATTTGACTTTGGCACACATGTACCTTCCCATTTTTTGTACAAAGTTGCAAAAACTTCCTTTTTTATTCTTTTTCTTTACTCTTGCTCGTCAAAACGTGTTTGTTTGCACTTGCAATTTTCTCTTTTTCTTTCTAAAAATCTTTCCAATTTTCACGCAAAAAACCCAAGATACTTTTTTATGTTCACAACGACTAGAGTGACTAGACTCGCACATACAGTTCCTCCTCAAAACTCTTAACATACACACACAAAATTTCAGCAGTGAAAGAATAAAAAAGTAGGCTAAGGAGGTTTACGATATTTTTAGTGAGATTGGTGTGAGGAACATGCACAATAGTAAAAAAGAAGAAAAAGAAAACCGACTTATCACTTCATTCACTATAGATAACCAGCTAGCCTTTATACTTATAGACTGGAATAATAAATAGAATGTGTTATGATATAGACAATCACATAAAGTAAGCGAGTGTGAAACTGAAACACAGACACACAAAAAATACTGTTCCTTGAATGTCATTTGCACATACAAAAAAATCGTACTTTTAGCATGCGCCACACATTTTAACAGAAGCGTTTGTCGTTTATTCACACAAAAAAGTAACCTGCTACATGCATTACAAGCCGCGTGGGCTTACTATTCCCATGTTTTCTTTTCCGAGTACGGATAATGCCATAAATATACTAAAAGTGAAAACATCAACCCAAGACAAAAAAAAAGTTACACCAAGAAAAAAAGAAGCCTTGTAAGTGTAAAATGTAACAGACAACTTTTGGAGAATAGATAAATATGAGAAGAAAATCACACACATTTTCCGGGAAACACATTGCACGCTAAAGAGTAGCATGACAGCAGTGGAAAAAGAGACGCGTCTGGAAAGGAAAGTGACAAAGAAACTTCATTTTTATTATGACGATTAGAAGAGTATAGGAAGAGGAAGAAGCTACATTGGTATAGGTACAAGTGCGAAATTGGATTGAAGTGAGAAAAGAGAATAAAATGCTTTCACTTCAGCCTATTATGCCAGCTAGAAAAAATAGCTGGGCATTTACATAAGTGCAAATGTATACATATACACATAGCACAGCCACACACGTGCATTTGTGTTTGGTGGAAATATCTATGCAAATATTATCATCACACCGCTTGCTGCACACATTTTCGGTTTCGCGTTTTCCCTGAAAAGCGTTTTCGGTTGTCGTTTGCTGTGCGCGCTGTATTTACCTTTGTACGTAGTGTATGCAAATATTCACAAAGACAAAATTTATGTAAACAGTTTTCAGCTTTTTTGCGTTAAAAAATGTATTCGGCTCAAATCCACTCTCCCGATTTTCGTTAGATCTTCCATTTTCTGGAATGCAGCAGTACCAAACCACATAGTAAAAAGGAGCGCCTGCTTGGTGCCGTGTTTTTGTAACGTATATTTTATGCATACATGACTGTACCAGTTGTCACTGACTGTCAGTGTCATTGTCGCCATACCCCAAGTGAGAAGAAATTGATACCTACCTAGTAAATATATTCGCATTTTTGAGAGATGTTATTTAGATGACAATATTTTGCACAGATATAGATCTGGTATATATTTTTTAAATTAGAATTCCTTAGTTAACCTTGGACATAACATGGTTGCGGTGGAGTGGGATTTGGATTTCCGTTTTGAATTCCTGGAATTGACACAATTATTATACTAGCAAAATATTCCATTAAAATGTCAAAAAATAAAATATTATTTCACATACACTGATTTACGCCATATTTTTATTTTTGTGACAATGCGCAGTTTAATATTAGAGCGGTGATGCGTTCACCGAAAAGAAAGCCGGATTTGCGTTTCGCAATAAAATCCAAGGTGCGCTTTTCTACAGGGAACAAGAAATACTATTAAACTTGTAAAGACATTTCTATGAAGAGTCACAACGTACAACTATGCATTTTAATAAATTCCAATATTTAAGCTTTTCAGTGTACTCCATGTGGTAACTCGGTTGGGATTTTGGTATGAATGCGTGCAATAACCCTTTGGTAGAATGCACAATTGGATAGAATCAAGATTACACAAGGTTTGAAGTTATGTGGGAGTAATATTGTGCGACGGCAACTGTTATACAGTTTGTGTGATGACAATTTAACCAAATGGCTGATTTGATTTCTGGTAGTGCAAAACCCAATAAAATGGGATGTCCTTACTTGGGTATTGGCATTGGTAAGTTGGTGGACTCCGTGTGTAAAACTGCTTACGCTCAAACATCAGCATCACTGATTTATCAGTAGAAAACATCACAGAATGCGTAAACAGCAAGAGCACGTCCTTCCTTATCATTATTATTTTCCCACCTTTTTACACACGCAGGCTTGTTTCATGCTCAGTCGACAACAGAAAATGATATAGTATTCAATCATGCCAAATTTCTGTCCCAGCTGTCACTATTTATGAAGCAATAAATATGCCTTACACACCACTTATTATACTCAGATGCTTTATACTATTACTAGCTAAATTCGGTAGCAGATGTACACACACCGTTTTCCCTCACTTGAACTCGTTTACTTTCACCTTTTCATTTTGCTCTTGTTCCCGCGAGAGGTAAAAGGCTGAGCACTTACACATACACTTGGTTGCAACAAGCATCCATTGCACAAATACCACAGAAATCTAGTACCTCATAGTACAAAAACCTTTTATACTTAGGAAGGAAGAAGCATACACACACATGCACAATTTCCAGGAATGAGCTTAGAACGGTGAAAGCACACGTTTCGCCTCTTTTTTCATCCTAGCGCAGCGTGTCTCATTATTTTTGGGATACCGTATATCTCGCGGTATCATCATCGCCACCAACCTAACTTCATCCTATGTCATGATGACGCTGAAAAACAAGTTAGCGTGAAATCTGGCGAATTTCAATGAAAGGCCTGTTCACCTAAATAATAAGCTGTACAGAAGGAAAACTACTCCCATTTCCCGACGTGTTCTACAAGTAAACAGCAGCAAGCAATAATAATGTAGCATTGAGCAAATAAGCAATGCGGTACAATGACGATGATAAAAGCGATTTTCCATTTCATGCCTATGAATAGTAGTAGGCCAACTTGTGACATTGTAACAGAAAATTCAAAAGGGGATAAGGGCCTACTTTCTATCTGCCTCCATGGGTTTCTGGATGAAATGCAGATGAAAAAGGAGAGAGAATGAATGAATAGAGAAATGAATCAAAGTGTCATACGCTGCCTGTTCAATGACACTAGCGTTGTAGTTTTCCTGTTGCGTTCCCATTCCCAGCCCTTTATCATCCTGGTTTACCCGACCGTATACACAGTTACTTTCACCATAATAAAGAGAAAATCAAGTTATCAGAGCACATCATCATCATTGTCATCTAGGAGGAGAAACAATGGATAGATTGCCGGATAAAATATAATGCCTACGGTCTTTTCCCAGTAAAGCGGATAGAGACTGACATTGAGTGTCTATTCTTCCACCCACATACTAGCCAGACAACACGCGCGACATGTATTTATTTCTCAGCCACGTTGTCATTTCCAAAAAGAGACAATCAAAAACCTACTTTGCAGAAACAGGGTTAGTCGAGTGAGATGCTACTGTTTTTATTATCATGCTTTACAAAATACTCACATAAATTTTTCTGGATTGTCATTTTTTGTCAGGATTTTCCCGCTTCTTTGTTTTTAAAAGTGAAAAGTTTGTAACGTTTTTATCCATGTTTTATTTTGCTGACTGTACAAGAAAATGTTCAATTTTTAGCATGTTACTGCGAAAAACGCAACATAAAAAGAGACCCTACCAGCAGAATTTCATTTTTGTTCAGGGAAAGCCTCCTGTTGACAAGGCTGGATTGACATGACCAAAGACTTGCTTTTGTGAACAGCAAAATATGTTTTTACTTTCGTAACCAAAAAGTAGGCTACGTTTTACCAGCAATTTATAGAAAGAAGTAGCTATGTACCTTTTGTGAGGTTTTGATCGCAGTGATGATTACACACATTGACATAAAAGGTTTTCTTTAACGCACAAAACAGGACAAAAGGGATATACGACCACTGCTAGAAGGACGAATGATGATGATGCCAAGGGGCTTTGCTCACACAAAAAACGGGATCCCCACAAGAGCGATTGTCTTTAGGTTGGCAGTAGTAGTAGTGCTATTCCGTATTGATCTCACTTTCCTATCATCAATATCAATGCGAATAGCAGCAGCAAAGCAGCAGCTTTCACTTCGTCTTTTTTCTTTTTCACAAGAGAAAGTGTGCCAAACGGGAGAAAAAGCATTGATGGGTGCTGCGGAGCGGTTTTTTTTCTCTTTAAGGTATAAAATGAAGGGACGTGAACATAAGACTATCGACTGTCGGTTTCCCCATTTTTTGAACAGAAAGGACTGGACTGGACTCTCTAGGTCCTCGTTCTCTATTCCCTTTACCCCTTTTGATATTTTTTCCACTTGAGATTTTTAATGGAGACCGACTAACAGACACGTACAAACATTGTCCTTGAGAGATAAGTTTATGGTGGCAGCGGACCATGTAGACTTTGGTAATATCGGGTGCTACTAAAATCAATGTGTCGCATATTTCTGTGGTGTAAATTCATTCCAATAAAGTCTCTATACTGTATATTTGTATATATCTGCAATAATGACCGTTTTACCTAGCCATTCATGTTCCTAAGTAGGTGGGTAACGGTGATAAAAAAATCACACAATCTCACAAGCAAGACGACAACGACCTACCAACCAACGACCAAGAACACAATCATTGCTAGCCTGGTTTTCTACGGGTGAAAGACTTTGCTCGCATTTTGAGAGTTTGAACACTCCATACATTAGAAATGAACGGAGCAGGTAGCCATTATCATCACATGCTAAAAAGACAGTGTGAAAAGTAATAAAGCTGATATGTCCTGGTCGTCATTGTCGCTTTCCCCTCGTCGCGTTTTCTAAAGAAAAAAAGGAACGGTCGATTTAAGTACATACAAAGTAAAGTTGCTGGAAAGCATATAACTTTCACCAAATCACTGAGTTCGAAAGACTTGCCTACTCTCGTTATCTTTTGGTTCATTCCTTGCCTTCCGTTGGTGAAGTGCGATGCTTGTGGATATTTTAGCTATTCTAATTCCATTCTTTGAACATTCGTCTAATTTTTACTCTATAATGATACCAGATAGGTATATAAAATTTTTGCATGAGAGAATGTTTTCACTGCAAAGATATTTAAGAAATATGTTTGAAAAAGGGATTTCTAACTCTCAGAGCATGATGATGCACTATTGATACCATATAATATCGCCTAACTAATGTTTGCTACCAAGAAGAATAATAATGTCTACTGCGGCTCTGTCACGCTATCAAATCATTCCACATACTGTCAATTTGTCTGCCCATTTCACAAGTGAAAGTTTTCAAAGTTTGTTACCACGAGGTCATGTGAAAGTTTTTTGAATGCAGTCTTGAGGTTTGTAGTGCTAAAAATTTGCATAGCAAATTGTGTAAATTTCAATAAAAAAGTAAAAAGTCGCAATGAAGGAATGGGGAATAATTAATAATGACAAACTTTTTTCTAAACTGCTTTTAAAGTGAGAAAATGAGGAGAAAATTAGTATTGCAAAAAAGAAAGTTGCCAGTTGAAATACTAAAGAGAGGTGACTTTCCCAACGTAAAATCTTTCACAAGGCATTTGGGTCTTATCAGTTTTCCTACACACACTATCTCAACAAACTTTGCAAGACTTCACTTGATTTTTCTTCCTTTTTAGCAGCAACTCAATCAGTCCAATAAACCGAAATGAGAAAAAGCAAAACCGATTGAAAAGAGTTTTTCCAAGTTCGATATTTTAAACTTTGTTCACTAAACAGATAGAAGTGGACGAACTTACGAGTAGATAAGATCACGGTTTGAGCTGGTTCAAATTGTGGGCGCAGCAACTTGAGTCACATCAATGGAATTGATTATATTTATTTTTCCTCTGCCTCATCTTATCTACTTCCTTGCCAAAAAGTTTATATTTGGTAGAATTTTCAGAATTCCCCAAATTTTTTACCTTTTTACCGTTCTCACTTATAAATTGAAATAAATTAGCAACAAGGATTGAAATTAGGGTCAAAGGGTTAAAGAGCCTCTCTTGAAATTACATTTTTATTACTTTTCATTGCTATTCAACAAAACACACGCAAGCAGACTTCCGTGGAATCTACACAAAAAACGAAAATGTATTTATTTAGCTCAGACACATGCTGTTTGTACTTTGTACCCGCTTCGCACTGAAAGCTTGTTACATTGCTTTCACCTAAACTTTTCGTGCTAAAGAGAACTAAAAATAACAAACGACTATAATAACAATTTTCAAAGCTTCTGTACAAAGTACAGCTTTGAGGCTTTCTCTTTGCCACTCATTTATTCATGCGTGCACGTACCAATAGTGGAGCAAACTTATGTAAGAAAATGTAACGTACTTTGGACTCGGTGTTATGTGCAGGTTTGATAGGATACACTGTAAACTTTGTTACTTTTTATTCATTCTTTTCATAATAATAATATTACGTAGAAAAAGGACGTCAGTGATGATGAGTTTTTTAAGCGCTTTGAAGAAAAACACACGCAGACACACACTTTCTCCCCTTTCTCCCAGATTTTCTAAAGACTTTTCATTTTCTCAACTTGTCATGCATAAAACTTGTTTCTCCTCAAAGAAAGGAGGAGGCCCTTTAAATGCATTATACTTTTAGCTAACTGGTCTACTTTGCCTACAGCCATCCTCATATTTCCGACTATGGAACAATATGTACTCCGTGATTTCGTTTTCTTTGATCATCCCTCCCTATATACACGGTTTAAGGGAAACCGGTTTTTTGTGCGAACGACTAAAGCTAACAATTTTCTAACCTTCCGTCTTTTGTGACAACAAAAAAACGACACTCCAGAATAGGAAGCTGCCGAGAAAGGAAAGTCTTATAAAGATGCCTTTTTATCTTTCTTAAAGAAAAGAAGCTGCTCTCACGTGGAATTCTTTCTGTCATTTTTTTGCATTCTTCACTTTCACTCAAGTGCTTGTTTTGATGCTTATAAGCATATTATAGTCAAGCAAGTGGTTATGCATAGCAGGCAAAAGGTGAGTGCCTCAGACAGACACATGACTGCACGCACATTGCTCAATAATGTTGACGGAATAAACCGCGATGCGACTTGGACTGGTTGCACAAAAGGTGGAAAAGGTACATTTCTTCACGTTCCTTGTCCAATTACGGATAATGATAGGCAAGTCAAGTGTACGTATAGGTACGTCTCTATATATCCACTTGACTATTATCATATCATCATTCCTAATTTGTTTCCGCCTTGGAAAATGACTCCAGGAAAATCAACAATTCTACCCCTCGTGAGTAAACTTTCACCTGTAAAGCAAGACAAGGATATAATGTCTCCGAAAACTTTCTCTCTTCTGTGAGTACAAGGTATGTATCTAATTGAGCAAACTGTTTTTTCATCATTGTCACTGGGTGTCCCCTTGGTGTCTTGCATCCCGTCAGCTGGATACATTGGTAGAAATAAGTGTGCTAGATTGGCTTGAAAGGTTGAATTCGTTGCGTAAGGGAAAAGAATTTCTATCCTCCACAAAAAGAATAATGATACCTGCCGGAGCTCTTTCTATACGCTATTCTGCGATATGGTCACGATTATTCCTATTTTACTATTATTATCTCGCTTGCATAATCATCCTTTTGTGCATTTCTCTTTGGGAAATGTTATTCTCCCTTTAGTTCCGGTGTGACAACAGCAGCAGTGGCACAACCAAAAAGGTGAAAGACTACGCACAAAGGTGCTACACTGCCTGAAAGGAGAGATGTGCACAGAGATAGGTAGGTATATCATCAACGTAGCATCATAATCATCATCATGACTCATGATGAGAATGTATACAGACTTGTCTGTTTTGCGCTGAGAAAGCAACTCCACCTTGGCTTGGTCTCCTCCTACTCATGTGCTTCCGCATCACTACTCGTGAAAATTATTCCCACTGTTTGATACCACTTCACATTAAAAGGCGACCAAAGGCACACACACACAGGAAGAAGAGAAACTGTTATCTTAATGCCTGTCGTTAGCAAAAGTTACCACTTGAATGAATACACTTTATTCTTCTTTACCCCAGCAGCCTAGCTTTTTTGTTGTACACAGAGCTACAACATTGTGCCCAAGAGGGAGGAAATAAGGTAGCCAGAGAAAGCTCCTTTTCCTTGTAACATGTCCACCACTGCTTTATTTTCTTGCTCTTGGTATCATTCTTTCTCTCATTCTTTCATTGTGTTTCTGCTTATTACAGCAAAATAAAGAGTGTGGGTGTTTTTAGGTCGAGTTGAATGTGTGTGTGTATGGCAGATAGAGGGGAAAAGGAGGATGTGACAATGCCACTACCATACTATACAGATCCTACTACCAAGAAAATAAACTTGAGACTACTGCCACCGCCAAGAAGAAAGGAGAATATAGCTGGAGAGAAGCTTAGAATTATCACCTCATAAATTTCTTTGGGAGATTTACCGGTGTGCGTTGTTGGATGGTAGTAGTATCAGTTAAGTTCCTACCGTAGTATCTGCTGAAGGTGTGGTGTGTGGTATAGATGGAGAGATAGATGGGCAGCCTGAAAAAAGGAAATAAGTAGGCAAGAGGGTATTAGGTAAGTAATAGTAGGCAATGAACATAACGATGCATACACACTCTTGCCGAAAAAGGAATGGTGGAGAACTGGTGTGGCGGGAGAGAAAAAGGGGAAGGGAAAATACGTATAGTTACGCAGTGTGAAACTACTTTTTCTCATAAGAATCATACAAAAGCTTGTTACACATTCCTCAACGGTGATAGGAACAGGAGAGAGGACTATGGTGCGTAAGTAAGCGTTTCTGCTGGAAAGTAAAACGGAAAATGAACGAAGAAAGAGGATGAATCAGGCGAGAAGTGTGTAATGGTTATAATAAGGTGTATAATGGTGGGTTGCTGAGATGGGATTCAAAGCGCAGGGTGTGTGCAATTGTAAAGACGTGGAGGATGACGATTATGAGCCCTGTTTCTGGTGGAGGACGGTAAAAGAAGTGGGGGAGTTTAAGCTGGAGTTGACCAAGCTACGAGAAAGTATATTATTTGGATAGGAAGAAGGAATTCAAAATATCTTTCTAGGTTTGGTATCATAAGAACAAGGGGAAAACAATTGCTTTTGTTTTCTGGTTCCTCTTATTATGCCCGGCTTTTTGGCAAGTTTATGATAGTGTCTTTTTTACCACCCACCCACACTGGCTCCATTAGTGGAAGAGTTACACTGAACAAGAGAGGTAATTTACTTCGAGTTACAGTCTTTGTTGCCGCCATTACATTTTTCCAAAGTTATATTAAATTTGAAGATGATATTATATTGTGTAAAAGAGGAAATGTAAAAAGTAAGTGGATAATATGAAGAAACAAGTTTTGGACCAAAAAAAGTTGCCCTTGTGACTCACACTATGCGGTAATAAAGCAGTGCAGTTTAAAATGAGATGGAGTTGATGGTGACGACCGGCAAAAAGGATGATGATTGCGTCTGCTTTAATCTATGTGTGCACGTCCACTGTTGTAAAGATATAAATATGGAGAGGGGGAAATTCCCGAGGTGGAAACAAAAACCTGGAGAGGGTTGTAGATGTACATGGGGTGCGGTGAAGGATCATAATAATAAGAGATAGAGATTACTCTCACTATTCTTCTTTCCTCTCTCCCGCACACACACGCTACACACTGATTCCTTTTTACTTTCTTGTCGTTTCTCTTTCAGCCAAGTTGTTTAAGCGGAAAAGGCAGAAAGTTAGATCCAAACCATTTCATTTGGAAAGATAGTCGTCAGCCAGAAAAGAGGAGGAGGAATGAGATGATGAGAAATACGAAGGGAAAGTGGAGTGACGCGCGTTATTAGAAGATATTTTCAGTCGCCTGGTTATATACAAGAGTTATACTCATCCTTCTAATATAGTATGCAGGACAGGAGTTTCCCGTAATGCGGAACATTCTTTAAAAGTTCACTTTTAGTTGGTTATGGCGTACAAAGTGCCACAACGCCAAAAGACCACTACCACCACAACATGCATGCCATTTTGTGAAGATGACGGCGATGATACGCTGATCCCACTTGACTGCACTCACTTTAGAAAGTATTAAGGATGTACCTATTAAGCTAAGCTACAACTAGTATATGTGCACGACATACGTAGCCAAAATAGGAAAAGTAGTCATGCTCATTTTCATCATCCCAATTATCCGGCAGAAGAAACAGAAAAAAGAGTTGTAAGTTGGGAATTGAGACGAAAAGAATGTAGCACAAAAAAGGCTCAAGAGTATTGTAGCGAAAAGGTGAAACTTTGAGAAAATGTAAACGAAACCACATACACACATGTTCAGACTAGTTCAGAGCAAGGAGATTCATGTTGGAAAAGTGTGGATGTCGGAATTTAGAGAAAACTCTCTTTTCTTTTTTGCCTTGTTTTAGCTGGAAAACGGTAAAGAACTTTGTTCATCCATTCTTAATGAGAAGGATACTGAAAACGGAGAGAGCGACGGGCTAAGAGAGGGACAGACTTTAGAGTCAACTTTCCCAACTTTCACTTGACATAATAATATCATGTATGAAGAAATGACAAAGAGGGAAGTGCAAAAGCTTAGGTGTTTCTGTGATTTTTTCTATGGACTTTCAGGTTTACGTACGCGTACAGTGTACATGTCTTCTGCTTTTTATTAAAGTTTGAACAAGGAAACGAAAAACTAGCAGACTTTTATAGCCAACACATCTTATGTGCTCAACAGATTAAAATTGGTTTGTACAACATTTTTTGCAAAATTTTCAAACGTTTTGTAAGTAATAATTCGTATAGAATAATATATTTAGTATTTCAAGAATAGGTTGTAGGTGGCACAGTTTACAATATATCGTTATAAAAACATTCATAGTGCTAGAAACAGTATATATCGCTTGATTAGAGAAAATTTAGTGTGATTAATTAGGTGGATCGTTTCTTGTTCTCGTGAATCTAACTGGAATTACTTATTATCAACAAAAAATCAAACGACAGTAAGCTTGTAATCATTCTTTCATCTAGCAAGCTACGTCCGTTTTTGGTTCCAGGTTTAAAAGCACGTTAGCTAAACTAAAAGTAGACATCCAAGAAATCGATTTTTCAAACGTACTTGTCACATGCCAAACTTAGAATAAACGTGATATTGCATTACATTAACGAATAGTTAGCTGTATTGTATTGTCAGATTCAGTTTTTTACAAACGGCGGTTTTGTTGTTGTACTTTTGGCTGCACAACATGTTTGTTGTGTTTAAACACAACATATTTAACTTTGTTTAAACTTGAAGTTATTACAAACTTCGTTTTTCCTTTATATGTGAAGTCGTATTCTGTAGGCTGATAGTAATGACGGGTTTTCCCTTGTTTAAAGATTATAATATCCCTAATGCCACTTTTCCAATATTTTTCAAGAGATTTGTTTTTCGTTTCCCTATTCATCTCTTTCGGTATTTATTAAAGAATTTATGCATCAAAAAGTGCATAATGATGCCATATTATCATCCTCACCAGGAGCTGCTCAGGAATAAGAATGCATATTTCTAAAAGAAAAATGTTCGTCGCGTCGTTTTTTCTGGTGGTTGGTTTTTAGCAGAAAAGGGGGAGAATACTAAAGTAATGGTGATGTTGATGGGATTTTACTTTTTCCTTGACTTTTTTCCTATGAAAAAGAGGAAGAATAAAGCTAAACAAGTGTACTCTTTTGTCTAAGCTGTCATTCTAAAAATAAAACTTTCATCTTTTCTTATATTCGCGTTCCGTAAAATAAGTATGTTCCTATTTAAGCAAATTAAGTACACTTTACTCTGAGCATCCATAAGCATGACTGTCTGTGGAACGGAAAAAAGTTTAGAACTTTTTTAAATTTATATTTTCCCTGGAAAAGAAAGTTACTCGAGAATAGAGAGAGGGGCGACAAATGTGAAAATGGAATTGAGAAGTGAAACGAAGGAGGATTTTGAAATGATGATGATTGTAACGGAGAGAAGTGCACTTCTCCAGAAAAAAGTGTCAGCGGCAGCAGTCACATCAACCTAGGGTTAAAAAATGTCGTTTCGCTGCTCGCTTTCTTTTCCAGTGCACTGGCAGCACAAAAAATGAAATGGTATAATAATAAGCAAAAGTGAGGAAAACTGTCAAGAGAATGCAATAACAATAACATAAACGTGTATATAAAAAGAAGAAAGAAAAGATGGGACCCCGTATTATTTTATCGTACGGGATATTTAGAAATTTAAATAGACAAACAGACAGAAAGGCACTACTCCCAAAAACGGAGACAATGCAATGTCACGGGATCACATACTTTGTCTGTATGCTTGCGGCTTTGAAGAAATGCACTTTCTTTTTATTTTTGTGGTAATTGCACTGAAGATCGAGATGGCAGCGGTGGTGGTAGAAATTGTGGCTTTTCTTTCAGAGCTTAACATTTTGGCTCCCAAAAGGAGATTTGAATAAATATGTAAATACGCATGAGAGCATTAATAAGAACAGAGTAGTACATTCCGGAAGTGGGATGAAATGAAAATGCATTTTTGGCGTTTATGCTGTCTCTCTCCTACTTTCTCTAAAATTGTAAACGTCAGAAATTTTGGGAACTCTAATACCATTTTGACATTTGACCCAAGTGAAGGTTTTAAACTTTGAAAATCCCCACCACATACACGCTCCACCACTTTGTTTAGTATTTTTAGAGTGCATTACACTTTACAGTTTTTGGCATGTGGTTGGTCTTCTACCACCACATACGCACTTTGTCTTTGACTCAGAAAACAAGGGGAAGCCTGAAAAAGGTCAGAGAGACAGAGAGGGAGAAAGTGGCAGCTTTGCTGGTAAGCCCACGTCAGGGGTATAAAAATAACTTTGCTGCATTTTGATCAAAGAGACAAGGAAAAGCTTTCTGTTTTTGGAAATAAAATAAATAGATACTCATGCGTAAACGTAAAACAAGTCATAAAATGTTGGCAGATGTATTTACGGGCCTCATCCCATCAGCAAAGAAAAAACTGTGTTCATATAGTATTGCCCCCATCACAAGCTTCCATCCCCTTTTATGTCATCTGTAAAGATATTCCAAAAAATATTTTGATTTTCATCCATCCATTTGGCCCTAATATGAAATGGAACAACAGCCCCATAAAATTAGAATTGCTTGGAAAACAACTTGTTTATTTATTTATTTATGAATGTGTAAAACGAATGGCATTTTAATCAACTCACTTTCTCTCTGTTTCCCTCTCATCTAGATAGCTGAAATGGAGTGAAATGGGGAAAAGGGGAACTTTCATTTTTCTGTTTCATGTGCACATTCCCAAAAATAAAATGAATTACTGAGTACTAAAGTACCAAGCAAAAAAAACTTGACGTAGATGCAAAGTTAGATAGCCCTGTTTTCTAGTAGTGGATTCTATTTTCAGCTCCCCTTTTAGCCACTATAAATTATACAACAGAAAAGCAATATTGACTGCACAGTTAAGTAGAATATAAAGAAATGTAAATAAATTGTAATGGAGCAACGAAAACACTTACAGTGACACATATGGCATCAAGGTTCACTCTGTTGATGTTTGTAGTTAGAAATCTCTGTTGTTTTCTAAATATATACACTGTCATTTCACTCCCATTGTCAAAAAATTGCGTGGGTTGCAGCAGCAGCATCATTTAAAGAAAAACAGAAGAAAGCTTTAGATGACGAAATGAGATGATGATCAGATAAAAAATATTTGGAGTAAAGAGAAAGATGTGACATGTTCCCTTCTAGTTCGAAATTTGTTCAAGAAGGAGAAAGTAGGTAGTGTAATATATGGAACGTGTGATCATTTCATTTGATAACAAAAAGCCTCTTATTCTTTCTCAATTCATTCATTGCCCTGTTTTTCCAAATGTTTCTTTTTTATGTTGTTGGATGCTGCTCTTATTGTGACTTGTACTTGCTGACAAAACGTAATTTATGTCAATACGAAACATATACCTAGACAATAGCTTGCTACATGGTCTAATGCGCACCACCTATATTTCATTTCTGTGTAGAAAATCAACCCTGTCACTTTTTATTTGCTGTAAACACTCAGACTTGCAGACGTGCCTGTTACCTACATACATACTCTTTGTCTTGTCGTTTCCACTACTTCTACCGCTGCTGTTGTTGAGACGCCTTGAGGGAATATAATACACCAGCTAGCAAAAAAGCAGCAGATGTTGACCTGCTGGATCACACTGTAAACTCACAACAACTGGATCAGTAGACGAGGAAAGCAAGACAAGTGTACACATACACACATTTCAAATTCAAGTCTCTCAAGATGTTGCAATATTTTTCCCAGTGTCCCATTTCATACCTATTTATTACACTGAAACAATATTATGTACCTTGGCCAACACCAATGTGTGTGTGTCAATATAAAATGACTCACTTTCAGCATATCACCCGCTATTCATTTTTCCTCCGCCTTTATCCACTCAAATACAAATCATTTTCTCCACCTATTATTTTACCAGAGCATAAACAGCGCACAGCAAGAAGAAATACTCATTCAGTCAGAAGCCTACATGCTGTATGTATCCATCTTTTTTGTTTCTCCCTTCAAAACAGTTTTCACTTCCACCTATTCTTCCCATTCTTTTTCTTTTCTAACTTGCATCCATACAGTAAACACTCTCCCTGCACAACTGTAAAAGCGAAAATGCGAAAAAGAAAGACAGAGAAATGGAAAGAGAGAGAAGGGGAGGGGAGGCACTTGACAAACTCATTGTTTTCCCACTTTTCCTTTCAATTCCTGAGCCACTTGGCTTAAACTCGAAAGAAATCTATATTGGATGAAGATGAAGTAAAAGGAAAGTGGCAACTTCCATCCTCCTCCTTCTCTAGATACCTACATTTTGTGTACTCAGGGACACTTTTTCCTTCTCCTCTCTCTCTCCCTTTCTTGTTTCCTAGTAGAAATGTTGGGCAACTTTCAGCATAAGTACATGTAGAACTTGCTTCGCGGTATATTATGATATTACCATGTCGTGTGTAAACGTGTGCTTGTGTGTAAGCACATACGCCTTGTTGCTACAATGGACACGCCAAACGAGATCAGTTAAATAGATGGCCTCTAGAGAAACTACTTTTTTTCATTCGCTCGCCTCCTCTTCTTCTTCTCTTCATTTTCCTTCTGTCTATTACAAAACCAAAGTATATCAGTAATGTGTGCATATACATGCGGCATACATATTACTATCATGTAACCAGTTTATTATCGGCAAAAAAGATGTACTGCTGCCCCTACTGGTACACATTTCTTCTGAAAACAAAAATGGCATCATCATTCTATACACTTTCTCCACTAACTTCGTCTGTTTCATGTAGACATGTTCCTAGTTTTCCTCAATATTCGTTGTCCCCAGTGTACCACTAGTTATATGCGCTTTCATACAAGAGCGCAAGGGTCTGGGCTAGCACTAGTAGTGGCGAGACTGGAAAAAAGCTATTGATATGCTCTATCTGTACCAAAATGCCATATTATTATTCCCTATGCTCAGCAATTTCTTGTACGTTGAAACAAAATATTATGTACTTGCACAACAAAACAATGATATTGTTAAGTACACACACATACAGTAATTCTCTTTTTTGGCTGCTTCCAGCAAGGAAAAAACAAAATATAAGACAAAAAGGGTTTCGATTTTTTCTTGGAGTTGTGCCCGCCTTTTCGCATATCCTATCCACTGGCAGAACAAAAAATCCTGGCAAACGGCAGCATGTCTTTTCTTTAAAATCTTACACGGCATTTTTCTTGTTTCTTGGTTTAAAGTCTTTAAGATTCTGGTCTGGCTTAGCTAAGCTGCTTCTGCTGGTGGTGGCACTATTGTGTGTACTTTTTTCATTCATTGGGAGAAAGTAGAAAGGGAAAACATTTTTATTCTGAAATGGAAAATGGAGCAGGTTTCCGATGATGCTGATGCGCCAGCCATGCACACATTTGAAAGAGAAAAATCGTTTTCACCCATTCCCCGAATTTTCTGCAGCAGAAGAAAAGGCACAGATAGATTTTTGCACAGTGCAAAAATGGAAAAAGGGCTTATCGCTTATCAGCAGGAAAACTTTTCTTCCTTAAAAAGAAAGAACCACAAGTGCTTATGTTTTTATATACTTACCAAAAGTATGCAGACAGACTTTTTATTTTGTTTGACTACTTTCGTTTTTTGCATTGCTGCGTGCATGTTTAACTACAAACGGAAAATGAATGTATGGTAACAGCAGAAGAAGAAGAAGAAGAACCTCTATAGTCTCCACTCCAAGTACTGCGCTCCTCCCACACAAACGCTAGTTCACTTCAGCTAGTTTCTGCAACTAACGTAAAGAGCAATCATCCTAAGATGCTTAAGAAGAAAAAATCTGGAGCAAATTTTTTCCATGCTTTTCAACCGCACTACCACCGTGACACCATTCTACAAGCAACGACGGCTTTTTCCATTTTTTCTCTTTGGATTTCTGGTTTAGTCTGGTGTTGATGATGGCTATGATGCACAGACCTACAATTTCCCCAAGTGAGGGCCTGTCTAAGGATAAAAATTGGTCAAACAAAACTTTTTTGCATGTTTTTCGTACTCAAACAAGCTTGTCTGGTTTTTACAACAATTTTATTCTCATGGATTGGTTTTCTTTTGGCGAAGGGAATGCATGAGAAACCACTCGTACAAGAAAGCAAGTTTAGTTAAACGATAAAAGGGAGCACACACACCCAACATTCAAGTTTAATATGCAAACTTGTTGTCATCTTGTTGAGAAAAGACGAGGAGATGAGCAAGGGCAATATTTTTTTTACCTTGGTGGTTTTTCTACCCTTTTCCTCGTGATCCTTGGTTATTTTTTACGAGCTCCCTTAACAAATATTTTCTTTTATGTTTTAGCTGTGTGTGTGCCACACATTATGATAAACCTAGTTGAAGAAAACGTATCCTTTCTCGAGTTTTCGTTGGTGGTAGCATAGTTGTGTATGCATGGCGTGTCATCATCATCAGCCCGACAGCAAAAAAAAAGTTGTATGTGAGCAAAGTCAAATCAAGATAAATGCGTAGAGAGGGACTTTCCCTGTGTGCCTTTTGAATGCGGTTTGTTTTTTGCATATTTAAGGTCGTGTGTGGTGGATTTTGTTGAGCGAGGTTCCTGGAACTAGAACTCTGGCAAAATTTGCAAACTTTTTGGGTGTACGTTTTGGGTACCGCTACTACAGCGCATTAAATTTTTTAGCAAAACCCTAGTTAACTTTAGCTTTTAACAGTTTTCAAAAGGGAAGTGAAAAGAAACACGGCAACATAGAAACATGTGTCGAGGCCCTGCTCATATATAAAATAGGTATGTATGTGGTCGAGTTTAATGCTCTAAAGCCATCTCAGTTCTATGTTTTTGTGACTCTTTGAAACGCCAAAAGAATCATTGACTTATTTCCTGTGCTACTGCTTTTACTGAGGATGATCATGATCAACTGTCCTAAAACAGCCAACTATTCATTCATTTAAGCTAACTATAAAAAACTTTTTAAACGCTGTTTTTTACTCGTAAAGCTTGCTGGAATGCTTCCAGAAAAATTTTTATACTAAAAAATAGTTCCACTTTTAACCAAAGTACGAACTATTCACTACTAATACTCAGTGCAAAAAAAAACTTTATTTAAAAATATAAAAGAGAGAAAAGGCTTAAGGAAAAGTTCTCCTTAGTGGAGTGCATAGTGGCAATATAGAGCATTTTTCTGTTGGAATTAAGTAAGTAGTAAAAACAGGAAAAGTGTTTTACATCGTGTCTACTTAAATGGGAGTAGTAGAAGAAGTAGTTGTGGTAGTAAAAAAAGGAAAAAATAAAACTGAAGTGGACAAGGAGAGAAAGAGTGTCACCAGAGTCAAGCTAGTAGTAATGTAGAGACTTTTTCGAACTGCCTACTTTTGCAAACAAGAGAGGATGGGATTGTACAGCAAGAGAGAATACGTAATTGTAGTAATGAAATGTAAACAAGAAAAAGATATCTGTAATCAATACTAAAAGGCAAGTTTACTACTACTCCAGTTTTTTCTTCCCATTTTGTTTCAATAGGAGAAGAGAGATTTTGCAAAAAAATGCTTTCAAAATCCTACTGTAGTTTAGATCAATATCTTATCCTAAGGCCTTTCCAGAGAATAAAGATGTCATTGGCTTGCTTGTTTACTCGTACTCTAAAGCAGCCCAAAAAGGAGGACTTTTTTACGAGTTGTCTTTTTACGAGACCAAGAAAACCAGGACCACGCCAATAATCCAGCAAAAAAGGCTAAAACGAAGAAGAAACAACAACTGAAAAAAGAAGACAGTTTTTCCTCTTGTCGTTGTTGATTCTCTATATATTATGCATCAATAAAATAAGTGGGCACAAGAAATAGAAAAGGAAAACTACAGCAAAGGCTTTTTACTGTCTTGTGATTGTGATAGCCGAGCATAATCCCCATTCATTCGTCAGAGCAAAAAGGTTATAGGTTGTCTCTTGCGTAAGTTATGTACTTTTATTTTGAGTAAAACGCGAAACGCCAACCGGGAAAAATAAGCAAGTAATCAAACAATAACATAGAAAAAAGATATAAGCAGCCAAAAAGTCAAAATAAACAGGAAGACGCGTTTTTTCTCTTTAGGTTTGTAGTCTTTTGCTAAGTTGTAACAAAAATAAACTTTATATGCGGAAGAGTTCTATGCTTGCCTACTAGTGAAAAAGACATACTACTCGTTATCTTGTCACCAAAGTTGCACATCCATTTTGTAATTAAGAATGAAGAAAAAAGTTGTTGGGAGGAAGGGATGATACTATGCTGCTTTCCTTACCATGCCGGCACTTTTACTACTTGTTTGTATCGTGTGCCATGTTTCACTATACGTATGCTTTTTTAGTCATCAGTTTTCAACCTCTATATTTAATGAAAAGCAAGTAATTTTGCTGAATGCTATAATTTTATACTGGAAAAGGGGGAAATGTCTTATTTCATCTTTCACTGTGCTGTGCTATATTACACAAGATTCATGTCACCATGTTCGGCATGCCTTGAGAGAAATATATGTGTGCTTTCTTTGCCTATGTTTTACTACACTGAAACTATGGAGTGGGGAAGAGAAAAATCTTTTTTTTTCATTTTATTTCTCTATCTCTCTTTTAATATAACACGGTTTATGCATATTTATCAAGTTACAACGACATCTACGACCTGACAACAGCAAATAGTGGCACTACTGCACTGTTTGTATATAGCCCACGTAACACAATATTCTTTTTGGAATCTCTCAATCCACTCATATTGAATTACGTAATATGGCAAATGTAGTAGTATACAGGATACATATTTTCTGAAAACATTACGTAATGACAAATGGCGCACAATCAGAGGAAATACGATGACAGCTTTGTTGTTAATATCCAACTCTTGTGCTTTCACTTTTCTATTTTTCTTGTGTCAGTAAATATAAATATTCCTTGGAATGCCTAAAAAGATAGTATAACTTTTGGTATGTCCCCTCTCTGTCTCTTTCTATCTCTGGACTTTCTACCTCTATTACAAGTTTCCCTCCTTTTGCATGTGAATGAAAGTAGGTGAAAGATGCCAAGAAAAAGCGCGTGTGTATTATGTGTATGTACACATATATCGTGAAGCCACATTAATATCCGTTGAGATTAGGAAAATATTTTTTATATGCGTTACTGTTTTTGTTGTCGTGTTTATTTTTGTGTGTGCGCCAAAAATATGAACATTTTGCTACTTTTTGTTACTCCTTTGAGAGAAAGTGGCACTGACTGGGTGACAGCATAATATGGACTGCTTTGTACTCTTCTACTACCACTGCTGGCTTGCTTTAATGATGAGCTGTAATACAGCAAAACGGGGTCTGAGAAGAGAGCACGCAAAATAACAGAAGAAAAGTGACAAAGTCACTCGGCCCTGACTTTATCTCTGACATCTTGCTTGTGTGATATGCATTATACACCAGTGCACACACAAAGGACCAAAAAACCGAAAATAGACAACGTCAAGGAGAACCAGAGAAAAAAGTCGCTATTTCTGTTCTCATTCTTTCTCTTGGGTGCGTGCAGAAATTGACGACAATGGGAAAAAGGAATATAAATAAAAGAAAAACATTTTACTCTCTTCCCTTCAACTTCAACCTGAGAAGAAGCAAAGCAAAACTAGCAACGTCAGCTTCTCGTATGACTGCTGCAAAAAATTTTCTCATCATAAATACCTAACTAGCTAGGTGGTCTATTTAAATTGAAATGGAATGGGAAATGGAAGGATAATGATGATGATGATGAGAAAATACCTATTAGCCTTTCTATACATACATAGTAGCATAATTCCAGGAAAAGTATAATATGGTTTGGTCAACTGACAAGTTGTTGGCTCATGGAACCCACCGCACTGAAAAACTGCAGAGAAAAAATGTGTTTTCTTCTCTCTGTCGACTCACAATTTCCAGTCGTTTAGCAAGTTATCATATGCTAAATATTAGCACACTCACTCACTCCACTGCGTTTCGCCCTTACTTTTTTCTTATTCTTTCCCTACTAGGTCCTTGGCTCTCTATCTCTATTTCGTTTTTCCAGTAATGTGATATTATTATTACCAACTGTAGTGAGCACAACTGTTTTTTTCTACAGAAAAAAGCACAGCATGTAAAATAGAACGGAAGAAGGAGGAAAAAAGCGGGCTCATAAAGGCATAAAATTATTCCGGAAGGGAAATTGCTTTCTTTTTTCCTTTCTCCACATATCCCTATATTTACCAATGTTGTCACTACACACTACTGCCTTCAGCTATTTTTTCATTTTGCTCATTTTTGCAGTCTAATAATGATAGAAGACGATCTGTTTATAGTTGCTTTTATAGGGCTCTCTTTCTCTGTGATCACATCACAGAGTTTTTGCAATAGACACAAAAACGTATTTAATAAACTTACCCTGTTCACCAGGAGCAGTGGCAGGGTACAACAAATGGAATTGTCAGAATGTTTATATAACATGCTTAATAAAAATAAGTAGCAGTAAAAAAGTAATATTATCATGAACCTATATCTTACTTTTTTCTGTGATAATGGCGCAACACCATATTCGTTCGTACCCAGTTAACTTCATTGACTGGTGAACTGCAAATAAAGCAGGCCCTTATTGCGTTCGGGTTGCGTAACTAAACTGAACACCAAGTGGAGCAAGAAGCAATTTGTAAAAGGTTATCATAAAAGTGTTATGATAAAAATTGTGCCATTTGAAACACTCGTATTATTACTGCTGTTGCAACTGCGCTAAAACACATTTTCCATAACAAGCCAAGATTGTGTATTCATCTCACTTGCGAGATGAGATGCTATATTTTTTTCGCTAAACAGTTTTTACACCCATTTATTCCAATTTTCAGAGAAAAACAGGAGTTGAATCATGAAAAATAGTGATACTTTTCTCTTCCCCCTGCTTTCCCTTTTACGAAACCTTTTTTTTCATTTTCTACTCTTTGTTAAGTCGTACACACATCTCTTCTAAATTTCTTTGCTGTTTTGTTCCTCTCATCTATCTTTTTTTGTTATTGCGTTAGCTTACAACACTTTTTCCTTGTAGTTAAGATTGGTGTTGTTATTATTATTATCAAATGAGAAGAGAATGAAAAATAAGAGCAAAACATTTTCTTCGCAGTAGTATAAGCCTTTTCTTGGAATGAATGTTGAATACAAAACAGGATCATCAGACAAGGAGAAAAGGAGAATAGAGAAGAAAAGTCACTTCTGCAGGAAAAACTGTAGTTTTTTTTTCTTCGTTTCAGACAGCGTATAAGTGTACCATAATATCATTATTATCATGCAAGTGATCGCTGCATACTCACTTACAGTAAACAGTGCTGCATAGACACATGAGTTACTTGTTTTCACAATAGTGATCATCATAATGTTTTGAATAGTACTCAAGGCTTCTTATGTGTTTCTCTGCCAAGAAAAAAGTTCTTGTGAAATTTGTTTCAACGGTTTCATTTTTATTTTTATAGAAATAATGTCAGCAGCTGGAAAAAGAAACTGAATAAAAAAGTACTTTTTCATAGTCTGTTCCATCTCTCGTGATAATCACTTTAGTCGGCAACTTCTTGATTCCTTCTTATTGCTCAGATGCTTCATGTTTTTCTTCGTTTTTTTTCTTGTTGAACGGTCTGAAACAAAAAATATTTTATACATATAATATCAGGGTATATAGCATGAATAGCGTGTCGTTCTCTTTAGTGACACACACACGCAGTGCACAAAGCAAATTATGATGATGATCATGATCAACATCATCATTCCCAATGAAATGAAAGGAGCGGAGGCAGCAGCAGTTTTTCTCGTTTTCTTAGAAAATGCCAATGGGATGCCTGACACGAACGAATCATAAGAAATGAAAGAGAAAATGATTATTTCCGTTTTCTCTCACGACAACGACAACAAGGCTTTAATACTTTTAAATGTTTATGATGCTGTGTTGATGAGGGAGGAGGTTTGTTACGCTATGTATTTACAACCAGTTTTATTTGAATGCCAACATATGGCTCGATAGAAGATGATAATCAGAAGGAGGACACCAAGATCAACATGATGTTGACTTTATGAGATGACGGTGATGGTTTTAAGGAGCATTTATTCCTCGTTGTTGTCGTCATTAGCCCTATGCTCCTTCATTTGTAAGGAAAAAGTTGCTTTGATAATCATGGGCTGACATACTCAGAAATGTAATACAAAATGTTGCGAATGTAGGCAGTAGCAGCAGTGTGCGTGCGTATACATATATTTCCGTGCTTGATGTTGCTTTTCCAGTTTTCATCTCATTACGACTATTATTCCCATTTCAACAAAAAGGAAAAGATACACGGAAAAGGAGAAAACGAAAGGAGATTTGGTTTTTCAAGAACTCCCACGAAAGGCAAAGCAGCAGCAGGAGAATGTCTTTGAGAGATACGACACACACGTTGTTGTCATCATCGTCTTTCTGTCCTCGAGGGATTACAAATTGCTATTAGGTTACATAATTTCCTTTTTCCCCTTCGGAGACCTCACCACCACCACTACTATATAAACCTACCAGAAGTATTAAGTTCTGCCTACACCATACCGCACCTACTTCAGAACAGCAAAATTAAGCATCCGTAGTTCACAGTCACGGAAAAGTAGAGATAGATGCACGGAGGGACAGTCAAGAGATGTGTGTAGAGAAATAAGAGGAAGAGTCAAGTGGATTTTCTAATCTTCTCATATCGTTCTCTCCCAAAAATTGTTATACATTTCAAACGAAATGAGCAAAGAAGACTGCTGGCTCTACTGAGAACGGAGTGCTTTCATCTTGTTATGCGCTTACCATTTTTCCTATTAGAAGAAAATACTCTTTTCCTCTTTCTCTTCTTTTTAGACGCTGCAAGCAAGAAAGTTACTTCGTTGCTTCAACGGCTGCTGCTTCATCAGTTGTAATTTTTCTAAACGATTTTATGCTAGTTGAAAGTACAAACAGGAAATAGCGTAAAGGGATCACGATTTCTCGCTCAGCAATCATCATTACCAAGTTGGGAAAATTGGGAGGACTTTTCTCCAACAACTGGTTGTTGCAATGCTCCACTTGCCTCTATATCGTTTGGGCCAAGTGCATTTACAAAAAATAGAAGCAAGCCAAAAAAATGTAAATTGACAAGAGAGAAAACTAGGCAGAATTCATTGGGGGAATGTTTTCCTAGAAAGAAAGTACTACGCTGATGGTAATTATCGTGATCACATAACGTAGGTATCATACTTTTAATGAAATCGAAGAATTTTTTTAGAAAATGGCCAAACCCTTGAAAACCATAGTATGGCAGATGCCACGGGTTTTTGAAATGTCTATATAATGTGTATGGAAAATGTTTTAAACAGCTTGTAGGCATGCAAGTCTTTTTTGTGCATCCTTGAAAGTCCATTTCAGTGAATTAGTTTATTTCCTTTTTGGAAATAGAACTGCAGATCTGAAAACTGCTTCTAGACGAGCTGACATCACATCTGTAGAAGTAACAAAGGAGCAGAGAGAATATATAAACAGCAGAACAATTTGCTGAAAAGGCAACATTGGAGCAGTGAAGAATGAGCACAGCTTTCTAAAAACGAAAGGGATGTTGGTGATGATCATGATAACTCATAAAACCTACTAGAAGTTGTTAACTAAATTGCACTTCCAATGGGTCAACTTCAAGGATAATTGATGGCATGTGTAGCATTTATTATGCATTTTTATATACATTTGTGTGCAAGGCTTTTTAAAATACTACTATAACTTTGCAAACATGATAGAAAAGTTTGTGTCGATTTTGCATCAGAAGTAGCTTCTCCAAACGTGTATCGACATTTATCCACTAACTTTGGCTTTTCTGTTGTTTTCTCCAAAACCAGTAGCAGAGTAATTACTTTCTTGTTATTTTTTACTAGCTAAAGTTAAATCTACACATATTTATGATTTTCCCTGTGCACTCATCACTCTGCATCATTATTACGAGAGCAGCAAGAAATTTATTTCAAAATTCTACTGACAGAGAGAAGGGAATACAATGAATGACTATTCTAAAATTGGGTCACGTCAATTTAAATACTTGCCATTGCTCGGAAAAACAAGTCATCCTAGTTATTCCGTCTTTCACTGCTAAAGTGTTCTTGTACCTCTCACAGTGTATTTTGCTGGCTTGGCGTACCCAATCCGATCATAAAATAATCTACTGATGATGATGTTGATGAGCGTAAAAAGTTTTAAGTGTCTACTCCACTTCTAATCATCATTCTACTTACCAATAATAAATCTACTTGATTACTCCTGTCGACACACTCACATATAGGCTTATGTTGCTGCCTGTTTTCTCCGACAGGCAACTTGAAATGTTTACAATGACGATCATTATACAAAATCCTATTAAATATTATTATTCCTCCTTTACATGATTCATTACTAATATTTATGGCACACAGACTACTACGCACAGCTACCCAGCATTTATCCTCGTATTTTCTAAAAAATGAAACAAAAGCCGATAAAAGTATTTTACGACAAGTGCCTTGATAATCACGTCAATATATTTTCCCTTCTAGTGAAGCCAACAGCCAACATCAATTTTGGGAATTGAACCAAGGAAATGCTACTGCGTACGTAGGCGAATAGGGAAAAGTTGAATACTTTACAAAGGGGTTACATATAAGCGTGGGTTGTTTAGGTGGGTTTTACAAGCAAACAAGATCTCAGGAATATTATCTAGGTAAATAAGGCGCCTTTGAAAGATTATCCAATCCAGCATCCATCCACCACCAGACAATATTATCATATCGAGAAAAACAGCAGCTTTACTGTGGCATCAGCAAAGCTTGGGTAAAAGTAGTAGAAGAAAAACACAGCAACCAATCCATATATATACCCCAATCCATCCGTCCGTGCAGAGCATTTTTTATTCCCAAACAGTTTTCTCCGACCTAAATGCTAATATTTTCATGTGTCAGCATCAGACATTTTGTCTCCAGTTGTGTGTCCTTTCATAAGCGCGTATGTGTGTGCCGTGTGTGTGTGTGTTTTCCATTATACAATGAAGATTCCTTACAGAAAAAAATAACCTCTGGCAATTGGCTAGGGTACAGATAAATGAGAAACGAGAAGATGAGAAGCCAGGAAACGGAATATTATTTTGCCTTCCAGCTATGTTTATAGACTTTGTCCTTCGCTTTCATTCACGACTATACTAGTATATCTTCTTATTGGACTGTAAAAGCGGGACATGGAGACGGGATATAAATAGAACGATAAAATTTGTAATACACAAGTCATTTTTAGTAATCCAACAGAAAGCGAACAGTGTGTGTAATATTCCTTCTTTACGTTTTACTTACGATATCAATATCACTTACATTTCGTGTATGTATCCCTTTCTTCGGCTCTACAGAAACTACTTCACAAACAGCCATAAATGATGTGCTGTTTTTCTACATGCCAGCCATATTTAGCCATTGCCATTTTCCCAGCAAATAAAAGGGATTCCAAACTGGGAAAGATGACACGACTGGCATACTATTTCAGACACACAGTTGTAGACATTCTCTGTTTGTTGTTGTTGTTGTCGTAAACGTTGCCAATAATAATGCTTTTCAAGCTATATAGCAGTACGACTAAAGAGGAGATGAGCAACATCAGTGGAAACAAAAACTCGGCAAGAGAAAATGAAGGGAATTGCCATGATAAAGATACATTGAGAGATGCAAATGGCTTGCGATATGCTTATCTATTACTTTTGCTCGTATGATAGTGGTAGAAGTATCAATATGATAAGTCTTGCCAGGGTATAAGCTCTATGCAAGTTTTGCAAGAGAAATTTGTTGTATTATTATTGCTATTATGATTCTCTATATGGAGGAAAATGTTGGGCATATGATTATCTATCTCTGCTTCTCTAAGCTGATAGTCTATCCCGAGAGCCGGATAGATACACAATCATCCATGTCATAAGCCATCAGGATTTATGAGGTAGTTGGCAAGAAAAACACTGCTGCAAAGCAAAAGGCTTGTTACTACACACACACGAACTGCTGCACTCGGCATGGGCTTGTAGATGTGTGCCGCACTAGTCAAGTGAGTAAGGCCTGGAGTGAGACAGAGAAAGAGAAAAGTCGTACTTTTACATCTCACTTTCTCTTACCCTCTCTCTCTCTTCACAAGACTTGTAAGCACTCACTCACTTTCACCCACTTTACTACACATACTACACTTGAATAAGTAGTATTCCAGGGTCGCAGCTCCTATTGCTCTGCATTAACATATCAGAGCAAAGCAAAGAGAGAGGGAGGAAAGAAGGAAAAAACAAAATAAGCTATTTTCATCTTCGTCTTCATCATATCATCAAGTATATAATAGCATCACTTTCTTCCCCTCTTTGCTTTTTCGTAATAGCATGTACTATATTATATATTTGTCTTATTATAGGTTTTTGTGTGAGTGTAAGATCCATTTACCCTACTTTTAGTAGTGACACACAACTACTCACACAACTTTGCTCTTTCTCCTTCCATATCCCTTCCCGATATCAGCCACTTTTCAACTGCTTTCCAAACCATCATTTTCTTTCCTTTTTATGCCCTTGTCTATTGGCAATCAAATGGATCTCTCTATCCAACAAGAACAAAAAGATATAGTGTATATGACACAAAAATACTGCTCGTTTCCTTTTCATTCCTTCACCAAAAAAGACACACAGCTTTCTACTATATTCTAGCCACATTTCTCCTCTCATTTTGTTCCTGCCAATGAAACCCATTATTATCCACATCATCCACACAAATAACATATATCACATAACAAAACGCATACTCACGTAGCCCTTTTTTGTTTTTATTATGTAAGTACATACACAGACAGCAAACACAACGAAATTTACAATGTCTCTTTTTAGTCTGCGTCATCTTCCCTTTACATTTTAATGTTTTCAAAGAAACTCTTACTTTTGTACTGGGTTTTCCTACTTGAACAAGAAACTTTTATGTTCCCCACTCCAAGTTAGGAGGGAACCCTGTATTCGTGTATAAATTTTTAGAAGGAAAACATTAAAAAGCCGTTAGACTCATTTCATAAGGTAATCTTGTTGAAGATGGTAAAAGATGAGAATTATGTGTGTGTACATAGCAAAGAAGTAGGAGAAAGACAGTTAGTACATTACTCTCTGGGACTCTTTTGTTCAGCGAAATGACTCCATTTCTCGGGCTAAAGAACGACACATGATTACATTATGAGCAAGAAGAAGACGACGATATAAATGTATAGGAGTGATATTATTTTTGGTGTGTAGTGAACTTGAGACCAGCAAACATCAAGCCAAGCAGCAGCAGCAGCAGAAACGTAGCAAAAGAAGGATGTGGTAAGTACTCCTTGTTCTCTTTATGCTGCTGTGCAAAGTGGGCTGAAAAGAGCATTAAAATGCACTAAAAATCTTATATGGATGATATGATGATGATGATGATCATCATCATGTCTATGGATGATGAGATGACGATACAAAAAAGTTGTACCAAGTGTATAAAGAGAGATGACAATAGAGGAGAAAAGTACTTTAGATGCCTGCTTTCACTCAGCTGATATGCACTGCTTGGTAGAAAGTGAAAGTGTACCTAACCTACGTAAAAGCAGTACAGATTGTGTCATTTTCCCTGTAATTTCAACCTCTGTAAGGCTATATAAACCTTTGCTTTTCAAAAGCAAATAAGGCTATTGTATATTATGTCATCGTTGTCGCTTTGTAGCTGGCAGGCAGCGTGATGATGACGATTAGGAACGAGGATGAGACTGATGATGGGAGAAAGGAGAGGATGTGTGAGTACATTATAAGCGTTGATGAGCGACCTTCCTAATTCTTCTTTCGTTTTATCTTAGCACACACCATGACATTCAATAAATTTGTACAGCATGTAGTATATAAAGAAGCAGGCTAAAGTATTTTGCCTTTTTTATAGCTGCACTACTTTATGGATTTTCATACTTAAAAATCACTATTATCATCCTCGTGGTGATCATCATCATCGTCATTTGCACAAGTCTTTAAAAAGATTCCTTTCTCTCGATGAGAAAGAAATAGAGTTTATAGGTATGTGCGAGAACATGTAATGCAAACGCTGGAGGCCCTCCTTTCTTTCTCCTTTTATGGCCGGGGTAGGAGCAGGCTTTAGGTATATTGAAAACTAAGGAGGGATTTGTAGCCAAAATGTTTCTCAGCAGTAGTATATATCTGCTTGCACACAAGCATCAAACTTGGCTTTAGCAATTTAACTGGGATTTTCTATGCAACCATTTTAATCGTCAAGGAGGAGAAAGACGATCAGCTCTTTGTGTGTAAAGCACTTTTACAGCTTAACTTCAAGTAGTTGTGTGTCGCAGCTTACAGTAATACGTTTTCTGTGTAATAAGTGCATGCATTATTACGACTATCATCATCCTTCTTTTCTCTTCATCTAGCAGTTAGGAGTGTCCATTGTTTTCCGGGATAATAATATTGTGTGTACTACTACATGTAAAGAACAATAAGAACAAGTTGTAGTAGCTTAGCGTTTCTTATCGTCCTCGCCAACAAGAAGAGAAAAACTTTGTTGCCTGGGACGAGGATTGGGTTGGTAAAAGTGGTCGTCTTTTGTCTTTTTTGCCTGGACGATATTTACGGGGAAATTTTGTACAGGGTCTACTTTGTGTTTTGGGTGTCCTAGATATTATGGAAAACAGTGGTTAGGGTGTGTGTGCTGGCATGTTGCTGCGCGCGGCCATATTATAATGTCGAACAAACAGGAAATGAAGCATTATGCTTCTTTTGTTTCTTCTGAACAAGAAGAATGCTCTGCTGCAAAAATGACGGCGACGGTGATGATGATAAGGATAGTAGATTGTTATGAGGGGAAGCCCAAGAGTTTTTAAGAGCAGTTTTACCAGTATTGTGTGTTCTCGTAGTAGAGGACCGCCGCTATATTCCATTATAGCAGTTTATATTGCCACATTATCATCCCAATTTTTATGGGATTCTTCCGCAGGCAGAGGAGAGAGAAGGAACGGAGCGGGTGAAACCCTCTTTTTCTTCTTTTGTGGGATTATCTCTTGGGTTTCTCTTCCGTCCCCAAAGAAGAAAGAAGATGAGCAAACAAACAAGAGTTTCCTCTTGCTGTGGTGTGCGTCTTGTCCCTTTCTTTCCCTCTTCATTTTCGGCTATTGTTCGTCTTCATTATCTGCAGCTCATGTTCTCCGGTAATAAAACGATGTTAGTACAAACACTAACTTTTATGCTGAGTACGATCAACCAGCTTCACCAGCCTCTTCACACACACTCATACACAATAAGGAACTTATAATGCCATTGGGAACTCTGGCCTGAATTAAGTTGGAAAATTAAGTTTTTCTCATTTTCTTTGCTGAGTATTTAGATTATTTAGATTTGAAGTTGCTCAGCTTCTCTTTATAGTTTTATCCAAATAGGTTGCAAAATGGGAAAGCTGTATAAGGTCACTCCACCCAATTGTAAAATCTATGCTATCAAATATTTTGAGAAGACGAATGGATGTTTTTTTGGCTTACAGTTTACTTATCGAAAATTCAGTGTCCTTGGGTAAAAACACAAAATAGGGAAGTCAAACATTTTTATTACAAGGTTATAAGGACACACACGTGGGTCCATTAACGAAATTTTCAGGAAGCACGCGCGCGTACATTCTTTCTCATCATCGTGATCGGCACACAAGATACTTCATTTTCATTGTGATAACTCGTGAAAACTAGTAAAACTTTTACAATTGCTGCTCAACATTTTTTGCAATCTCTGGGCTGTTTCAAAACAAACTGTTTGTGTTTACTTTTTTTAGTTTCAGGCTACACCTAATTTTGTAGTTCGTGAGCCATCACTTGCTATATTGGCCCAGTCAAGAGTCGAGACAGCAAGACCTTGACTTCTTTTTTCATGACACATGAAACACTCTGGGAAAAATTAATATGCCGATAAAAATTCTGTTTTTCTCATCGCTCCCCATCTCCCATGTATGCCTTTCCCATGTATAAGGTTACTTGAAGGACTTTTATTCATCCACGCCATTCCAACCATATTCCAGCAACTACCAAATCTGCTGATGATTATTATAACGCTATTGCTACCTACTTTTAGACTGCATTGCTCAACTCGTCTGATAGAACAGTCTAGTCACGTTGATCGTCATTCTTTTATTATTAAGACATTGTACACAGCAGTATGTAGGGAAAGTTGTGTAGCTTGTACATACCACACTACACAAAGTAATCCTATTTATATCATTTTTCAAGTGCTCCACTTCACCAATATGTTTTCCGCTCGACCTTATTCATACTCTAGTGTGTTCACGTATATAAACAGGATATTTAGCAGAATTCCTTTAATTATACCCTGCAATGTACTCTTTGTCTCCTGTAGAATAATACAATCATATTATAGAAGTAATTTTTGCCGAGATTTGTAGCGGTAATTAATTCATCGTACTTAAAAATAATTTTGCAGCATTAGTTTAGCAACCATAATCAGGCAGATGATGTTCTTGCATGTGTGTAAAATACTGTTTTCCTGGAAGTTAACAAAGACTACGTATTTTCTAGCAGTCCATGATGATGGGATTTCATAATGTTCCACTTTTGCTACAGCCCGGCTAAGCTACGTCTGTATTAGTAATCTAGAAATATTGATCTTTTCCCTTGTCTATAAAAGCTTCCTGGACGCTTTTGTGTGTGTCTAGGCTAAAGGTAATTGCAAAATATTTTTATGGGTAGCTTAGTTTCAAAAGGCAGCCGGGGAGTCACTGAAGAAATCTCCCACGCACCTTTCTGCCTTTACAGCCTGTTTCACATCACTCACACGCTCCCCCGCCGCCATCACTTTATTAATAAATTCAGGTAAGCAAACTAAATGGAAAATGAGGCGATCTTCCGGCTGACCGAGTGCTCACATCTCCAAAAATTAGTTGCGTAAATGCCTTTTACATCATACAGTTATGTATATCATTTTTTGAAACCCCAACAATGTAGCCGTCTAGTAGGTAGTAGTGGAGACTGGAGTTAGTATTAATAAAAATTATTAGCGCATAATAGTTGATGAACAAAAAGTTGCCTATATATTATATAATATAATGTACTCTATATATCGTTACGAAATAAAAAAGTATGATGATGGGCTGCTCGGCAGTTCAACGACCCGAGATTGGTTAGTTAAATGAATCATCATCAGCTTCTTGCTCTCGTAGGCCCCAATTTCCTAACTGTGCCTATATAAGATGAAATGTGACTTTGTGAAAGAATCTGCAAAAAGAAGATTGCAATAAGCACCCAAAAGATTCTAGAAACGCGTATAATTTTAGTACTAGAGCAGTACCCTAAAACCATGATGATGACTTTGTTTGTCGCTGGAAGCTATGTTATTATCACTGCGTGTTGTTGCAAAGTCAAACATGTGTATACTTTGCGTAGGTATTTATTGTAGTTATAAAGTAGTAGCTAAGTATAGTTATATGAAAATATATTTTATGAGTGTACTTGAGTAGGCACACACTTTACTACAGAGAAAATCAAGCTGATGATGCTTACACAATGAAACTTAATTGCTCTCTCTCTTTCCCCACCACTTCCATCAAACCAAACCAGTTTCATCAGCGTTTTTGCTGAGATGCGTACTGTGGCATTTATATTGACTAACCTTCGTTTTGTAAGTGATTTGCAAGCTTGGCCATGATCATCAGCTCGAAAAATATTTTTTGTGGTATGACAAGCTGAAAGGGGTTTTCGGGTGTAATGTGTTACATTAGCAAAAGTAGCGTGCTATAAGTTGAGTCAGAGAATCTGTGTGTGAGTTGGAGTGGATGAGCAGAGTCGATATGGATAATAATGTTGTTTGGTGGTGAAAGTGTAAATAACAATTTTCTACAGTGAATAAATCCACAGCTTTTTCTTCTCTCTCTCTCTCTCTCAGCTAATCTGACTAATGGTACTTTAGAAAATCAAACTTAATCAGTAGTAGAAGCAGAGAGTAGAGTGTGCTCTCCACTTTTACCGCTTTTTACAAAGGCAACTGGTATTTTTCCACTTTTTGAGCAGACAACAAGCCAACTAGTTGCCATTTAAATCATTAGCAGCAAGTCACCACCCCACCGCTGCTGCATGTACATTTTACGACGACGATTCACTCTCATATTTTGCTGGTTGAGCATTCCAGCTAGCTAGATTCCACTTAACCCGTAAAATTAGAAAGGCGCACAGGTAGTAGAGAGTAGGCAGTTCAAAATATAATAATAATGCATGCTTCGTAACCCGTAAAAGTTGATGGATAAATAGAGATAATAAATAAGTACACTCTTGCTGCTTTGCAGCCGTGCTGCTTAGCAAGAAAAAAAGGAGAAAGCCATTCATTCACCCATATTAACTCTAATCGTAATGGTTTGAGAGCTCTGCAGGGAGCTTTCTCTCTGTGCACAGCAGAAAATGCTTATAAAATTGGCTTAAGCTTAAAAATATATTATACATACAATTTACCACAACCACCACCACGTTAGTTTGCAGTTAACTACGTTATCCATTTTGCAAGATTGAAAAATTCTTAAAAGCGCTGTGCTCTCAAAGAGAAAATCCCGAGGTATAGACACAGCATGGGCTAAAACAGGAATAAAAGGAAGGCTTTAAAAATCTATGAGACGATAGGGAGATATCCGGTTGGGGATAATAGTAATGAGAGATAAGTTGTATAAATACTGTTACATGCATTTTTCCATTTAAGGGAAAAGAGACAAAAACCCTTTTAAGCTTTTCTCGTTTTACAAAAAACAGGAAACTAGTCCGTCAGCGAAATATAAAGCAGCATGGGGCATCTTGCACACCCACAACAAGGAATGAATAATAATAGGGTGAGCAAAGTGGTGGTAACCCATTTTATTACAAGAAAGGACGTAGATGGCCCAGTGAAAGTTTTTCTCCACTTCTGTTAAGCTTATACCAACGAAATGAGTAGTTATGTTATGGCATCCAGAAGAAAAAACAGCCTTTTCCTTTTTAGCCTTTTATTGCTTTAACTTGGCTGATGTCTTTTTTCTTCGTGAGCAGTAATAAAATATGCTTTATCACTTTGCATCAGCTTTTGAATATTCATGTAGGCGGCTGGCGGAGATGCCCACACACGCACACACACACAAATTTCCTGAGAGATTATTAAATTTGCTGAAAGTAAAAAGAAAACAGACAAAAAGGTGAAGGGATGTTTTCTCCTGCTCTCTGCGTAATGTCTCTCAGTGAAATTCAACCTACTTGAGGCATATTTGTTTCGTGAAATAGAACACTCTACACCTTTACATTAAAAAGGTAGAGAAAATGCAAAGGTACAAAAGGCCTTTTGCTTTAAAACTACAAGACGGATATTGTTCTTGACTTGGTGGTGAGTGGAACCGTAAGTACCCTGTGTAGTGAAGTGATGCAAGTGGGAGGACGATAATGATGTTGATACACTTTAACAATCAGTCTCTGTTTTCTTCACTTTTTTCCCTCTCTTGACAGTAACACGTTTCTGCTCATGTTGCTCATTATTATCCGGTGGCGGTGTTGGTAAAAAAGTAGTATTTTTTCTCTAGAAGCACGTAACAAGGAGCCAGGAGCAATTTTTACAGGAAAGTTGACTTTCAACTTGTATAAGAGCGTGTTCATTTTTTCTAAGGAACAACGCAATAAGGATATAAATCCGTTTGAGAGAAAAGGCACACGTGTATATATTGTGAAGTGTCTGTGCCACTTTCAGGTAGAGCAAGCAAAGAGAAAGGCATAATAATAATGTAATATGCAGATCTAAATCTAGACATATTCACAGCAGCTTGTAGTTACGGCATGTTTGTTCCTTTACCACCAAAAACGAAATTTAGACCAAGGTGCCCTTGCTGTTTTGCCAACAACACCAACCATTTTACCACCAACTGAGCTTTTAAACGTTACACGGATGGCGATGATGAGGAGATTTAATAATAGCCGTTACACAAGCAGTTCTGGGCTTGCATCTCTTAAGGCTTGATAGAAATTTATTTTTTGTACTGCGAAAAGTATCGTAAATAGTACAGTAATATAGTAATAGGGTATAGTAAAAAGGGGAAGTTGTTACATAGGTAGTTTTAAATGGAGTTTTATTGGGATCAAGGGCACGCAAGGACGTCTCGTTAATAAAAAACGAAAGCCGTTTTATTTCGGTTTCATTTTATCCTGTTCAGTTTCTTTCTCTTATGTTTTTTCAAAACTAAATATACGTATGAGAACACAGCAGCATTTCTCCGTTTCCTTTTCCTCTCTCCCAGAAAGTATCTAAAGCAGAAATAAGCGCGATGGGAAGTCTCATTTCATTTTTTCCGATTGTCGTTTTCCACTGCGTTCACATTACCATCTTTATAGGTAACTCCGCATGCATTCATGAATGTGTGTTCTATTTTTGGGGTGAAACGGTATATGTCTAAGTGGGAAAAGTTTAAACGAGCAAACTGATTTCTTCTAGCTTTTTTCGCCCACTTACTTTCACTTATGCCCCCTTGTCACTCCGGGCATCATACGCCATCATCAGTAGTACACATTTTCTTTTACCATTTTCACACAAAAAAAATACAAGTCTGTCGTCACGTATGCGTTGTTACAGTAAAAAAGATGATATATTACAAAACGCTTCTTGTTCGGTTCAGTCCTATCTACTGCTTTTCGTAAACGTACATATGTAAGTTAAGATATGATCTTCATCATCATCATATCATCTTGATAATATGTGTGTATGTAGAAAGAACATGAAAGACTTTTCTGCGCTCCGTAATGTAATGCCTTCACAATGATGATAAGTGAGCATTATACTTGAAAATTGCTGGAAAGCAAAAACAGAACCAAAAATATGTATAATTCTCGTATGTTTTCCAAAGCATATATCTTTACACTACTTTTTCTGTAGTGGAAAATGATACAATAACTAGAGAGGAGAAAGCATAACTCTTGTTTTTTCTGAAAGAAAGAAATGCATAGCTAGAGAAAACCTAAAGCAAAGACGAGTGTGAGCGTATATGTGTGCGAGTGTGTATAAATTTTATTCCCGGAGTGTTGTATGGATCACCCATAACCATGAATTTTGCTGACATTTATATAACGATAATGTCTTTTTCTTTCTCGCACTTTAAGTGCAATGCACTTAGCCAACCACCGTGATGCCACTAGTACCGCCACCACACACCACCATCCCAACACTTTTAACTCACACTTTTTCTCTCGTTTTTGTTATTATGATTCTTATTATTACTTAACTTGGTTTGTGCAAAGTAAAGTGAATCGGAAGAATACTCTATATAGTTTTGTTACGCAGAACAAGAAAGAAAGGAAAGACAAAATTTTTCCACAAGATAAAAACAAGAAAATCTCAGACAGATATAAACACATTTTATAAATACAAAACCATTTTCACATTGTAAATGGCCTTATAAATACTATGGATTTCTTGCTTTATTCTGGAAAAAGAAATGCATTATGGGTGTATAATGTATTTTTGGAAGCTCGTGCCAGCAAATCCATATCATTATCAGCAGTTTGTGCGCTACACAATCCTGGGACGATGATCTGTTCACAAAGTATTTGTACAGAGGAAAAAATTATGTTTATATTTTTCTTTTTGGCTGTTCACCACGTCTGTGACGAGAGTGGTGAGTCGTCAGATAAAGTAAAAATAAATAAAAAAATCTGGAGTGAAGATGGATAATAATTTTAAAATGGAATGGATATGTGGCCCGCTCTTCCGTCTTGTTTCCTGTCGCTGAAAAAATATTAACTTGGCAGCAGTCAACATCGTAGCCAAAATGTAACGACACCGACCAGTGTACATGGGAGAAGGTGAAAGTCATTCACATGCTGTTTTTCTCCTTCTGCTTTCTGCACATGGCATACCAAAGACGCATAGGTCAGAGGACGACAAAGGAGAAAAATCCGAGGTCATGCAACTTTTTCTCCTTTTCAAACTGTTTGTAAATTTTGTACTCTGACGGTAATGTTTGTGAAAAGCGGAAGCAATCTTCCATCTTGAAAGAAGGAAAAAGAGAAAGGATGCCAGCAGTGTATGGATCAGTATTTGCAATTTGACAGATGACAAGACAAGAAAGAGAAAAATAAAGATAGAAGCAGAACGAGTATTACACAAGAATATATATTTTGCAGAGAAAGAATTGCTAGCTTGACGATAAAGAAATAATGCCGCTTGAAATGAGTGAGAGTCTGTACTAGCGTCCATTTTTGAAGTTCTTTTTATATTGGGCAAAAGGAGAAAATATCTTGCATTTTCTTCAGATAGAAAAGGGCCAAAAACTTGCGCAAAATGTGAGTATATATAAAGTGGAGGCAAGCTTCTTTCTAACGCTCTTTTAAGTTTACTTGTTGTAGGTGGATTTTCTCTTCCGTCCTTCTAGAGAAAAACTTGGGAGAGAAAAGAAAGTACAAAAGAGATACGGTCGGTAGCAGCATGGCTGGCAGTGTGTGGCATGGTCCTGTTCCCTTTTCCAGCCTGACAAGGATTTATGTGTGTCATTCCTCCGCTACCGAGCAGAGAAAACAGTTCTATTCATATAGGTAGAAATAATATTCCCACAAGAAGAAGTAAAAGTCTTGTGCAATTTTTTATAGTAAGAAGCTTACAGAAATATATCGAAAGCTAGCATAATTTTATATGGATTTACTTTGAGATTGTATGCCTGACTGAGAGGGTGCAGAGGAACAGAACAACAACGCAAACCGGACATGATTTTAAGGGGAAGGAGAAAGGACGAGCGCACAAAAATGCATACACTTGCTTTTTTTAGTTTCTCTCTATTCTGCCTCTCCTTAAAAACGAATTTGCGAAACGAGCTGATTTTTTGTTCGGATTCCCTTTTTTATTAAAGGAACACAGCGCTAGAGAAAACATGCTTTCTTTTTTCTTCTTTTTTAAAAGAAATTGAAACATTATTGAAAACTGCTGAATTGAATGGAATTATATTGGTAAGCTACAGACAGAGCTGATTTGGGAAAAAAAAGAATAGTGAGTGATCCTTCCGATTTCCACAATAGAAACGTATTGTGCATATTTTGATGCATATCTGACTTTGTAAGGCAGCATATAAAGAGTGTAGAGGCGATTTTGCATTGGTTTTTTTCTTTCCGAAGAAAGCAGAGAAGGAGGAGATGAAGGGAATAAGGCGAAAAAATATGTGAATAAGAAGTAGATTTTCTTTTTTCGATAGAGAGATAGCATAGGAAAAGGAGACAGCTCGAGGCCGGCGGCTCTCTCTTCATCTTGTTCAGTCAGACTTGAGCTGGCAGTAAATCACCGTCGTCCTCCTCTTCTTCTTCCTCTTACCACTGCTACTCCTCTATGCCACTGTAACGTTGTTGGGGAGAAAGTGGGGAGAACAACAACGTCAGCTAAAGAAGGATAAGGCATTCTCATGCCAGCGGCACATTTTCCCTAATATGCGTATCAGATTGAACTGGACAGGATATTAAGTACTACGCTTTTACTAGTACTGGTTCAACTGCACGATGTTTTATGTGTAGGCAGAATGGATAGGTATATTCCCAAATATGATTATATTTAATCTAAACTGAAACGGATACTCGCTTTTTTATCCTCTCCTTCATCCACATTATTTACGCATAACCAGATTTAGATTTTCTAAAATGGATTTTCCGCCCGCGTTGGCTTCCTAGTTTGGATATTTTGCTACATTTGGGGGTTTCCCTCTCTCTGTGGGTAAATCTGCTAAGAGACGATGATGTAGTGAATGTTTTGTATATTTCATTTTCTCTTGTGTATGTTTCTCTTTGTGAAACGTTTTATTGCGATTGGCCACAATATTTAAGATAATCCGTATCAGATTTAAATAAATAGAAAAAAATAATATCTTTGACTCTTCTAATATTGTACATAACATAGATTGTGCTTAAGGTGTCTTTGTGCAGCATCTTCAAAGAGTAAAGTAAAAAGTAATAGCAGAGCTGTTGAGCTTTATGATGAAACACTGCGATTACCATTATCCTTGACAGACTTTACCAAATATCCTCTGCTGTCCAAATATTCAGAAAATTTTGACGGCCACATGCTTGAATTGGTAGCTTTTAAAAGATTGTAAACGCTCTTATGGCACAATTTCTATTTTGCCACTTGCCAACAAGGTTGTCAGAAATTTGAAGATTGTAAAGTGGTGATGATGGCAGAGCACAGCATTCCAAAAGGGACATTTTGTACTATTGTGGATATGTGATTGAAAAAATGAAGGTACTGCTGCTTCTTCCCTGCCATTGAAAAGCACCTTGAAGAAACCATTGATCGAAATATTGCATAAGACGTAATATGCAACAAGAGCAAAAGTTCCCGAGTATTTTACTAAAAATCTGAAGAGACAGTTAAAGCCGCTTCTGGGTAGAATGACACCCTTGAGTGAAAATGGAGAAAAAATCTAAAGCTAAAGCTATCTGGTCTCGTCATTCTTGCGTCCCTGTGCTACCATGATCCTATCTCTTAACTCGTGTGTGGAAAATAGTCCACTTAACCTACATGATGCTGTGGTTTTCCATCGAATCTCAAGAGTATTTACACTTTTCTAACTTTGGTTTTTTCACTAAAACCGCATACCTCTCTCGTTTCCTCAACTAGGCAATCATAAAAACAATTTATTTATTTTTCCTCCCCATGGAATATTGCAACGAGCTGGTAGGAAAAATTGTGGTGAAAGCAGGAAAAAAGAAGAATAAAATAAGTCCCACATTTTGACCTCGACTTGTCTGGCTTTCTTGTCATCTTGCTTGTTGTAAAGTACCTGCTTCTGTTCTTGTTCATGTTTGTATTTCTACTTTGCGTATCTGTTTCAAACAGAGAAGCACACTGGAAAATAATAATAAAAAGCAAAGAAAACCAAAACCTGCCAAAAATGCACTTATGATTTTGTAAATCGAGTGGATCCCTTGTAAAAATACCTCAAGTTGTACAACGTGCACTGAAGAGTAAACCCGCAAAAATTCGAGAAAAGTGGCACAAATTTATACGACGAATCTGTGCCAAACTCCACTCCTCTTCCTTTCATCATCAAGTTCTGAAAAAGAGTGACAGCTATGAAAATACTAAACAAGAAAGCACTTCGTCGTTCATACGTGGTAAATATAAACGTGCTTGCAAACTTTCAAACTCGTAAAGTCTTCTTGAGAAAAAAGTAAGTCTGCTGTGTATACATGCTATATTTTTCTCAGCTTTGAACGAAAGCAGCCCAGCAAAAAAGTTTTTAAAAAGTACTTTTCTCCCTTATTCTTCTATTTTAGTTCCAAGCAAGTAAGCAGACAAAGTCACGCGATTTTTAAAAGGCTTTGTTTATGCACAATGTAAAAACGTCTTAGCTAAAAAACACCAACAAAAAAACAACTACGGCATACTTTTTTCTTCCTTTCCTGTAAAAATTAGACACGGAAAGTTTCCGAGAGTCAGTCAAGGTTCCTCACAGTTTTATGACAATTCTTATTACGTCCTCTGGCGAAATGCTTTCGCAAGCCTGTACAGATATAGCAAATAGTTTCCTAAATTACAGGGTCATTTTCTCTTATGAAAGTCTCATTTGCCACCACCATGTTATCGAGATCCAGAAAACATGGTTGTTTTTTTTCTCCGTCGCCACTACACAAAAAACTTCACAGGCTAATCTAATAATATACCCGTTATTCCCATTTCACCCAATTTATTTTTCTCAATGATGTGTTATTCTCTGGGTACTCTCATGTGTACCCATTAGATTCTGCTGTTAAGGATCATTTGACTGAAAAAATTAGCTCATCAAAAAGCTGCTAAAAATATGCATATCTTTCTCTTCAGTATCAAAGGAGGAGAAAATTACCACTGATTATGCATAGCGATAAATATGTGCCTACTCAACAAAATAATACATTTTACACTCTTCCCAGCTTTTTTCTCCATTTCAAAAGGCCGTTATAATGTGGTCCCAAAAGTCTCACTATGTGTGTCCCTCTCTCCTTTTCTTTCTGTTTAGTACTTTCTCCGGTAATAGTAGCCATGCTGCTGAGCGCGGATAAAAAAGTTTTTCCTCATTGGAAAACTTGGATAATGGGATAATACTTTGGTGCTGCAAGTTGTAATACTAGTCGTTGCTAGCAGCACACATACAAATATTACATAGCATTAAACATGTCGTATGAAGAAACACGAGGACGAGGAGTAGAAGGAAGCATAAGCATTACAGTTGGGTTGTCACCCAACCACTCAGTCAGCTCACCAGACCAGAGCAGATGAGTATCCCGGCTTAACATTAAACTTGGTAAATGAAGCTTACCACTGTTTTTACTTTTTCCTCTAGAATATTATTATGGTAATACGAGATTATGTATAAAGAGGGATAGAGGCGGATGGGTATATAAAATGCGGTTTTTATACCATTTTTAATACCGAAAATGTAATTTTACTTTTTTCTCTCGGCATAAAAGCCGATTTTCATACATTCTAGTAATTCATATATTCATAAGCTTCTTTTGTATAGGATTACAAACTAAAAACTAAAACACTCATGCAAAGAGGCACCAAGTGTAAAGCCCTAAGTCAAAAAAAGAAGAAATCAAGCCAAGTCAGTATTATGGAAGCTGTGTGCATTAATATGACGTTATAATAATAATGCTTCTAGTTCTGGCCCGGAGAGAAAAGATTATATGCAGTGAACATGCATTTTCTATCTCGCGATGAAGGTTCTACTATCAATATTCTGAGAAATTTGCAAAATAATGCATATAATCCCGGACAGACTTTGGCAGCCAAGGCGCGAGAAAATTGGGGGAGGCACATTTGCAAAAAAAAACGGTTACTCTGGTATGCAATCCTTATATATAATAGTATGCAGTTTTTAAGGCTTAAAATGTAAGTATTGTAATCTTGATAATGATACTGTCTGTGCTGCTGCCTTGTATACCCTGCTTCTGTAGAATCTTGCTCTAGCTACCTATTACTTCTTTACAACTGCGCGTATCATGTTTGTCGAAACCACTTCAAAAAAGAAAGCCAAAACCATGCTGTCTTCGTCTAGCACTCTTTCGCTGTGTCTTATAATATGTATATTCATAGGCTCGGCGCGCGTTGTTCGACTAAAAGTTTCCCCATGAGTGCAATTAATTACTTTTATTGGCAGTTTGAGCCGTAAATAACCCTCGTGGTTTTTGGCAACTGAGAGGAGCGAAAAGCTTCATGCAGGCCAGCAAAAAGGGAGTCAGAGCCAGACTTTACATAATATAACAGCAGCAGGAAGACGAAGAAGCGACGCGTTCAAAACTATGTTCCAGGGAAAGACTCTTCTCATATTACTGCGTTGGGTATAAGCCGATCTCATATCTACTTGCACAGTATTATGTATGACACCACAACGATTGCAAGGACGACACAAAAATTACAGTTATTTATACATTCATAATATTCATTTAATATGAACAAAGAAAGCACTTTCACCAGCAAGGAGACAGCATTTTAATAAGCTAGCTTTGCTTGCTGGCTGAGATGACAAAAAAAGGCTAATCTATATACTTTTAGGTTCTCTAAGTTCTATTTCATAAAAATTACGTCCTTGTTGTAAACCTGTAAACCTGCCTAGATAAATGCATTACAATCAACCGAGAAATAAATTGCTATTTGAATTTACTTTCCTATTAAAACACAGGTCGAAGTTGAAAAGTGCAAATGAAGCGACTTTAGGTACAACTTAATATTTTGTTGTTCTTTTCTGGTAGAAGCTGTACAAAGGGCTATTACAACTACTACTGCATCAATTTCGATTTCTCCTTCTGTTTATATTTGCTCTCTTTTCAATTTCCGCAGTAAACTTTTTAACAACAGTCACATTTTCTCATAGGAAATTTACAGCAGTAACATGCATTGCAAAAAGGGAGCGCAGTTGGTGCTTGTATGATTTCTTTAAGGAAAAAACTTTTTTATTATTCCATTTTAAATTCACTGCAAAATAAAACAACTCTTGTTTATGTTTCGTTCGTTTGCATTTCCAATGCACATTTACTTTCCTCAAAGAAAAAAAATTCAAAACAGAAGAGAAGTAGCAGCAGTGCCCCTGCACAAGTCAAATGTATAAAATAACTCGAGTAAAATTTTGCTTTTAAAAGCAATTGTCTTGAGAATACGATATTATAGCAGCGGTAGCCTGTAAACATGCATAAATCACATTACTCACACACAAGAAATTGAGTCGCAAGGGGAAAATTCAAAATGGCTGCTGATGCTATATCACCACCACACAAACTACAGCTTCTTTTTGAATTCCTGAAATGGTACTAAAACAGTAAAAAGTTTTTATTCATCCAAGGAGAAAGTGAATATTTATTTATTTACATTTATGCAGTTTTTTTCTTTCTCTTTCTTTTTAGAGAGAGTGAGAGAGTAAGGATGCATTTTCATTTCCTGTTTGAACTCTTCTTGTAAAGTTTCTAGTGCTGGTATATATGGTGTTGGTTGGAACGTGATACAGTTTATTAATGTCTCTCCATTTCCTCCTTTCATTTCTTGTTCCATTGAACAGCGAAAAAATGGGATTTAGAGTGCAGTTAGTTTAAAAAGTTTAACGAGGTGAAATGAGTCGTTGCCTACAATAATTTTCATCTCACTAAATAACTTTCCTTTGATGCATTTTATTGCTGTATTTGAGTCATGCAGCATAATTGAGAATGGTAAAAGTATTTTTCGGAGATGAATTGAAAATGAGAAAAACATTACCAAATTACCATTGTGCACCACTACCACAAACAGAATTTCTTGTGAAGTATATACAGCCGCACTTTTGTAGGATTTTGTTGCTCGCCAGTTGGCTACACACTGCTGGGCTTTGATATGCAAGTAATTAAACAGAATAAAATGTGATGATACAGTTGTTATTAATAAAACTAAAATCCTCTTAGTTGTTACTGATTACGATTTGCTGTTTTATACAAAAAGCAATTTAACAACAAAAATGCCACCCACGTGGTAGCAGCACCGCAATGCAATTCCGCAACTTAATTTTCCAACTTTGTAAATGTGTCCAAAAATTTTACGCCTACTCGGAACATTAGAAAGGCTTTGGCTTTGCCCCATGCGTTCATATTATTTACCAATAGCAATACAGTTTGTTACGGAAAGAGAGAACAACAACGGTAAAGCCTTTTCAGTGATTATTATCGTGTTATCGTTAATGTTGTGCCAATCCCATGTGTCATTTTTGCAATATGAAAGACTTTTATCCCTTTTTGTATGTCCTCCCACTCATCATAATCTGGGGTTCCTGTGTTTTGCTTGTACCCGGAAAAAATGAAGTCATCAGCAAGCAACCCATTTATACCGATAATGATGATCATTATCCTCGTTATCAAAATGAGCAACATCAACTGAGGCAAAAATGCGAAGCGCATTTTCTTCAGCATTGCTGATAATGCTGGTAATATTTCTGTTTTGTTGGTATTTATACTGCAATAAGGAAAAAATACGAATTATTTTCCTGCTGCTGCTGTCTTGTTGGGTGCAAGGTTATCATTCTCGATGAACATCATCATAATAACATATGGAGCAATTCATAGGATTCCAGAGCCCATATATTGCAACGCAAGAGCAGACTACGGTGTATACCTATAAATACTTCTTTTTTTGTTAGCAAAAGCAACATAGTTTGTACTTGTACAGCAGTAGCGGCAGCAACAAAGGAGAAAGTAGGGAAGCTATGCCAGTTTTTCTGAATTCACTTGGGAGACCTGTCTCTTTCATGCAACGAACAACCAACGCGCTTACATGTTCTTCGCTCAGCAGAACGCAATACCAATCTTGTTCAATTTATTTACCGCCACTTTCACTGCCATTCCCATTACTATACTTTTTTGCCATCGTCAACAACCGTGATCGTGATGATGATGGCGATGATCAACAACAGAAAAGACAATAAAGCGTTTAGTGATGTTGCTCGTTGAGACCGTGCCATTCCCTTGTTTTCTTTTTCCGAGAAAGGCCTCTGGAATGAATAAGCATGCGGATAGCAAAATGTGTTTACACACCTGACCATCACCACCCACTCAAGGACTGATTTTTGTTCCATTTATTGTGCCTCGTCTGTATATACACATGCTCCTATGTTTTGGGTCTGGACTCTGGAGAAATGTGCCACACGCTCCTGCTGTGATATAAACAAGTATTCAGTCTTGCAAATAACGTCAATAGTAATGACGTCTCTGTCTGGTCAAAATGAAAATACTCTACAAATGCCAACTATTTGTGTTACTACCAAGTGGAAAAATACCATGCGTCCAATATCCACCTTGAAATTTCCATTTGCTTGCTTTTCTTATTGCGGAAGTGAGCCATGAAATGGGCCATGTATGATGAATGAAAAATAGAGGGGGTTTCTCCTTCTTTTCACATTTCTACTTCCTGATTGTTTGCTTTTATACGAATTGTATGACAATAAATATCATAAATGTGTAATGTCGTGTTTGTGTTTTTCTTCCTAGCACCACATGTATACTTGACTCGATCCTCTTGTAAGTTTCTCGAAAATTCTTACACACAACACGAGCGAGGGCAAAAGGCATACACATATTATTTTTTGGCTTTCGGTACATTCCCGAGAACTAATATGACTATGCCAATAATTGTTGTGTGCTTAAGAGATGGAAAAATTTTAGAGAGAGAAAAATACGAATGGAAGAGACAAGAACATTGCGGAGGCTGTGTGTCCTTGTCGTGAGAAAATTCGCAGGATGACTAAAAGTGCGTGAATGATTTATCTGGTGAGAAAAGAGGTCGCATGTGAAATTGTGAAATTATAGGCCTTCATACACACACAATAGTTGTAGAGCCACAAACTTTTCACTTTGTCAGCCGTAACACCGTTTAAAAAAACTAGAAATATGAAAAAAGAGTAGCATTCTGTTTTTGCGTTGTGACATTATTGCAAAATCACGAAAGCACAAACAAACATATTTTAACATTTTACGGATTATTCTAGGAAACAAAAAAGTAGAATTGTAAGAATAGCAACAAAATTTGTTTTGAAAGCACAGTTTCAATAATATTTTCTGGTATTTTTCTCTCCATTGGCTTCACCAAGGAAGAAGCAGTGATGTTGGTTGACTCTTGCGTGCTTGTTTATAATCATTATTTTCCATACTAGCAGTGGTGTTTCGCAGTAAAGTTGAGCAAGAGAAAGAGGCAGAGAAAAGGAATCGAGTTTCCATTTTACCGCCATCATCAGCATAGTCCCCTGTTATTTTGGTGAAAAGTGAAAGTTGTAGTCATACAAGCTCTCAAAAAAGGAATTGCAGCAGCAGTTTTCTCCCGTCCTATTATTATCATCATCAACCTCGCCAAGTCGTGGTCGACATCATATAGCTATTTGGAAAACTGATTCCTTCACTTTCACAATAACAACAGAATAGTTGTGTAGTAGCAGCAACAGCAGCATCAGGCAAACCACTCTTGTGTGGAATCACTTGAGGAGAGACTTGAGAGAAGAAACCTATTACCACACTCACACACACTTTCCCTTTCAATAAAGTAATATACCAAAACACCCTGATGCCTATGTGAATGTGTGTGTAGCACTCACGCAATACATTTCACATTATAATATATTATGATACCGCATGGAATTCAATTTTCCCCAAAACACGACACTTGCAGAAGAAAGCAGAGAACACACACACGTTTTCTATCTCTTTTTTCATTCGATGGAAAATGCAAAGCCTATTTTAATAGCTGCTCCTTCCACTACTGGTAGCTGCTGCTCCTTATTTTTCTCAGCTTTTCTCGCTTGAGCCATTATTAGATTGGCAAAAACGACTACCACAAAACTACCGAGTTATTTTCAAACTGGGGATATTTTTCCCTTAGAAAAAATGCCTTTGCGTAGTAGTGGATGACAACGACGTGAGCGTGATGCTGCTGGTGTAGAGTAGTAAGTAGGAAGAGTAAAGTGGTTCCTTGGAGCTGAAAGCTCAACTCAAAGGAATAAGATGACAATAATAATAAGAAGGATTCTCAAAGAAGAATACAACAACAGCAGCAGTGAAAGTAAAAGTAAAAGCATGCAATATAGCTTTAATGTCACACTAAAACCACAAAAATAGAAGAACAGATTTTTTTGCTCGTTGGCAAAAAATTTTCAGTGTGGAAAATGTGTTTCTCTCTGGAGAAAATTGGAAAAGAAATTGTTATCAGGTTGTCTATCTATTTCCAATTCGAATTTTTTCAATATTTTGCTGACACTCCTGAGCAAAATGTGCTTGACAGGAAAGAGAAAATATAGCTTTTCAACAAGAATAATAAATAACAATAGTCTATTTCATTCAGTCATATTTCTCTACCAGAGAGTACCATTCATAAGAGGAGAAAGCAAAGTGTTTCGCATTAAAAGGAAGAAAGTATCACTTGAACTGAATATTATTAGGACACTCATCACATTTAATAGAAATAAAAAAGGTGGAATAGATTGTGTGCATAGCTTTTGCGTGTAAGTGTGTTTTTAATGATGACACCAAGAGATTATGACAAAATTTGAGAGAAATCCCTTGATTTTCCCAAATTTCTCAAGAGACACATCAAAGGAAAGTTTTAATTTCATTGGCGTGGTATATCTTGCCGTCTGATGACGATAATGGTGATGACCTTCTTTGAAAACAAACTATGTATTTTCTCTTGCTCATTATCATTATCGCAAGACCAACATTTACATACAAATGCTATATACATATACCTAATTTCATATACAAGAGAATTTTGCGTTGTTTCTCGTTGGAATGCGCCTCTTTACATTGCAGAAATACAAATAAGTGTATAGAATTTCAAAAGCGCACATTATCATTCCCGTCAAACCAACTCAAAGCACGGCCTTGCTCTCCATTATTATTATTCTCAAACAAAATCCAAACTGACTTAAGTACGCGCCAGGAAAGTGAAAGGAAAGCGAAAATTCGACAGCATAACATTTTAATAATAAAATGAAATGATCTAGTCAAAAGTCAAGTTGACTGAACTAGTAAGCTCGTCATGTGAAAATATAAATGGGAACTGGTAGGCTTTCCACGTATTTCTCTCTAACCAAACTGTGTGCCGTAAATTCAAATCAAAAGCCATTCCCCCTTTTGTTCTGATTATTATTGCAAAACAGAGAAGCAAAGAGCTAACAGCATCAGTTGTAGTAGCAGTATAGCACAATAAAATGTATGACGACTAGTGTATGGGAAATTTTAGCAAAGTGTGTGTGTGTGTGTCTTTCTCTCTAGTGTGTTGGCATTATACAGAGATGTATTTTATGATTATTGCTAAAATTTAAAGTCAGAATTACCATTACACAATCAAGTGGTTCACTCCACTTGAAAATTTATGCTGATTCTCAAAAAGGTTTCTTGTACAATTTATCCTGTGTGAGGCAAATGCTCTGGAATTGTTAGTGTTGTTGGAAAATTCAATCTGGTTGTGTGCCTCCGTCTTTATTACTGGGCGCTTTCTGTACACATAACTAATGCTTGTCGTAACATTAGCATTTGCACGCAAATATTCTTACATTTCAAGCAATCATCATCGTAGATGTGGGATCAAAGAGCTCTATTGCTTTGGCATAATAATAGCAAGTATACTTGCAAGGAGGATTCTGTAGGAGAAACGTTAATGATTTTGTGTGTAAAGTTGCCTTGTAGCAATAGCAGTCATCATCATCATACTCGGTAATGTTACAACAATAGGAACAATGCCCGAACAATTCTATTATGATTATTATTTATATTTTACCACATTCTCAGGCTCAAACTCATCTTCAAAAGCTTGTGTAGTGCTGGTCTAGGTTGGGCTTATTTTACTTTTCTGATGCTGACACCAGCAAAGTTCTGAAGAAGGCAGTTTAAGCACACGCCACAAGGTTTTTTTCTATTTCTGTTGCTGTGATGTGGGAGTTCTCTTCAACCCAAACATCTTCCCTCTCTCTGATTCTTCCCAGGATTAGAAAAAGTACAATAGCAAAAAGGTCTGAAGAAGAGAGTGAAAGTCATGTCACGAGAGAGAAAGGCGGAGGTGAACTAATAATTCCCAACGAGAAATAATAGAAAATGTAGCAAATTCAGCTGTTATTATTATTATTGTTGTTGCTCTTGCTACTTCTACTCTTCACACGACAACCGGGCTCACTTTGGCACCCGAACAGATAGGCTTTTCGCACAACTTACCACCTACCGCGCACTTTGATTGCGGTTCTGCCAGCAATTCCCATGTAAGATAAGCCAACAGCCAGAGTAAAAGTCATCTAGAGTAGTCAACACGGAATGGTACAAACACGAAAGCTGGATACAGAAGAAAAAACCCAATTTTCCCTTTCATGTTTTCCTATGTGTCGTGTCATTTTCTCCTTTTTTGCTTTCTCCTCACTCAGCTACCTACGCAATTTTTTCTCTTTGTAGAAAAAAAACAATGATTGTGTGTAGCCATTTTTTGGGTACACAAAACACATGGAATCAGTATAAAATGTACATACAGATGAATATTACCCACCCACTGCTACACGGTTACAGAATTAAATCCCAGATTGCTGACTGCTGTTCTTTATTCCTTTTTTCAGAAAAAAAATTGTAGCTGCTGGCAAAGTACGTGTAAAATGGTAAAAGTCAAAGGGAACAGCAAAAAAGAACGGGGAGGCAACCACATTGCGTTAATAAATGAAAACATGACGGCGCGCTGGTGGTAATCACGGTGGTCGTAGTGCAGGCTGTTCCCTGTTAAGTTTTAATTATTATGATTATTACAGAAGAAAACCACTGTAAAATGTTGTTATAATGGTGGTTGTACGAGTTGGTGGGTGCACACGAGAAAAAGTTTCTTTTTGGAATACAGGAGTGAGATTGTACTAATTGTGAAAGGAGAAAAGTATAAAGTTTTTTGGCATTCAAATACTAAAGAGAAATTTTCTTGTTACAACTTTTTTGTGGGGTTTCCGGGTTCACCTGTGCAAAAAAAAGAAGTTTTTGCCACTCACGCAGTATAACTTCTGGGAAATGCTTTTATAATATGCAAGTATAAATGTTTTATTAAGTATTATCATTCTTCTTGGAAGAGAATTAATTGTGCACTTGTTCCCTACTGTTTTTTTTTGGTCTAGGCCGACAGAGAAAATTGCTACAATTTAAAAGTTTTATTATTAAGGTAATTAGTTCGTTAACCTATGCCACACAAGACATCACATGAAAGATGATCTTGATGGGCAAGCATATTCCCAGTTGCCGGCATAACATTATGTTTCTCTCCAACTTTTCTGGTAATCATTCATAATTTTCTTGGAACATGTACTTGACATTCGTAAGAATCCGTCGAAATCAAGGTCTAATCAAAATCTGGCTAAGTTTATAGAATGGCTTCCTGTCTTGAAATATAAAACATGCACTAACTTTTTCCTAAATTACAAGCAAACAATTCGGTTTTTTTAATAATCAGTTATGGGTCCAGAAAATTTCAAAGGGCATCAAGTACACTTTTATATATATTGCCCAAGAAAGTGGCAAGGGCAATAGACAGGTCATAAAAAAGAATGAGATTTTAGAAAAGCCTGCGAATCTCAGATAACAAGAGAGAGAGAGAAATAAAGTGCGTGTAAATGTATGTATACGTGTATATACGTGTACCTGGAAATGAAAACATGGTTCAGAACTATAACACATAATAGAGCTTTTGTATTGCTCTTGGGTCCTTTGCAATTTCCTGTTTACTTTTGTATTGTCTACATTTTTATTGTTGGGCGTAGTATAGGAAAAACGTAGTATCCTGGCCCGGCGTTCAAAAGGGGCTTTTTACTAGCCGGTTTTATACTGTTGAGCTATATTTACCTATTACATCAGTTTTTACCTGCGCGCTTAAATACTACGGCCAAGTGAAATTGAAGATGGAGCGAGAAAAGGAAGTGGGGTCATGTAGTAAAGCCGACTTAATTACAACTTGTTTACTAAAAAACCTACAACCACTTAGACTCACATAAAATGGTTCGTTTATCTTGCGCTCGGCTATCTCCTCCAATTTTATGTGCCTCCACCGCACCAACGCTCTGCTAAATTACAAACGGTAAAACATTATACTCATCCATTGTCAATATTTTCATTTCACAAAGTAAAACAACACAAGCACGTATATTTTATATCATTGACTATCTTTCGGAAAAAGGATTCTATACCAATTTTTCTACAAAGAGAGAACTGCTGCTGGTATTGTGTGCAATGGCGCTCAATTCATCCACTCTATAAAACCGGCCGTCCTTGGCGGTCCCACTGTTCATTCAACCAAACACTCACTTTAATTTAAAAGCTGGCCAAGATCATCATTCCATTTGCCTCATCATCAAACTATATATATATTCCGTTATCATCAAAAGTCAGTAAACAAAAAGAAATAGGATTTCTTCCATTTTCAACGTTTTATGTGCAACCCTTTCATTTTCTCCGTCTTAAATCATTGTTGGTGGTAGTGTTGTGGCGGAGAAAAAAAGAAGATTGGAAAAAATAAACGACTGTACTTCTGCTGTTGCGTTACTGCATCCCTATTACCAATAAACAACAACAAAAGCATGCCGACCATGATGATAATCCTGTGAATTGGATGATGATGAGAATGATGAGCAAGATGGGAATACTTATTGCTTTTTCTACTTATTAGCTTCATCCATCTATATTTCTTATGTATGTGCCACATAGGCATACAAAGAAAGAAGTAACGTTTTACTCAAAACAAAACAGCGGTCTACTTTGTTTTCTTTTCTTAAATAAAAAAGAAAACCAAAGAAAAAATGCTATCAAGAAAGAAAAAGATAAAATACACTCAGAAGTGTTGTAGTTGTTTGGCGCTTTTTTTCTTGTCAGATTCATATCTCTGGTTGCTGCATCATGTCCTTGTTTTTTTCCTTTCAACTACTCATCTCATCTCACACACTGAGAAAAAACGAGGAAGAAGAAGAGAGCTACTTTTTGTTTTTTACTTTTCCTGAGCAAATAGTGGGAAAGTAAAAGTAAAGAGAGGAAATGGGATCTTTCTGCTTTCTCTGAACAAAAACGTATAGCTTGTCCTCTATATACAGATTCTTACATCTTACAGAAAGATTGGATTGAAGGATGAGTAGTGTAGATATAACCTGAAAGTCTTGAGGGGAAACAGAAACAAAAAAGGAGGAAGAAAAGATGGGAATAAAAAGGGAAAATCATTTTGGAGGAAAGTTTTTTATTTCGTCAAAATAAAGTGTGTGTACACAGGCTATGCACAAACATTTACTACACAAGTAGTAGGTTTCTGCGTAAAAAGTCTTGCTTTCTCCAGTGCACTGCTGCCACTATACCACCAACTGTCAGGCTGGAGAAAAGACAACGAAGAAAAAAGATCGATTCACACAAAAAAGCAAACTGCATAGATTCTTATACATTATAAGTAGTATATAATAGCCCTCCACAAGTCCCTTGATGTTTGTCCAAGCAAACGGCTACCAAAGTTTGCTTACTCTTACTCTTCGTCTTGCTTTACATTGCGCTTTTACTTAAGGACTAGTATAGTTGTCTTCTTATGTATTTTTGGTGCTGGTAACATGAGTGGAGTGGATTTTTGCTAAGGGAAAGATGATAGCGCGACAAGCAAGAAAAAAAAGCAGAGAAGAGTCTGAAAAGTTATGGCAAAAACAAGAAAAAGAGAAAACTCTGGTTCTATTCATCAGAAAGCACAACAGCTATTACTTGATATATAGAGTCCGAGAAAAGTGTGCACGCTTCTTTTTTCATACTTTGGACTTTTCTAAGTGGTGTGAGATACAAAGCTGGACTGTATCTTCCTACCGTAAGTACAAACTTGGATGATGATGGCAGATGGTACATAATTCATCATTCACAAGTACTCAAAGAAATTCTCTTGCTCGCCTACTCTTTTTTTATAAGTTTGATGAAAACATGCAGAGTACACACACAACAGCCTATCAACTTTGTTGCAATAATATATTTCTCATTATGATTATCACACAAGCATTAATACAAGCAGAATATAAGAAGAACGAGTACAAATGCTAGACTTTAAGTTTTTGTTCACATGTTTCATATTATTTTCCTTTTCGTCTGCTGCACTCTCGATCACGTCACGAGTGTGTGTGTGTGTGCAACAAAGCAAGCTTGAGATAGATGAGCTTGCAATAAAAAAACTTAGCAAGATTAGATTGAGAAAGAAAAGTTCTGGATAAAATGGGTGGTAACGCCACAGTAGAATTTGACCATAGGCATGTTTACCTTTCACTCACTCGTTCATCTTCTCCTTCTTTCATGCTCTAGTCACGCTGAATTGGCGTGTGCTCTCATTTACCAACCTCTACATCTTTTCTCACACATCGACCTTTGACTTTGAGAGTTAATGGAATGAGTTGTCTCGTTGCCGAACATGTGGTCAGGGTCTGCAATAGCAGTAATCTACAGCTAGAAAAAAAACAAGTGTACTTAACCATCTATCTGTCTATGAATGCATACATCGCTCAACCGTAAAAATCTATTCATGGCAGTTTTCTCTGGCTCAGAGGACCACAAGATTCCTTGTACAAACCATATTATACACAGGATAGACCCAAGAAGAAACAAATATTTTTTTGAAGAGCGCAACACGGGCACTGCCAAAAGCAAGGCAGTTTCGCTCTTTATTTTACTCTTTTTACAACCGCCATAATAATTAAAAGTTGTTGTAAAATAACATGAGCATGCCATTTATCTTGAGGAAGATTGTCATCATCTTATCCTCTCCTCCCCGTTTCATTTGCTTTCACTTTCTCCATCAACAAGAAAAATGTCGAGTGTTTTCTTCTCCTCTAACAAGACAATGTACCTTGTCTGTGCAAGAGGCAAGAAAACTGCATGTACAACATGAGTGGTAGTAGTAATAGTAGCAGCAGCAGTAAAAAAGCATCTGCTTTTTACTATCCTTCAGTCAACGGCTCCGTCATATATTTTAGTACCTATATAACAAGTACTATTCGTCGACTGTTGTAACAACTTTTTCCTAAGAAGCACACTTTTACTTACTTTTGCTCTTTTTTCTTTCACTCACCATCCTACTGTCGGAATTTGCTGAGTTGGCTGAATGAGCTTTGCTGAAAGAATGAGGACAATGTTGTCCTGTACAACTCCTGAAACGAGTTTCTTTTTTGCACAGATAAAAATGTGTTTACTTTCTCCACTACTTTCCCTTCTACATTCATTTTCTTATACTTATCATCCCGCATACATTTATCCTTTTGTCTTCTGCTTATTCCCATAGGTATTTTGACCAAGTCGTACCGTACCCCGCTTCCTTTCCCGTTTTTGCTTGCTGCTACTGTTCGGATTTTTTTTGCTAGTTTTCCGTCTATTTCTCTGTTGCTGTTTGGCTTCTTTGTCCTGCTATAAGACAATGTTATTGTTGTTGTGCTACACAACTATATTACATCTTGAGTTTCCCAACTCTCTGACTCTGTCTCCAGTGTACTTGATATGTTCACTACTAGCCATATCCTCGACAAAGAAACGAGAAACCTTTAGCATTTCCCAGTTTCCTATTATTACTTTGAAGGAGACAACACAACATTGGCGGCGGCGGCGGCGGCGGCAGATCAGAAATTGCAACAAAGTGGGAAAAGTCACGTTCGCCTTGGCACAATGGCCGCTTCAAATAAATTCCTATTTCGTTCCCAGCAGAATTATACACACGACATTTCTCAGTACACTGCACAGTAATCATATGTGTTTAAAATATGTTGCCCCGAAATATAAGTATGCTACATGTTACATGAACGTGCATTCAATATATTTTAGTAAATGCTCACACAGGACAAAGAACAGCCGTTATTAGTACAAGAGCTTGTGCAAAGTGAACGACCTGCCTTCTCCGATCATCATCACAAACGTCTTATTATTATTATTGTCGCTTGCTACCCCACCACCACTCTTGCTTTCTCTTTCATGTTCTCAAAGTGTGTCTGGTAGGCTAGTATATGGAGAAAGTGTGTAGACTTTCTCTGACTCCTGGACTGTTGGTTATCACTTCAGCTGCTCAGGATATATTGCATCGGCCCCTTTATGAACAACACACACATTTAAGCTTAAAGACTACCTAGGGTAAACTAATGACTGTCGTTTGTTTTCTCTTTCACATTTTCACCAGTCCACACACACATAGGTAAAAAACTTATGTGCTGTCGTTGCTATATTCTACACTGGCAGTACTAGTGTCACCGTTACCGATTTTTTTAAAAAAGAAGACCAGGCTAAGACCTACATAATGTAGTTACTTTCTACTTGTTTGAACTACTTGCTCCAACTTTTTTGTGCCTTCCTGTGGGAACAAGCACCATCCCACAAAAGGGATCTAGACAAAAAGTGCGTACGTGTAAACTACTCACTGTAGTACAAATCCTTGCTGGTCATCAGAAAATAGGCTGTTATCGTATGAGGCACACGTTCGCTTCCTCATTTCTTCTCATTATTTTTCTGCTTACCAAAGCCCACACAAAAAATTCAATCTATCTCTAATCCTTTTTTGCACCCGGGCTTTCATTTCCGTTTTACTCTAGAGCCTTCTCCATCATCATCACCAACATCTCTTTTCTTAAACAATGTGCCCAGTCAGTTTTTTTCTGACGAAATGCAATACACGCACAAAAATGGATTCTGCTGGGCTTGCAACAAAAAGAAACTTGAATAAGGTACGACGTGTCTAGCCAACTGTGAGTATAGTGCAACCAACTTGTTGAAAGCTCGAGTTAAAAGCATTTTCGCGTATTATAGGAAAAAACGCGTGAATATATGTACATAAAAGTACTAAACTACAACCGTACAAGATTTTAATAAGCTCTTCTATGCGTTGATGTATTTTACGCGTCAGAAAAGTTAACCAGCATAACAAACCCAACTAGACAGAAAGACAGACAGGCGGACGGTTCGCAAACACTTTTACTGAACAGAACTGGAGCACAGTGTACACATAGCCAGCAGAGAGGTGTTTTCACATTGCAATGCGTTATTCCGGTTGTGCCTCTCATATTTCCCCATTGTTTGTTTACATTTTATCATCATAATATCATCATTCATTGAAATAGAGCTAGCAAACCGTGGTAAAGAGGGTGCTTGTTTTCACGTGCGCTTCCATACGTACAAGCGTTCCTCGTTTTTCTTTGAAAAAGTTTTAACTTTGACAATTTGACATGCACGTAATCACCTCATCGCACCAAACCTGAAACCAGACGGGACTTTATTTCCCACATGACGCGTTCTCGTTGTCCTCGCCACTGCACCTCACTTTTCTAGTACTATCTTTCTCTAGCATCATCAACATTCCCAGAAAAAAAGGAGAACAGAAAGGCAAAGTGTCTAGGTAAGTATCATGGTGGTGAAGGTGATGGCGGGTGTGCGTGTGAGAGACATGAAGCGTTTTTCACCTCGCTTTCACAATCATATTCTTTGATGATATGCATGCAAAATGCCTATTATAGAAACAGGCTATGAATATAATGTACACAAACACTTAAATAATACTCCATCTTCCATTCACTCACTGTTCCTGTGATCGTCGTGTACACTCTTTCCTGGAACACGCGTATTGCACATGGGATTTTAATCAATGCATGAGTTGTTATCAAAAGGGAAAGTGGAGAGAGAAAAATAGTTCAGTGACTTGAACGAGAGTAACGGAAAAGGAGGATGACGACGATGTGCAGCGTAGCAAAAGGGATTCTTTTTTGTTTACTTTCTATTTAAATATTTTACGCACCACTAAAGAGAATCGCTTTTAAGTACAGACACTTAAGTTAAATGGAATTAGAAAAGTTTTCCTGCTGCCGATGATCGGCAAGTAGTGCCGTTTTGAATGAATATATTGTTTGATGGTGAATATTTATGAGATTTTGTTGCTGCCACTAACACTTTAGTTGGAAATTTTTTACGTGTGATAATCAACACTCTCTTGTTTCGTTTCACACTTTCATTTTCCCAAGGATTTTTTGTTTATTAGTATGCGCATTCATAATGGGATTTGTGTAGTCTGTAATTCACTAGGAGGCTTCATTGGAACTTGAGTATGAACGGAGTCGAGGAGAAAAAGATAAATGAATGAAGATTGATGGATGGATGAATGCACTTTCAATTTTCTTTCTTTGTATAAAAAACGCAATAAATGTTCTCAGGTACCTTAGCATGACACAAGGCAATGCACGCACACGTAATCTGGAACAAAAAAATGGTAAGAAACAAGTTGCGTGTTTTGGGACAGGTACACTGCCAAACTTTTTTATACCGGAATAACGAATGAGTTCATTTATGCAGCTTTCTCTATCGGTTTTTTGGATTTCGTTTTGGGTAGGGTAGTCTAAAAAATGTTGCTAGCGAGTGGATTTGAGAAGAAAATGCAAATGTCAGGGAATTTTCCGAGCTAAAAAATTAGAAAGGGATATACGCGGATTGGATTCGTGGATGAGGAAGTAAACCCAAAGATCCTTCTGCAATCTAAAGCGCATTTTGGTTGAATCTAAAGAGAAATGAGAAAAATGAGGAGAAAGCAGAGACGACAATCAAATGAGGAAAACGTAATGTATTTCTTGTACTCTGAATGTGTAATGGAAAGTGGGCCAGTGTGCAAACTCACTGTGCCTGCATACCGCCAGCATTTTTTCTTCGAAAACTTTTTTGCACAATGCATCACTACATTACTAACAAACACATCAACAACAGCAGCAGTATCTAAAAACTTGTTCGGAACGCCGCCAGTAGCATCTTATTCATTCTGACTGGAAAAATATTCATTTTTTTCTGCGTCGCCTTTCCTTCTTCTTCAACTTCATCTGCTTGCAAGATAAAAAAAACTCTCTTTTATATTTGTGTTATACGTTCAAGTCTGCTCTTGTAAGGATAAAGAAGAATGAAAGAAAATGGCGAGAAATAAAGAAATGTTTGGTAGGTACGAATAAAACGTACGACGGAGAAGACGATGATAAATAGAAGCTCATTCTGGCTCTAACTCACAAAATGGGAGAAATGTGGAGGAGAAAAGTACCCCAGATAATTCTGGAGCAGCAGCTCCAACACAGCTCAAAAGAGGAAGTACTATATACCACCATCACTCTACTTTCTCCTTCCTACATATCCTTCTTCGGTGTTGGTAGTAGTACTCCGCTAAATGAGATCCATTCCCAGAGTGTCAAGCCTGAAAATATTCTTATTTCTTCATTATAATAATCTTTTACCACCTTCCATTGCTTTTTTATGCTTTGCCACCGCCATCACTACCACTGCAGAGAGTCACAATAGAGATCTGTGTGTGTGTCGTACATTTTCTGGCGCTATTATCGGTACTAGTAATGTTATACTACACATTGTGCATTTTCGTCGCAGCAGCCCCATTTTCTAAATCTATTCAAAATAATACTTCCACTCCATCGGATTTTATTAAGGAGCCTGTACGAGCAAATATAGTACATACACAAGGTCTGCTATGCTCTCTGCATTATGTGTGTACTGACTCGTAGATGTATCCGGCAAAGGGAACATTATCATAATGATATAATTCGGGAGAAAAGTGCTACTTCTCGCAGCCTCTGCAACTTGTCAAGGGAAAGAATCTGAGTTGCTACATATGTACCTACACACTACTGCATCTCTCTTTCTCTTTTCTGCTCATTCTTCCATCTTAACATGCACACACAATTTCCTTTTCTTCAGAGAAAGCGTATTCAAACAGACTCAAACTCATTCGTTCCCATCTCCGGAATCATTTTGAAAAAGTGTCCTGAATGTACCTACCAATGTGTGCCTGCCAATGCCAAAGTGTTACTCCATTATTCTTGTTGCGTCTCGATCTCTTCATCTTATTTTTTCTACCGGGGCTGCTATGGTATGTGTATCTTATTTTTTGCATGCACAGCTTAACAATGAGGATATCAAGGTGTTCCCCTGTGAAATCAAAGGTGTATGCAAAGGTGTGTATGTATGGTGTTGATGATGCAGATGAACGTAATCGCTGCACACAATTCGAATTCAAAAAAATGTTTTTGTATGCGGATACATTTCAGATGATGACGAGAGGAAAGGAAATTCGATACAGAAAGTCAACAACACACACGCACTTCAGGAGAAAGTAGCTTACGGGCTCGCTCTCCTAATAAAACTATATGGCAGTTGTGGTGTTGGCTGGTGGTGAAAGTACATGTCTAAAATACGTAATCATTTTTGGAGACAGTGCGTGTGTTGATTTTGTACCAGCACATGCAAATATATGCAGACACAATATGTACATGGCATGGATAAACACGCAGTTTTATTGTTCTTATGGAAAACTGCATTTTCTTGACAAGTGAGACATGTATTATAGTACATCTGCGACATTTTCTCTTTCCAGCAGCAACAATGGTGCTAGCAAAAATAGAAGTGCTAAAGTGAGTGATGGAATGAACTAGAGAAGGTGGTATGCGTAGTTTGGGTTGTGGTAGTGAAGTGGTAAAATGGTAGGTGACTTCCTGCTGGGATATGCCATTACCAGCAAAAGGGAAAGTTTGAGTATATCTACCACTTTGTAGGCATTTCTTGTGATCAGCAGCAGCACACAAGTCGTCATATTTCTCTCTCTTTCCATCTCACTTAAAAAAGCCTTTCCAATCATAAACAAGCTGGAAATAAGAGTTGAAGAGGAAACATAGACACATTAAGCAAATATTCCTTTTTTTCTAGGAAAAACCGAGAAATGCATGCACGGACACATACACTCTCACGCAACCAACATCTACTAAAATTCACGGTGTGACGCTTCAGGAAATGTAATGGGAATTGGTTGACTCTCTATATACCTCTCAATAACACGACACAACTGGCGCTACTACCACCGCTTATTGTTATTACGTGTAATGCATAAGTTGTATATTTGCATAAGACTTCTCTTCTTTCGTTCCTCCCACTTCCCCTGTTGTCATTTTCTTCCACTTTCCTCCAGAGTCATGCATACCGACTACAAAACAGTAAAAAAGGAAAACGGAAGTGCTCCTTGTTGATTGCTGACAAGAAACCAAACCAAGTGCATCTCACGATATTGCCTGCTATATTCCTCTCTCCCTGTCTCCAATTTTTTACTACATTTGTCAACTCACCAAAGTCAATGTCTCATATAACGTGTGCAGAATTATAGAGTGTAACGTAACGACGTATGCCTGTCTACTTTAACAAAATAATAGAGAGTTGTACACTAAAGTTTTTTTCCTTTCCAGTATTTTTTTTCTCTCTCTCTTTCTCTCTTCCTTTTCTCTTGAAATAAGTGGATGAAAAACTTGAATGCAACTCAGTCGTCAGTCTCAGGACTCCAATAAAACATTTCACCTTGCATCAACTTCCATCATCATTTCTTCAACTGGTAAAGTCTCTTATTTTACAAGGCAGAAAAATTTAAGGCTATCAACGACTCTACTACAACGGCAGTCGTTTTTTATGATTGTTGTGTGTACGTTTTCAAATCCACATAACAAGCCACATACACCATGCTCACTCACGAAATAACAAGATTTTCTCCCCAAAAAATGAATTCTTCAATTGGCTTAAGAGAAACGTATGTGTGTAGCGTTTTTATGCGACTGCACATTGCATGCGGAAAGGCAAAGACGAAGAAATAGTAATATGGTGACATATGGTGAGTTGACGATCTCATGGCGTGTAATAATTCTCTGTTCCGTGAACCATGGAAAAGTACCACTCTTTCTCATGAAAAAACTTTACTTGTTTATTTTTTCTTTCTTATTTCACATAAATACTATGAGAATCCTATTCTTACTAGTTTTCTAGCTATTTTCATTTCTAAAATTGCTTTGCTTGTTGTTGTTTTAGTGAGATTGCATGATGATAAAATGTTATCACAACTGTGAATCACACATATCAAATATTGTGTGTGTAAAGTTACATAACAGAAAACGCCATTAATGCCGACACGTAACCTTTAACTGATTCCGATTTGCTAAACTGCCGAGAGAAATATACTTTTCACGACATCCGGTGATTTGATCATTTGTTACATTTTATTGCTATTGCGGTTAAGCGCTTAGAGAATTAAATTTTATTTGTGGAAATGGCAAAGTTCTTGGTAAAATATTAATAGTTTCACCAGACACCGCTGTCGAATGGAATTCGACCAAGTTTATGCATGTATGCCTAAAGGTAAACTATGTTAGGATAAGAACAAGATTGCTTTAATTTCCGAATGATTATCCTCAACGACATGTTCAAGGTGAGAGTTTTGTATAGACTTGAGAAAGACTAGTATTGAGTGATAAAGCTGATGAACGCGAGAATTTCAGGGCGAGAATGGCTTTAGCACAGACTCATCGTACTATCCTCATTAAAATGATTGCTAGCCTGGAATCTTAGATTTTCCCTTGAGCTATATCAGTTATATTTTTGAGTATGATGACTAGGTGTGGCATGCCATAAGAGTCAAGAAACTTTTCCGGATTTTGTGCAAACTCTATCTTCATTATCCCACCCACCACATACCTATCCTCATATCATATCTTCTTTCTTCAGTATGATGATCACCGCCTGAGGAATAGATGCAAAAATACCGTCGTAATAACCAGAAACTGACAAAAGTGAGGAAACAAGTAGGTTGAAACTAGTAACCATACTTTCAAAAAATAAGTCAAACCTATGCACATATCTCTGAGCACCGCAGTTGTACAAATCTGGGTTTAAGTGCTGCCGTCGCGGAAACGGCGTCTGTGTCTCTTCCTTTTCTGTATGTTTTCTAAAAAAGGGGGTCATTTTCCAAAAAGCTTCCCATAAAGATAATGTTTTGTGTGATGTGCGATGAATAATATTATGGAATGTCTCTTTTCTCTTTCTTCATCTTCCCATTTTCTTTCTACTCACAAACTTGTTCCTTTTCTACACACACGCTAAGCTGTTACAATTAAGATGATGATGTCCCATCCCTTTTGAGATCAAAGCAAAAAATATTCCGGTGGATGGTAGTGTGTCCTTTCAAAGAGAAAAGCAAAATGATATGTTTGCTGTGCGTTTTTGCTCACAATAAGACCATGTGAAAATATTCAAACGGCTGAGATTTTCAAAAGTACCTAAAACAAAGCACGTGAAGTAAACCACGTTTTTCGGAGAAACGATGATTATTATGGTGAAAGATGAGAAACAATTTGCGTTTCGTACATGTGTATGATGTGTCTCGTCACATTTATTATTTGATGGTCTAAGTAAGCACACTGATGATGAAGCCAGACCTTTCCTTTTTCTTTCCTGTCCTTGCGTCTCATGCAGAATAGAAAACATGAACAAAGACGAGACAAAAATGAACATTTGAAGAAACAAAAGCTGCGGATTTTGCGTTTATAGCAGTCTGTAAGCTTTTTCTTTTGTTGGGCGGAGACGTGATCTTTTTGCTTGACCCACCGCTAAGCAAGGCAAATCTCCTGTTTTTGGTCTTTTTTCATTCTTCTGTGGCAAAAGCCAGACTTTGTACTTTGTCTTGTCCGCGCGCAAAGAAAAAAGTTTGCGGAGGAAACAGCTCTTTATCCGTCTTGCTCTTTTTGCTGGACTCAAACTGAAAACTTCCTGTTATTTAAATACTACAATTGTTACGCTAGGTTGAGAATCAAGAAGAAGGATATGCACTGGCCGTGATGAAAATGAAAGAGAAAGCAGAGGCAGAGAAAGTGCCACCAGCAAAAAACCAAGAACCAAGTCTAGTGAAGAATTTCTCATCAACGCCTTTACTATTACCATCATCATCAGAACAGAAAGGGAATCACGAGAAAAGCTAGACAGTGTGAGAGAACAAACGAACAAAGTGTAAATAAATGTGGTTGATGATCATGTGGTAAAATGAATATAGTTAGTTGTTCTGTTATAAGTAGTAAGCACTGATGTAGATGCTTCTCAACGTCACCAACTCCGCAGGATGAACTGCATTGTCAGTTTGGCTGTGGTGCAATAAGTCTGGCGTTCTTTGCAAGTATCGTTCTATGTGTACAGTCTTTTTTGTCGTTTCCTTTTGATTTGGTTTCCTTCCTGCCTTTTCTTCTCTTGCTTTCCAATTTGCTCCTTATACAAGTTCTCGAGTTTGATAATGAAAGAGAAAGTTTGGTGGGAAATCAACAGTATGTGCGAATGCATACTACTTGGAAGGTTTATAATGCATGCCTATATGGATACACAGTGTGTAAAGCATTTTGTGATATGGTGGTAAAATCATCAGAGAAAATATAACACGTCTCTTTGTTTGAAAATATTACCTGCCACCCGACAACAGCACACGCGCCAGTTTCATTTTCTTGAGGAGTGAGGTTTCTTCCAACGACTTTCCTTTGTTGCCTTTTCTCTTTTGATCATTATTATGAACGAGTTTATGATTGCCACACGGCAAAAGGAACAATACTCTGCTTATCTCATAGCCAGAGGCGCACAAACGCCAGTTTAGATTCCGCGTCCGCATTCTTTCTCATTCATTGGCAAAGTTTTTAAGTGGTGCTGCTGGTTCATGAAACCACCAGAAAAAACCTTAATGTTGCTAACTACACTAAGTATTTATTATGCTCTACCTATACGAACAGTTTAGTTAAAATACCTACAAATACCTAAAGCTATATACACTAGAGTTGATTTTAAGGGAAGAATGAGGTTACTTTGTGTGCCAGACTTTTTTGTCTCAACTATCCCATTTACGTCTCCGTAATCTTCTGATTTATTCTACACACAGAGAAAAACCCATACTAGCTGCGTTTTTCTTCCTTCCTCTCTTTCGCTCTGTTGTTGATTTTTTGTGTAATATTTTTAAGAGAAAAAATGCGCACTTGTTTTATTTAAGAGGCTCCTCAGTGTTTTATCTAATAAAATGCTTGTGTACTCTGAGAACTTAAGAATTGTATTGTTGACTTGGCCGCATTGTTTTTCCTCTCTAGTTAAAGTTGTTTGTTTGTTTTTACACAGTTTGCCTATTATACCATTTTCTTTGCTCGTTTATACAAAACGGGAAGAGAATAAGAGAAAGCAATAGAGAGAGAGTTGGCTGAGTTGGCTCCCGGTCTAGCCTGTTTTTCGAAGATAGCGGCATTCTCATCGTCGTCGTCATCGTGTTCATGAAGCAAACAGCAGTAGGAGACGACACACAAACGATTTATACTTCCTGATCGACCTATTTACTCTCAAGCTACTGATGATACTGCTGCTGCTGATGCTGTTCTTCTTTCTGACAAAAAGAAGAGCTTACTTTCTTTGTTCGCCTTCTTGCACCACTTCCTCCATTGCTTCTACTCACTCATTCCAATCCACTCTCCCTGTCTTCTCTCTACTAATACACAGCACACTGACCCGGTGCAAAAAACCTCTAAACAAATACAGAGAGAAAAGACAATGAAATAGTAAGGAGGAAGACAAAAGAAAGAATTTTGGAACGTTTATTGCAATGCCTTGTGTAATGTTGTTGTTGTCCTTTTTGCTAGCTTCTGATATCGACACTTCGAACAAAAAACAAGATTTATTGATAGGGTTCGCAACATCGAACATGCCTTTTCAGCCAAGCAAAAAAGCACAAAAAATGCTCTGCTGCTGTATATGCTATGCTGCTTTTACTGCTGTTGTTCGTCTGCAAAAACTTGCCGTTTTTCGTCTTAAAGACAAGCGCCAATTTATTTCCTATTCACTAGATTCCATTGTTTTAATTTTTTATATCGTTTTTGTTGTCACTTTCAGAATCAGTTGGGAACAGAATGTCGCCTACTGCTTCGTCGGGTCCTCCAACAACAACAACCACCGGTGGCGGTCCTCCCCCACCTCGGGCACTACCCTCCTTGTCAGCTGCGGTAGCTGCATCGTCGTCATTGGTAGCATCCTCTTTGTCTTCCTCATCCTCCACTGGCGCTAGGGCGACCATACCAACCCCCTCAGCGTCCGCCACCTACTACCCCGTCACACCCTCCATTCAGAATTTAGTTCGCAGCCAAAGTTTTGACTACCCTGTGGTCACCAATAAACCTGGAGGGGGTAGCAGTAGCAACATCAAAAATACCAATGGTAGCTCTAGTGGTTATCCCGTGACCCCGGTACCGTTGACCATGGCAAAGTACGCCGGGTCTCATCATGACCATCCCCAGTACAACTCGACAATCTCCATGTCTTCGTCCTCCTTGGCCAACTTTGATGGCTTGATGAACGCATCGACGAGCCCGTTTGTTACTCTCAATTCGACCGTGTTGAGAGCCCAGTACAAAAGCAATGCGTTGCTCCCGTGTAACGTGCGAAATTCGGGTGACGGCAACACGGTAAGAAATATGTATTTTGTCTATAAACCTTCAGATAGACATACACCATTCTCTGCTGAATAGGTGCCAACAAGTAAAAACGATGAGAAAATGGGAAATATAAAAAATCTAGTCATATAGTACCCAAAGTGCATGACCACTTTCAGTCGCTCTCTTTTTTACAAAGTTTACTTGAAAAAACGTTCAAATCGCTTTTCACTTGTGCCAAGAAAGCCAGCAAAGAAAATATTATATTGCATCCTCGTTTTACTTTGGAACCAAATACCTCATAGAAAACCGGTTTTCCTATCTAATGGATAATGTGCAAAGCAGAGCAATATTCCACGCTGTGTACACAAGAAGCCAAGCTAGCCGGCCAAAAAACTTCACTTTCTTCGATAACATCACCACAGACAGTCATACGTCATTTGAGAAAGAAGAGTCTTGGAACTCAACTACTTTCTCATAAGAACTTATAGAATACTGGTGTTAGTACAAGGAAAAGTACTCTTATTCTAGGAATTATATGCTGCTCACATCTCTCCCCGATTTCTGCAAGTTTTTAGAAGAATCAGAGTACACAAAAACCTCTAACATTTCTTATTACGGAATTTTCAAGTACCAATTTTTTCCTTGTACTTTTTGAACCCTTTCACATCATCTCGTTCAGTTTTTAGGTGCGTCTTGCTTTCTTCTGTAAAGTATAAAAAAATCAAGAGAGAAACATCTAGCTTTTAACAAACATTTAAAACTTTTCCCTTCTTCCCCCTATTCTTATTCACTTTACTTTTTATGTGAGTGTCCTCTTTTTCTTCCTTTTTGCTGTAGTCGTCCTGTTCAGATTTAAAGCACTTTTTCCTGATAATTTATTTTCCGAGTTTATGCTCAAATAATGAGCATTCAAAGTTTTTCCACCATTTCTCCTTTTATTCTTTTTTGCTGGACTTGTTCTTTCTTTGGGTCCAAGGGTCTTTTTCTCCTGTTACCCTGCGCTCTCATTATCAAAAAAGAGCAGGAGAAGACAAGAATATATATTTGTGACCTTATATGAATGTACCTATTATACTAGCGCGTTACTTTTTGACTTACTACCATTACGCCACCAGTAACGAAGAAGCATTACACCCAAAAACACTTGGACATTTTCCTGTGCTCTATAAGTGCGCAATTTGCTTTGAAGAACAAGTGGCTCTATGCAATAGCAGCAAAAGAGAAGAAAAGAGCACTATCGTTCTTGGAAAAACTGGAAAGCGATTCCTCTTTTCTGCCATCTTTTCTCCTTTTTGTGCCCATTGTTATTATATCAGCACAGCAGTTTAGCAGTAAGTTGAATGAAAGAGTGGGACACATAAGAAAGGCTCAGATTCATTTTCCCTATCAGAAGAGTAAGAAAATAGATCATTTACTGTTTTTGCTTACTCTCCAAAAATAATATGCATGGTCTGTCTTCTTCTTTTCAAAAGTGTACATGTTGAATAGCTATATAGCAGTTGTATGTCCTCTTTCCCTCTCTCTACAACTTTCACTTTATACCACCACCAACAAGCTCTCTTCTACTGACTCTTTGACTTTCTTCATTCTGTCTCCTTCTTTTTGGAGCTATTATTATTGCCTGTGTAGAGCATAAAACGTCTTTTGTATTCAAACATCAACTTTTTTGTTAGTAGTCAAGTGGCGGAGTAATACTAATGGAGGGAAACTAGAGGAGTTGGAGAGACAGTAGAAAAAATATGCCTGGTTGCTTATTAGTCTAGTGGCATTATGTAGTAGTCTGTAGTACACGGTAGTAGTTGGTAGCAGGAGTAGGAAATATAGAGGATCTGTTTCTTCTCCTGCGATGCTCCTGTGAAAAAATGAGAAGGCAAGAGAAAAGAGACGAGGACGAGAGAAAAGTTGGGAAAATCTTGTAATAAATTATGAAGATCTTGATAATTTTTCAAAGACTAAGTGCGTGCTTTCTGACATGTGTACTCTCCAGAGTTTCCCGTCATGGTTGGGAGGTATCATCATTATAATAGACTATATTGGAGAGGGATGTCTATAATCATAAAAATGATGACTACTCCAAAAGTGTACACACACAATACCTGTTCGTTCACTAAAGAAATCCAATTTTTCCTTGACTCTGCGCTACTTTACAGTCACTAACGTTGCTAATATTGTCTCGATGGGAAAAGCTTTCTTCCCTGCTTGTAGAAGCGGTTATTATTACAAATTCGAATATTATAATGATAATTATTAAATATAGTGGGTAGTCAAGTTTGCCCATTTTCTAGAAAAGTAGGAACGTACGTGAAAAGATGATCACTACATATAATATATTTTTGAGCTATTACTCTTTTGTCTTGGGTCCTCTCCGCCCTCATGCGTGGTGGTACTGGTGGTGGGGCTTTGGGGAGGAGGACAATGAGGAACGAGAGAGAGAGAAAGAGAAAGAGGAGAGAGTGAGCTTTTTTTCTGGAGAAAAATGGCTATGTTTTCATTGTGGCTAATGTTTTGTACATGCCACGCATGAAATGTGTGTTTGGATAGGTGGGTACTATGAACAATGTACATTTTCTCTTTTGAATATATAACATGTACACCTATGTGCGGTAGTAGTTTACGTATTCCTGTAAAGTAAAAGTAGTCATCATTCCACAATTCCTAGTCGTCCGGTAGTAGTCATGAGTCAGGTTTCCAGACTGCCGTTCTTCTTGTTGAACCAAGGATTGCCCTTCGGTTATTATTATGGGAAGCGCAAGAGAAGAATAATGAGTGCTGCCAGAAAAAGTGCAATAAAAATGCCAAGGAGCAGGCCAACCCGTACTGGAAGTACCAAACCAAGCCTCTGAATCGATTACATGATGGAGGCTTTGAAAAAAGAGGCCTTTACCGTTACAACATCATCATCGTCATCATCTCCATCTTCATCGCAAGCTCCAAAAAATAAAACTAGCAGTAGCAAAAAAGGAAAAACAAGAAGAAAGTCGGCCAACTATCCAAATATCCTTTTTATCCTTTGGTATGTTGTGCACATCTACCATGCATGTATGTATTAGAAATATATACTGTATTTCTCTCACACACAACTCACTCTGATAAAAACGAACCTGGAAAGAAGAAGAATTGTTTTTTCTTTTCCTTGAGTTTAGGTGTTGCAACAGCGCGCGAAAGATATGGGTCTTGGTTTTTTCTTTTCCTGTTAAAACAAATACTAAAGCTAGAAAGCACACTGTATAAAGTCATTGGCATCCTAAGTTGGTGTTCCTTTGAAGTTGCAAAAGCAGCAGGAGGAATGGTGTAGAATGGGGTAGTTAGGTAAAAGGCAGGAATCCTTTAGATCTTCTTTATTTTTCGCCTAAAGGGAAACAAGGTTCTCCTCGTGTGCACTTTCTCCACTTTCTCATATTAAGACTGCAAGAACAGAAAAAGGTGAAGGAAAGATATAGAAAGAAAAACATGAATTTCCTTGTGAGAGCAAAGCAATAAGCTGGGCAACAGCATACCAAACGAACAAAGGAAGAGGGCTCTCACAGGGAAAATGGTAAATTAGTCTCATGAAACCAATCTGATATGAGCTAACACCCTGTGTGTGTGTTCTCTTTTTCTCTATCGTTTTCTCTCTATATTGTGCAAAGGCAGAAAAGAGAGAAAGAAAATGAGAAAGAATAACAGAGAATATTTTTTATTACTTTCCGCTTCACTTCTTGCGCTATTAACAATAACAGTTGGTTGTTATAATCATGATGATAATGGGGATGATGAGAATTGCAATAATAACCGTAATGGAGTTTTTGTTCTCTGTATCGTATTAGTAGTATTATTATTATTACCTAATGTATAAAGTTATTAATACAAAGTTATCAACATCACATTATTCGCATTACACACGAAAGCCCATATAGAATACCATTTGCGTTTTTTTGCTTATTTCATTTAAAAACAAGTCAGATACACATACGCAAAAATGCTGCAGATTAGTGTTATGGCCCTATAGAAATAATTTGGGAACTACTACTGATAATAATTGCAATTTTATGATGCTCTTCTGTCCTGATTTTTTTGTTTCATTATGTTGACCCACTCCTATCTTTTCTCTGAGACTAAATGTTGTTGACCGACGATCCTAGAAAATAGTCACGTTTGCGTTGCAATAGAAAGGCTTGTTGTGATAATCAAATTGTGCCATTGTATCATCAAGCAAGAAATAAAACCTATCTTCGTTTCGATACAAACAGAATGATACCAGACGGGAAAACGATGACTTGATAATATTTTAATTTAATGCTATCTCTACTAAGGCACAACACAAAAACAGAGGCAAACGAAAGACGGAAAATGTCGCTCCTTTTCTATGTATTCACCATCTGCTGGTCTGGTAGCATTTTGCAAACCAGGAACGGCGGCAGTTGTAATGCAATTATACATCGAGTTCGTGTTGCGCTGACCTCGAACTATTTTATGCTGTATTTATAATGTTGCCATTTTCTTTTGCTTTCTGCACTTTTTGTTGAGCTTTCTACAACCAGTTATTACTACGCATTATTTCCACAGGAGAAACTACTTTTGATGATGGATAATGAAAAGAAAGGCTTGTACCCATAATAATTCTGTATATAGTTTTGAGACTTAAACTGGAAAGTTTTGAACTTGGTGACTTTCATTTCAATATTTAACAATAACAATATTTATGTGTGTGTGCGAGAGTTTGAGAGAAAAGCCCAACTTTTCACTTTGTCTTTAATGCTTGCTCACTTTCCCTCATTTAATCTTCTTCGTCTTCCATTCTCAACTCTATTTCTAATTTACTCCCAACTTTAAGAAACATTTTCTTTTTGGCCTTTATCTTTGTAAAATTATACCACAAGGACATGGCTTTATGTGCTTTGATATGTATTATGGCATGGATGTATATCAGTTGGCGTGGCCCTGGCCGTTTTAACTTTAATAATAAAATATCCGTGTAATCTTACCAAGAGAGGAGAATAACTCAGTGGCATGCCAAACGATATATTTAGTTGAGTGGAGTTTTTGGGCTTACAACCAGCACGTTACAATAATATATTATGCATTTCTATATTAAATATGCGATGCGAAAACCTTAAGAGGAAAGACCTTAAGACGCTGACGCTATTGTTGATGACTGCATAATGCAGAAGAGTAAACAAATGGAAAAGAAACCTGAGACCACACAAACCAGCTACCGTAACCACCCACGAAAATTGCTATTCTATTCAAACTTTGCTTCTGTTAGTCTTTTTGTAATACTCTATAGGTCCCTTGATACTCTGTCTCCGTTTTAAAAGGACTCTGTACCTTTGCATAGGACAAATGGACAAAAAATACGCCTACATCATTTTGGAATAAAAGTGATATTATATTTCTATAAATACACTAACATTTGTTGCATAAATCTTTTAATAAATCCCATTTGGAAACTTTTCTATATCCGGTTGACGACTACTTCACTACTACAGCCCACACACATTATTCATAAAGTAAACTTTTGTTAGAAATATGGAAAAAGTGTGTGAAATGGATAACCATTTTACTTAGCGGCCATTCCGGCTACTTTGTTTCAGAGCTGACGATCACAGAACATATTTTTTGTCATATCAAGTGCTTGTATCTTAATATTACGACAATGTGCTGCTCGTACAACAATACGTTAAAAGTCCTCCCCGAATGTAGAAAAATGGAGGAAAAACTAATAACAAACTTAACATATGTATAACAAATTGGAAGAAAAGTGCATTTACTTGGTGGAAAAATAGCCGGGTAAAAAAATTGATGTGACATGATGATGCGATAGGATATTTGGGAAAGAGAAAGAGCAAAAACGTGAAACCGTTGAGGTACTAGCAGAAAAAAACAAAGTAGACATATGAAGAGAGACATCAACCGACTGATAACACTTTCCTTTACACTACACATAACATATTTTGCAAAAAAAAGTACATTTACGCATAAGTCTAAGTGAAACATCTAGTAAGAGAAAGTTTTTTTGCAAAGAAAGTGAACAAAATAATATACACTTATACATTATGTATCTGTATGCAAATGCATCTTTTGCAATTTTCGCAGGCAGTGAAAAAGGGCAAATGGCGATACTGAAGTAAGTAGCACTAGGTAGTACGGAAAAAGTAGGGTGCTGCATGAAAGCAGTATAATTTTATTTAGGTTGAAGTTGTAGGTAGGTGGAATAAAAAATATGAGAAAAGGAAAAAAGTACGCTGTACAACGAGAGAAAATTCTGTGTTAGTGAAATGCATTGGCTATACGTTCTTCCTCTTGTAGGATAATGTGAGCTTTTGTATCTTCTTGAAATCCTCATGTATGATCATGCTTGTAAAGAATGGAGCAAATACATGTTGGAAAATGGGAGGTGCATTGCAGGGAATGAAACAAAGTTGCAAAAAAGTGGGACAATATGTGCAAAGAAAAAAGGCAGAGGGAACGGGAAAATGTAAATAAAAACAGAAGAGTGTAGTGAACTCGTCTTGTTCGATTTTATGTGATTTTGAGTAGGTACATTTAAAGAATTTATTTGAGGAATTTTGGGAATAGTGACTTGCAAACTTATTGCACATTAAATGTCAGAGCATTAGTTTAATAGAAATTGTATATTGAAAAAGATTATTTAATTTTGAGGTACTACGCAATTTTCATTATTTCAGACATAGGAATCACTTGTATCTAGTTAGGAATCCAGCTTGTATCTATAGTATGCTGTCCGATTCAATTGTGGCTGTGCACGGCGTTTTTCATTGATTTTTACAGTACACCAGCTTCAATTTTTTGATGTTTCAAAATCCATGCATCCAAAATTATGTTTCCTGAAATCTCTACATGTTCGGCAGGAACAGCAGTATTTAGCGAAACATTGCTTGAGATTTAGAAATAGGTAAGCTTTTTAGATTGAGCAAAGCGAAAGTACCATATCAGAATTCCAGTGGAATTTGAAATATCCTCATTTAGTTAACAATTTCCTGTGTTTCTCTCAATAACGTGACATGCAATGAATGTAAATAAGCATTATATATTCGATGAATGAATTCACGCATTTGTTGAATTGCACAACATGGCACTTTCAGTTCCAGTAATATAGTGCTCGTGTCTCTTTTCCTTTAAAATTCACTTTCATCTTTGCATAATGTGATGTGTGCATCATTGATAAAGTACTTGCGGAAAGGCGTCTTTAGTAGGAAGGAAAGCAATGAAAACAGGAAAGGGGGAAAGCCTGAAAAACATTTTTGCAAATCCCTTTGCTCTCTTTATGTTTTTGGCTACTGCAGCAGTATTTCAGGTATTATAGGCAGTAGAGAACGTACTTCATACAGATTTTTTGCTATAAAAATATTCTGTGTCAGCAAAAATGCCCTTTCCTTCATTTTCATTTGTATGCACCACTTTTTGTCTCTTTCCTTTATGCTTTCTTTTGTATGTTAGTTTTACAAATGGAAAACTTCTTTGACTTGCAAAAATGATGGATGAGCAGTGCAAATCGGGTTTGGTTATTGTATGTACATGGCATATAGCAATTACAAAAATGCATTGCTTTAGAGGAATGTCCAAGCAGGCGCACTATGTCGTCAGTATCTAACACATAGTTTTTATTGTACATCTACATTTTTGTTGGTACTATTAAATACTATAACATTCAGCTAAAAAATCAAAGGCTCAAGAAAAGAAGGTTTATCAACTATTAAATAAGGTCTTAGTTAGTCTACACCAATTCCGTATGTAGAGGACCGTTTGCACAGTCCTATTTTCAACTTTTGACATTATTCAGTTCTATTCTAACCGTTTCACCAAAAAGTACACACACGGGATAAGTGGATTAACTCAAATAACATGTATTTTAAGCTACATTTTTTTCTCAATCCACCCATTTCCCTATCCCCTTAAGCAAATTTGTCGTCTCCTACTCTTTCTTGTCATTCCACCCACTTGTCATAGCTCACCAGCAATAAATGTCACAAACTGTAAATCCAAAAGCAATACTGTTCAAATAATCAGAAAAACCAGAGCAAAAAGCCTTTTTGCGCATTTCTCCCATTCATCATCTTTTTTCTTCTTATTTGTCAAAATGAAAAAAGGAAAAGGCGCAATGTAGAACAAGGAAAATATCTGGTTCAATATTATAAAAAATTTTTTTGATCATCAAAACAGACAGCGGATCATCCAAGAAAACCACTGCAAATAACTCAGCGTGTACGCTTTCTTTGCTGCGCTGATCAAATAAAAAGTTACGGTTTTAAAAAGACTGACGACAAAAAATGCGATGAAAAAGGCTTGAAGGTTCTCTGACACATACCTAATACATAGCTGTTATATTTTTTACCATTGCTAAATAATAGCAGAATATAATATCCAAAAACCCAATTTTTTATCTAGATATGGGTTAACTTTTATACGTTATATGAAATAGCTTTTCCATCAATGAAAAAGGCAAAGCTTCCAGTCACCAGTGACACTTTTTGGTTCCGCTTTCATTCCCTTTCTCTGTCTTCTACACGCACGAGGACGTTTCCCAAAATAAAAAGAGGGAAACTGCAACAATAAAAAGTAGATTCTACCTTTTATTATTACTCCGATCTGCTACAATTTTTCAAGGATAGCAGATATGTATTCAGTTCCATTATTTTTCATCTTTTATTATGGTCTCCCCCAATTCAATGGGTACCTGTAGTTATAAGTTTCCTGGCAAGAATGAAGAAAACTCAAGAAGGGAGAAAGGCTGAGGAGAAATATATTACGAAATGAAAATGAAATGAGAAGCCGAGTGGTAGCAATGTACAGTAACTGTTGTATGGATAGAAACGTGAGGGAATTCGCCAGGTGTAAAAACTCACCAAGCGGCAAACACTACATATCTCCAATCACATCCAATCACTCTCCTTCTCCTTCACTAGTCAAGGGAGAGGGCGAGAAGGAGAGGGAAAGCAGAGGAAAGAGAAAAAATATGAGATTGTATTATGTGAAGAAAAAACGGTAACAAAGATACATTTCATAACAGGGCAAAGAAAATAGGAAAGAAAAAATGAAATCTTCTCGCTTCCATTTAGTCAGTCAGTCAGTTTACGGCTGCACCACCAGGAACGGTAAAAAAAAAAGAAAATTTTACTGTGAAAATTTTTTGAAAGAAAATTGTAGCTGGAAGGCTACTACACACACGAGTACAGGAATGATTTTCAGGGTTCTTCTTCTTTTCTGATATTCTTCGATATGATATATTGCTGCTGTAAATAGGAGAGAAGGCCAAGAAGAAATTGATGCTGAACACAAAAAAAACCAACAGAGATGGTCGGATAGTGCGTGTTATGGTGTGTAGGTAAATGTTGGACTGAGGGAAATGACGGTATAAATTTTATAAGTAGGGTGCTTTACGGTTTTACTCTGGTTTCAGATTAACTTCTGGAGCTGGATGAAGCAGTAAAAATATGAGGAAAGAACTCCTGCACCTTGTGTGTATCCTTGAAGAAAAGAAGAAGCGTTATTTCAACAGGAAAATGATAATACGATACTGTAGTATTACGTTCCACAGTAAAGAACAAAAAATGGGAAACAAGGTTGAATAAGATGCTTGTATTCTATGGCTGGAGGAAAATTAAGAAAATCTTGTTCCCTTCATTTTATTCCTTTGTGCTTAACATTGCACAGATTTTGTTTGAGTTGCTTGGCCAATGTGTTATTACTAGCAATAAGTAAGTATATGGTTAAAAAAGGAAAGAATTAAGAAGAAGTGCATCCTTCCAGAAGAAAATTTCATCATTTTTTTTACTTTTTTCTTCCATTTTAGTTCCACTTTCTTTCCCATCCATGCTATTGCTTCTGGTGTTACAGTACACTTTTTTAGCAGAAAGTAATCTGGTGTTGTATTGCGGATCGTCTAATATGAAAAGCAGGAAGGCAAAATGTTACGTAAAAACGTATTAGTTTATTTAATACCTGTATCGGATCCTTTTACTAGATGAGAAAGCATTGCTATTTGGCCTGTTTGAGTAAATTGCGGAAAGGGAAAGTTATAATCCCTATTGAAATGAAATAAGGATTTGGTGCGGAACAATCCCGATTTGACACGGGTCCGAAACATTGCCATATCAAGACTTTTTTAAGAGGAGCGTTTGAGTATAAACGAGCACGACAGTAGTAAGTAGTATAATATCTTTTTAGAAAAAAGAAAAAAATCGAAAGCTAGCTTGTTATGTATTTTGCGATTGCACATGACTGACTTTACATTTGAATCAAAATGTGATTCTAAAAAGTAGAAAAAAACAGAAAACGATTTCACAATTATACCTGGAAGCAGTGAAAGGGAAATATACTAGCAATATTTTCAACTTCATTTTCTTTTTGTTCGATGTTGTTGTTTTTAGAAGAAAACTCGTCAGATTTTTTTGTTTTCCGCATAAAAAATAAAGAATATAAATGAAAACAGGATAATTTGTGTGTATGATGCTAAACTACTTTTCAGTTTTTGACTTTCAGGAAAAAGTTGGTACCCAATTTTACAACTTGTTTGTTGTTGTTTGTTTTTTGGGTAACAGCAGGTGAAAAAAATCAGAAAATAGGACGCGCTACAAAAATAAATTAAGCAGTAACGACACATGCGTCAAGAAACAATAGTGTGATTAACAATATCTTATGCCGAAGGTGTGCACGTGAACCATGCACAATGTAGAAATTTTCACACCACTTTGTCCTATCATGTTACACTGTCACACACATTCTGTCGGCTTGCCCTACTTGTCTCACTGCTTATCTTTCAGCTTATATGTGCGCGGTTGGTTGACTACACATTTTCTACATGATTATCAGGAAAAAAGCCAATATCCGGAGGGACGGCTAGTCCAATTTCCTCTTTTTCACTTTTTTCTTTCCACTCACCATCGGTAAAGATATGGGCATAAAAAGTAGACTTGTTCGTAAATGTGCATCGTAGTTTTGTATATAAGGTATCAAATATGATTTTTACCATCAGAAAACTGTAAATCCGCTCGTTTCATTTCTTTGTGGATACTTTGTAGAAAAAGATGGGAAAAGGAAGTGGGTTCTATTATATTATGTATGTTGAAGAAATGACTAAAATGTTCCACATATTTTTTTGCAAAAAACACTGAAATTGGTTGATATTATAAAGAACTAAGGAATAGATAGAATTTTGTCATATTTTCTCTTCTAGTTTCTCTGTCTGCCTGTCTGTGTAAAACAGAATATGGAATGCACGGCTAAGCAGAATAAAATGTTGAAGAGACGCTCCATTTGACAGGAGAGTTTTTTGTGAAAAGTTCAACAGAAAAGAAAAGCAATAAAGAAAACTAAACAGGATTTTTCGTCATTTTCGCGCACACACAGAAAAAGAAATAAAAATTGTTCTCAATGGCAAAGGTTTTTTTCGGGGTACAAACATTGCCCATTATAGATTTGTGGATGAACCTATAAAATATTTTTGTACTTTTCGGGTTCGCATTTTCTCCAAAAAAATGTCGGCATATGGGCCATTAAAGTTGTTATAATATGTATATTCCCATAACATATTGGAATACCAAACGGACACCTATTTTTCCAGAAAGAGTGAAAATGATATGAATAAAAGTGCGCCTTTGTTTTTCACTATCCAGCACAGTCAGCAGTTGTTGCTGCTGCTGGTGCATATCATGTTTTTAGAGAAAATGCATATAGATATATACAGTTTTTCAAGACATTTTTTACCCCTAACACAAGACGAATGACTTGACTGACTGGGAGAATTGTTGTTGCTGATGATGCCATGCCAGAGACTTGAGCGAATTTTTTGTTTGGGCTTGACACGGCAGTTGTAGCACTGCTGGTACTGACGTGCATTATTACCATATACACACTCTAGAGAAGGGGCCCATGTTTGAATAACTTTGGAAAACAAAGTCAGTCAGTCGTCAGTTTGAATCGAGTAAAGTGAGAAGAGAGGAGAACTATATAGTTTTTTGTTCCTGCCCAAAAAATCTTCTTGTTTTTTGTAGAGGTGGTGATGGGTACCGAGCAATACTGCTGTGCTTTCACTTTTCCGGGACAGGCATGATACTAGCACTATGTGTATGTATGGTGTAGTAAACATTATGCATTACGTTTTTTCCATTTCTCTAAAGACCCATTTCGCCATTTGTGAGCTTCCCATATAAACTACACAGAGGTGATGGAAGAAAAGAAGAATGAAATGAAAGGGAAAAAACTCTAGCCTTTTTGGTCTATTAGAACCTTACAAAAAGTTTTGGACGGACAAAGTGTACTGTCCTTGGCCGTAGTATATTTTGAGCTGGATGTACAAAAGTAAAATGTAAGTTTTGAAAAAAAGAATAGCGGGATGTTTGAAGAGAAGACAAAATGGAAGTGCTAAAATGAACAGATTGAAGAGTTTTCTTTTCAAGACGGCGACCGTGATGAAAGTTGTATCAGCAGGAGAAGCAGCAGTTTGTTGGACACAACTCATAAATTTGCACGTTGCCATTTTTTGGCCAAACTAAGATTATATAATATATATATATGATGGTAAGTTATGCGTAGGTATGTACACATTCCCAAGCAATAAAATGACAAACAAGTGAGTCTCGTGTGGCGGAAGGATCATTTTTTCGAAAGAAACAAATCTCGTCTTTTTTTAAACACGACAAGAGCATTGTAGAAGGAATAGCAAAAGAGAAAATGATGCTTAGAATTGATAGAAGCACAAGATTTGGTTGAAAGGAGTAAGAAAGATTATATTCGCTATTCCAGTAAGTATGTACAATCTAGACACATGTGCTCGGCAGTATGGATAAAAACAATTTTTGAGCTTACGGATTTTTACGGTAAGAGAAAATGAGAATACGCACAACGAAAAGGAAACGAAAAATGGTACAAAAAATTATAGACAGGTCTCATTTTTTATTTGATCACAGGAACTACATGCCAATACAAAGAAAACATGAGTTTTATATAAAAAAAGATGAGATGAATTAAAGGAATGATCAGGGTTGACGAGACACAAAAATAGAGTGTAGAGTATGTTATTACGGTTTTTCATCTTGTTTGAAATTTCAGATTTATTTTCATTTCGACTTGGGTTTCCTTCCCAGATCAGACAAGTGCCTCTCCATTTCAAGTATCAAGATTTCTCTATAGATTCGTTTTTGCTTGAGGTACTCGTCATTGCCTTTAGCTGTCCATCTGATTGATTCAACAATCTGATACGCACTACATTTATGAAATAAACAACTGTTTATTGGCTCTGTGACCATAAAGGATATAGATGGATTGGTTGAGAGTGGATGAAGGAAATCTTGTCACTTTCTCAGACTGACTGAAATTAAGTGTTGGGAAAACTCCAACTGACAAAAGGGGACGTATTCTTTGCAATTTCGTTTGCAAACAAGATTGCTGACACGTTACTATAATACTTTGTGTTCACTTTGTCTTTTTTGTATTTCTATTCATTTATGTATCTCCAGATATTTTTCCCAAGTCCAACAAACTGCTTTAAAATGTCAGCCAAAACGAAATTTAAATTGAACCTGACACCCAACAAAACAGAAAGCGAAAATAGAATACATGTCCTATGTCTTATTTGTTGAGTTAGTATATCGCAGTATGTGTTTGTTGTTGCTGATGCTGGGTCTCTAAATAAGTGTTTTTATTACTATTTTCAGTCTTGTCTTGTTCAGACCAGACATAGCTGTGTTATCTGGGATGTCATCAGTTTGAAAAATGTTTAGAATTTCCGTTCAAAGCATATTATAAATACCTAAACAAGCATTGCTTAGAACTTCTTTCTTTTAGTCTGGTTGAATGCTTAGATTTAAAAATACAATTTATTCCACTTTTCGTTGATGCTCGACCTTATTCCTTTTCGGAAATCTCAACTTTTTATCTTACAAGGAGAAACTAGCAGAAACTAGTTCTCTATTCGTAACTCATAACCTTGCAACCTTGCAGCCCTTCCTGGTAATCGTTATAATCTGTGATTAAATAGTAACAATGTTTGCATGCATAAGCGCCTTCATTTTGTAATGTAATTTCTCAGCAACTTGAAAAATCGTGATTTCCTTTCTCTCCTCACAACGTCTAGAGCGAAGGTCATGTTCTCGCTTATCCGTAATCTCATATTCCTTTTTTCTTATGGATGAGTTTAACGTTATGGTATTCTTGAAACCTTCAAATTATCTGATTAAAAAACCAACAGCGGGAAGCAGGAAGGAAAGCACACGTGTATAACTGTGGCAGCAGCAAGTTCATAATGAATTTCTTCCTTTTTAACTTCAGCAGACCTTAGCTTATCTAGTATTCTCAGAAATGTCTCCGGTTATTCCTTTCTATTTATATCAGACGTGTAGTATGCATATTTTAACTTTTTGGTAAGAATAAGTATAATAATAACATGTTGTTGGAGAAGACACATCAAGACAGCGCTTCAAACTAGAAGAATGTATGTAAAAAGTGGAAGATAAATGAAATGAGCATCTCATAAAGGCATCACACACGCGTAAAATTCGATCACAGCTTGGCTCCTCTCCTTTCTTTTCTCTCTTTCCAGTTCATAATGTTATAAAGCTGTTGATGATGATCACGGTGATCATTTGTATGTACACGTAATATACATTTTTTCTTTCCTTTTTTTACCTCTGTCGCTCTCATATACATGTGTGCAGTGATGTATGTAGGTTTTTTTGGATGTGTCTGACATGACACCCTCTCTCATTTTCTTTCTCCACGGAAGGGGAAAAGTAATGTGCGGAGAAAACGAATCGTTTATTTCCTATTAACTTTGATGATACGACCGAAGAAGACGAGACACGACGACTTCAGACACAACGACAACACAAGATATTATGATGATCAGAATGAAGCAGGGGGAAACGTTGTCATTTGAGAGATTTTTTACTATTTCCCCCTTCCTCATCTCCTTGAAAAAGACTGACTTTGCAGAGTAAGAAAAAGAGCATACCACGCTTACTGACTTTATTTCCACTTATCATGATGACTATGATGGTGTTATTAAAGCGGCTTTTATGTACCTATAAGCATGTAATCCCCTTGTACAAATGAAGCAAGGAATATTACAGAATAAAAAAACGACAACAAAAATAGCGTCGAAATGAGAATTGCCATCAAAATCTAGTTTCAAGGATATGGAAAAACAGGAAGGGTGAACCTTCACACAGTGTTAATTTTCTTGAGGAGAAAAACCCAAGAAAATTCCAATGCATGTATGCAATGTAATCTAGCAGTCGTAATATTTTAGCAGCAACCCCCTGTCAGTCGTGGGCTGCTGTTGATGATGCTCATGATACGACCATTCTTCTAAGGGTTTTTCTTTTACTACTCTCTCTGCTTGTTATTTTGCCAAGGAGCATGCCAAAGTGAGGAATGGTAATGATTGGCACGTGATGGAAAGTTAATAGAGTTTTTCTCTACTCTTCTACTTATTTTACTTTCCCTCTTTACCTTTCACTCGTTTTTTCCTTTTCCCGATATTTTTACTTGACTTAATATAATAACGATAAATCCTTGGGTACTCTATGCTGATGTGTTTTTCTCCTTTTCTTTACTTCCTTTGTGGAAAAAATTGAAGGAAGTAAGGAATGAACTGAAAAACAGCTGCTTTCTCTTTGTGTTCTTATCTTTACGGTGGTGTACGGCCATAATCATCATAAGTGACTTTGTTTGGCTATTATTGGAAGTAGGGTGAGTGAGTGGAAGGCGCATTAAAAGTCCGAAAACGACAAGAAGAAAGTCAAGTCAAAGTAAAAGAAGAGAAATTGGGTTTTTGTTCAGGCAAGAAGACCAAGTTTCTACTTGAGCAGTCATTTCAATCCAATGATGATCAAAATGAGCACGCGATGATGATAATCATCATCAACTTGGTCATCGTCAGGATGGCAATCCCTTTCTTTCTCTGTGTAAGAAGAGAAAAACTTTCTCTTTTAGCAAACACACTTGAATGAAAAGAGTGCAATAAAAAAGGAGAAAAGACGATTTTTCTTGATAATGATGTTGTTGTTTGCTTGCTTGTCGTGTGAGAATGTGTACATTGTAGAGGAATACTAGCACACCTATTATATAATCTGGTTGGTTGTTCTAGCTTTCCCCAGCGCTTTGATGGAAAAAATAGGTGATGTACTTTTACTCAATTTTTCGGCTTTTCATCTTTTGTGTCTCTTATAGAACTTGGTGTACATGCTTTTTATGAGAATCTGTATGCTCTCTAATGACAAATCTAATCAGACATGAAGAAGTCGTCGAAACCGGATGGACATAGACGAAAATAAAGTGCTCTGAAAAGTTAGATTATTGTATTGTTGTTGCTGATAGTACTCACATTATAACTTTTATGGAATAAAATATGTGTTAATGGGATGTTTAGTGTGCTTGCAGACAAGCTGTAACATGAATGTCATGTCATATGTAAGTTCATTAACCACATTTTGTTTAAAATGCAATTTGGACTACTTTTAAGCCAAAGTTTGCATGGATATGTCATTTATGGACCATAAATTATGGTTCAACACGGAGAATAAATATCTGTGTGATTACAAATATTTTGCATTTGCAAACGTATTGCTATAAAATTTTCTACTTTATTCTAGATAAAAATCGTTTCATATAATGACTTTTATCATCACAGTATTGTTGTAAAACATATATTTAAGCCTTGTATGATTATGCATACTTGAAGGTTGAGAAAACAATCTTATTTCTTCATTATATATTCTCTGATTGTTTTTCTATTAAAGTAAAGAAAACATATTACGTAATTTTTGTATCATAATCGGTTCAACCACCAGAAGAACTTATTATTGCACAATAATATGCTTAGGTATTTGTTATTTCTTTCTTCTCAAATAAATTTGTTAATATTTTCCTTTGTCAACGGTTCAGTCCCAAAAAGAGCAATGCCATTTTATAAACAGCACACCATATGTTTGCAGTTGGTATCATCATCCCCCACGTCATCGTGCCTCCTTAAATTTGCTATTGGTTGTTGCAGAAAAAAACTAAATTAAGTATTTTTCCTGACATTTCCGTTCATTCAACTCAACCACTGTTCCTACTAAGATGAATTATGGTTTATGCTCAAAATTTGATTTAAGTTCAAATGCGTATTCTTTCCATATTATAAGCACACGTTAAGCTCTTCCCACGCTAACTTGATATTATTTTTTTGTCTTTCAGGTTTCGTGGATCCGTAGGAAAGACTATCATTTGCTAACAGTAGGTTTGCAGACGTATAGTAGCGACGACCGCTTTGCAGCCATCCATGCTCAGAGTCCTGATGTAAGTCAAAAACATATTTTTCTATTTTTCTCTTTCCACTTCAAAACATCGAGTAATCATTATATCATTCTATTCATCCCATTTCATATTAACATTTTCATTTTTGAAAAATACTCGCATCTTGTATCAGTAGGCAATATAATCTGGTATACTATTTCTACCACCATATAATGAATTCCGTTAGAAGAATAGGAAACTGGAAATATTCTCACTAAACTTGATAATTACTTTCACAAATTCTACGCATCCCGATCCTTAGTCTATTCTACAGTCTTTGGCGTTGATGATGGGAAATTCCACGATGAAAATAAAATAATCATTTTTACATTCAATATTATTCCAAACATGAAAATTCTTTCGCAACAGACATCACCAAAAAAGTCCAACTAATCGCGTGTTGAGAACATGCTCAGCATCCTATTGAAATTTCCGGGATTAAAGAAACCTTCCATGTCCATGCATTATTCTCCTTTGTAATAAACGCATTATAATATATTACTCTGCACACATTTTACCATGTAATGTCATTCATTTTTTCCTCCAAAATACATTAATAATCCACCACTATACTACATACTTGCTACACCATTGCCGCTGCTGATTGTATCTCTTTTCCTTCGTTTTATTTTCTCTCCACTCCCCTCCTAATAATTCGTTAATTAGTATTCCTCATCTCATCTTTCCTTCCTTCATCCATTTTCCCTCGACATCGTCATCCCCATCATTCTCTCTGGATGATGTCGGTGTATAATAAAGCTAAACACAAGGAGCACAGCAGTCCACCCAGAAATCCAAAAATGTATATAGATTATGTAGTGAAGGCAAGACCTTCACCAAAATCACCATCATTTTTCCAACATCCAACTTCCGAGATTTTTCCTCCTCTTTTCCCATGTACCGATTATTACTAGACTTTTCCAGACTTGGATATAATTGTTATAGGGTTCTTAATACAAAAAACAGGAGCCAAAAACTGCACTAAATACACACTGTTTAGAAGTAGTCGTGACGGATTCTCCGCATGGCTTTCTAGATGTGAAAATTAAAAGGCTGATTTAGATGTAATCTCGGCAGCAGCAGTCGTTTTTACTATTTTGCTGCTGCCACTGCTTCTAGTACAATTCTTTCTTTTTTGACTACGAAAAATCGGGAGTGCATGCATGCCCGTTGTCGTATATGTGGAGGAATGCTTTGCAAGTGGAAATGGTGGTGTTAGTGGCAGGGTTAAAAACCGGCCATTATTCACTCACAAGTTGACATGTGTGCTGCGAGTCAGTATACTACTCACTCCTAGCGCAATATAATATAGAGAGTACCCCGTGCCCGTTTTTCAAGTGGCTCGACCACCCTGGCTGAATGATATATCAACATTTCTCTATAATATTATCATGAAACGACGAAGAAAAAAAGTTTCCCAGAAAAAGTAGTCAGGATAGGTAGGTAGAGAGAAGAGATATACGTACTTTACCAGAGAGAAAAACATGTTTTTGGAGAGAGAGCAGAGAGGAAAAAGGCAATCTTTTTTCTCTTTTGCAAGCAAGGCAGAGAGAGGGAGAGAGTGAGTCAGCGAGAGATTCATGATCGCAATTTGTAATTCATTAGCAACGCCGCAGCAGCCAGCATTAGTTTGGAGTTTGCAAGGCGATATAAGATGGAAATAGGTAGTATTTATATAATTTTGTCATATTATCTGTACAAAAAGAGGCGACCTTCCTCTTCCACAGTCATTCATGCATACACAAGGTATTGCTTGTACTTTTTATTATGTTTTTACATCTCCCTCCACCGCCACACACCACCACAACCTCTCATGTAAAAGTTCATAGCTCATCCTTGACGAGCCCTCTTTTTCAAGTGGAACAAGAACAAGGGACGGACACATGCCTTACTTTCTCCACAAATACCCAGAGCACAGAAAAGTGTCAGGTTAGAGAAAGCGAGTAGTAGGAGAGAGATGAGAGTGTGAACAGTATTGGAACGTAAGGAAAGTGCGAGAGTAAAAAACTGTTTCATAAAATCTGCTTGTGCTTCTCTACTCCTTTTGGTTTTTCCCAAGAAATTGAAGAAAAGAAGAGCCTTTTAACATTCTCCTAATCCTCTCATTTTATTCATTCAAGCAGCGTTCTTCACCTTCTCGTTGAAAAACTTCAAGTGCTAAAATGGCAACTTAAAAACCAGGCAAAGCAAACGGGAACTAAGTGCGTTGCATATAAGTTACATACATTAGTACACAGAGTACACGGTAGTGGTCCTTGAAAACATGCCGTGTCCTCTCGGTAAATTCTTCGTCATTATCGTCCCTCTCTATTCCTACAACTATCTAGACTACTAACTACTACTGCTGCTACTAAAAGTGGTAGTTTCTTGATGACGACGATGATTGCCTTACCACTACCAGCACGCTGCTTCACTAGTACTTTTCTGGCATATTTTGTTTCGTACAAAATGCAAAAATGTTTTCCATAAACCACGAGCAAACTTTTTTGTTCTTACAATACTGCTTCATTGCAAATAAAATTGTATGGTGAATGCCGCATTATCAATAGAAAAACATGCTCATCCATTAAAATAATCAAGATAAGCCGACACTATCATCCTTTTTGTCTTTCTGTCCATTATAATCATTGCCATCTTTATTATGCATGCTTATATATGGTTCTGTTTTTTTCGGCAAACTTTTTCACAAATTTTCGCTTTTGTAAAGTCAGGTAGCTTTTTGTTCACATGTTGAGGCGGCGGTTGTGGATTGAAGGAATCTATCGAAACACTTTCTTTGGCTACCACAAAGTAACATGCGGAGCTGGTTGAATAATAGATCTATATTTTTCTTTAAAAAACCAAGTCGGAATTTCACGTAAGAGGTTTCTACTATATTATTACTATGTGATAGAATAAATAGATGAAGTAAAAAAGGAAGGAAAAGTTGGCAAAAGTGAGAGTTTTCTTTCTAAAGTGCTTTTGCGCTTCTCCGGCTACCACACACTTGTTCCTGGTTACCCTTCTTCACGTTCCTCTTTCTTTACTTTTCTCTGGTTCTGGGTACAATTTGAAATTAAGCTTGACCTAGATTGACTCATTTGCAATTTGTACTTTCACTTTTCTCTCTGCTTTTCCACTTTCCACCTTGTAGTTTCGTACTTGTCCTTTTTGCAGTTTTTACTCTTCTAGGAACAAGGTAGTTTCTTGAAAGTGGCATCAGAAGCAGAAAAACTATCTATCTGATTCTTCGTTCTGCTAATAGGCAGCTTACTAAGAGAACATCAAAGAGAGCAAAAGTTTTTTTTTCAAAAGTTGGAGAGAAACGCAAGAAAAATATTTGTTCTGTGGCACAAAAATCTTTTCTACTTTCTCTCACTTTCACTTTCTCATTTCCCCTTTTTATCACTGTTATTATTATGATACTACCCATTCACTTTTCATTAGCCTCGCATTCATACATACTTACATTTACACCTAGACGTTCTTATTGCTGGGGAAAAGTTTTCAAATGAATGGGATTGGTACAGGTACAACAGGCCTGTTTTGATGGATCAACCTGCAGGAAATGAAATATTTTTATAGGTTTCATTGCTCCCAAATTAACACACACTAAATGCTTGCAAAAGGTAGCCATTTTTGGCATTCAAACTCTGCTTGTTTCACATTCGCCAAAGCGTCTTCCAAGTTTCCCTGTACTTGGTGGATACGTAAGTATTGCATAAAAATGTTATACAAATTCATGTTACACTTTACACAAAGTACAAAACAACAACCAACTTTTCGTTTAAAAATACATTCCTGTTTTAAACTCTTACACAACTTTTATCTTTAGCTCCAAAATTTAGAAAAGTATTTTTTATTTTGCAATTCTGCAAAAAAGACTATTACTGCTTCAGGCTAAGATCACAAAGTATTTGTTTGCATACTGATTCAAATTCAAGCGGAATAACATTAGAAATATTTACTTATTATAAAAGTATATATTTAATGCAGCAATCTGAAATATCAGAGGTTGAAGGGGCATGACCTCTTTATTTCAATGTTCTTAAATCTAGAAATAGACACGAAACCGTATTTCAATACACGTCTACTTAAAAGTAATTAAATCTTTTCAGCCGTCAGTTCCATCCTCATATAATGTAAAAAATCATCAATGAAAGTAGGTAGTTATGTTGCAGAATTGAATCTTCGTAGCATTCATGTAGAAGGTAGACATTTTCCCTCAGAGTACGATCACATGCTGAGTGGTTACATGAGCTTGAATTTACCCTGTGACCTTTTCAACGTTAAAAATACTAAATTGGGAGCATCAATCAGAGCAATATGAACCTTGTAAGAGGATTACTCTAGGAATCGCCAGATGCCCTGAGGCATGCATGCAATAACTTTCATGGAGATGCTTTTATCCTAAGCTGAAGATGTCCTTTTAAACGAATCTTCCATCAACCAGTCCGCCCCTATACAAATCCTGGAAGTAAAATAGACACCCTGCTTATAGCGTCACCCCACTAACCAACCCAAGTGTAAGCAACCATGCTAATCATTTTGAATCTTCTTCAAGAAAAAGAGATGAGAACACAAGCAATAAGGCAAAGCGACTGCTTAAATTAACCGTACCACTTGTACCAGGATTATTTGCATCAGACCAGAAGAGAAGTGGAAAGAGACACACACACAGCCAGAGTAGCACCACTTGTTGTAGTTGTGAGAGTAAAGGAGTCATCCTATTCGAAACAGTTGGGATAGTAGAATAGGTAGGTTTAGTAAAATACGAAGCCCTACCACCAACAACAACATCTGCTACAACAAGCATCTCTCCAGCAGTAGTGGCTCTTCTCTCATTTCAAGTTTTTCATACTAAAATGGACTACCAGCAGCATAATAATAAAATGTTGAAAATACATTTTAGCTGTAGTAATAATAATATATAGATGGTTTATGTGCATGTGCCCAAGGACTCTAAGGCAGAAAGCTAAAAGTCATTTTTGAGCACATTTCAGGAGACAAGATGAGATGGGATGATGATGGTACACGAAGGACGAAACGAGACAGACACACACACAAGCTGACAGAAAAGATAACAACGTATGGCACACATGTGGCAACAACCATTTCATCCCCATTTTATTTATGAAAATTGAAGCAACATTATGATGAAACATTCACACAGTAAAATTTGGGAATCTCGTTTCTCTCTCTGTCTCGTCAGTTTTGCTTAAATATTATTTTCCCTTTTCTTCTGAGCGATGAACTAGGAGGAGGAAGGAGAAGAAAGTTGGATTCACGTTTTGCGTCGATCTCTCTGCTTCTTCCTCTTAAAATTTTGTTGCATTGCATAATATTATTATATCTCTGTCTACAGATAAAGTAGCACAGAAAATGAAAATAGATTTTGAGAACATCAGTCCTAGTCCTCCCAGTAGCACCACCAATGTGGTAGCAACTTGTTTGACGAGCTTATATACTCTTACTTGGTTTTTGTGATAGTGGTGGTGAAAATGCAAATGGCTCGTCAGCAGTCTTCTTATTTTGGCAAAATGTAAAGTGGGTCTTCTCCTTCTAAATTCAATGCAGCAGCTTTTTAGAAGCAAAACCAATATATAAAGCTGTATGTAAATTTAATAGCATTCACATTTTCTTCTTCTTGCTATCCCTTTTCCGACTTTCTCCCTTTCCTCCTCTCTTGCTGCTGGTTACACACGAGCAATTTTCCTCAATGATCAAAAGAGAAGTCAGTCAGTGGTACATCCATCCAAGTTGGATAGAGAGATGGGCATTATGCTCACTTCGATGAGGTAGATATACACATAAAAACCTAGTAGCCAATTCCTCCTTTTCCTAGTGGCGTCTTGTTTTTTACCTCGCTTATTTTTTCCTCTCTCCATCTCTTTATGTATGATGCAAGCAAAATCTAAAGAATTTGAAATCCTTCAGGAATTTTCCCTTTTCTGTCTGACAAACAAGCTCTGTTCCCACTATTCTCTCTCTGGTACAAAGGGACTTTACAATGATGCATAAGGTAGGATGACGATGATCATCATCATCCCGTGTGATGATCACTGCCGTCATCCTTTTTGAGTGAAAATAAGACAGGAGAAAGCAAAGGATAAGAAAGGTAGTGCAATGTAGTGGTAAAACGTAACGACCTATATGCCTCTGCACATTTCTCAACACACATTTCAAAAGAACAAGAAGAATGCATATTATGCATAAATCGCTTTGTCTTTCTCACTTTCTCTCTATGGTACAAAAATGTTTTCTTCCTTGCAGGCTTCTTCTGTTGTTGTCCGCATATAGAAGGCATTATATTGCAGCTGCTAGTAGTAGTTAATAGGTCATATAGTATGTAGCAACGAAATAACGCTTTGTACTTCATAGAGAGAGAGAGTAGTAGTTATAAAGTTATAAATCTCTCAAAAATTCCAAGCTAAGACGTATATGCTGGTGCATAGTATGAGGGTATACTTTTCCCTGTTCCATTTGGTTTTCGTCTTTCTCAACTTTTTGTTGAGTGACACAAGGAAGATGAACAAGAATGATGGATAAAAGGCGGTGGTGATCTGGTGCTGCCGCTGCTGGTTCTGATGTTGACTTGTGTGTCTGTTTGCGTTATTATTAGATTTTCTCCAGTCAAGCCGACTGACTCGGTCCAATTTACATTAAATACAAGAAGAGAGAGAGAGACACACACAGAGAAAACTCAAATCATCATTTTCTTCATGATGATGGCGATCACAGAAAATGATCAACTTGGTAAAATTGTGAGTGTTTGTCACAGCTCTTCTCTCATCGAAGGAAATTTGGATACCAGACAGCACGAAGGAAATAGGCGGTAGGAAACTAATGTTTTATGTGAATAAATGACTACTAATCTGGAGTGACTGGTCAGACGAAAAGCGACGTTTGAAAGAGTACGCATTTTAAAACTTGAATGAGAAATGACTAGAGACGCACATTTTGTTCCCTTTTTTGTGTTATTTGCCATATTAATATGCATTATTCCAAATGTTTGCCTGGACATAGAAAAGCAGTCTAGTATTCATGTTTTTATTCCTTTGTTTCTATCCATATCTCTTCCGCATGAAACTGGAAAGAAAGTAAGCTGTGTTCTTTGGATAATGATTTGAAAGAAAAACCAGCTACAATGCGAAAACAGTTCCTTGTAATCACGATTATTCTTACGTGTGTGTTTACATCTTTATAATCTAATTGCTTCCTAAACGCAACATCAGGGATGTTGGAATGTTTGTCTAAAAATGCAATCTAATGTTTACCGTTCGCAGATTCCATAGATTCTATACATAATACAAAAAATTAACAAGATTATACGTATTGAGCCAGAGAGGGATGTGCAGAGAAACGGATATTGTTCAAAATGAAAACAGACACGTTACGCAGCGCCGTGGCAAAAAAAAAAACTTGCAGCAAAATTTGCATTATTTGTCTTCTATTTCGTTTTCGTCACCTTTTGCATTATAAATGGTGGAAAATTAGCCAAATTTTGTATTTCGTCGAAACACATTCTAAAGCAGTGAGATTTTGCAATCATGAATTTTTTATAAATTAATGATTAAACCTCGGCACTAATAGTGGTGTCCTTGGATGTTGGCATTTTTTCTTGCCATATGCTACAAAACACACAAAATGCTCAAATTCGTCGAGCTAGCTAGGTCGAATGAAAATTCTGGTACAAAAATAAACTATACAACAAGAAAAGTAGCTAGCCTACTACTACTTCTGATGTTGGTAACAAGTAGATATCTTGTTGTAGTTTTCTCCGGTCCTGGAGGCAATGTCAATATAATCACGTCAAAACTATTTTACTTACATGTTTCTATATTTCACGTAGGTATCTATTCCCGACGTTCGTTACTCCCAACAAAATACCACGAGCATGACGGGAAGACGTGGCTCCTTAACTGAAAACATGTGTTTGTATTTAGTTTAACAGGAACTGAATTATTAATACCTTCATGAAAGTTACTAGTGTATAGTATACACTGTATACATGCAACTACTACTACCCACATGCTATGATTTCTGCTGTCCTCGACCAAGTTATTCTTGATTGCTTGTAGTTTCTCGTATATCTACAACAAATCCTACATTGCTCTCCCTTATAGGCCTGCTGCCTACGTGTTATTGTTGTTTCCTGTTCTGAATTAATTATAAATAACTTTCTCCTCTCTTCCTTCTACCCAGCTCAAATTCAAAAATAGAAAACAAGTTTGGCCTTATTTGCTTGTCTCATGTTTCCCCAACAGGTTATTTGCATCTCCCTTTTACCTAGTTCTAGTTAGTTCCATTATAACTATTCCATTGCCACATCTCTCTGAAGATAGGATGGTTAGTCAGCCAGTACTAAAGCATAGTATTTTTCTGCGAGTAGTGCAGGGAAAAGTTTGACCACAAAGTGGCAAGAGCAAACATGGACATGCTCATAATAAACAAGAACAACAAGTGTAAAAGACCGGCAGGGTTTTATATTAATGAGTCCTGCTGCTGATGTACTGATTACTGAGCAATCTGCTTTTCTCCACTTTCCACATACTCGCAAGAATGCTTTCATGTATAATTATTCGATTAAGTAAACAAATAGGCTTTTTATACTGGCGATGACTAAGCCTTGTGCATAATGATAACAAGTAAAAACCTGATCCTGTTTTAGTATTGTAATCTACACACAACCAACATTTTAAAACCTTTATTCCTTGCCCATTTCTCTATATCCTCTAAAATATGCACATGAGGTAAGCATTAGGTTCTGAAGGGACAATGACCAGACCACAAATACTGTGCGCACGCATTTCTAATGAGGCCGCATATTAGATAGATGTGTGGTGTTGTTGATGCTACTGCATCTTGTGATTTAGCCTTTCTCTGTATTATTAATCAACACAAAAACTGGGTAATATTCTATAAAGTAAACTTTCAACTTAACTAAACGCTTTCATTCTCACATGGGCAGTAAGTGAATGTTTGTGTGAGAGCTTGGGTTTGCAAAATATCTGATGATGAAAAAAATATCTAAAGTGGTTCTCCATTCACCGGAAACTTGTAACCCAAGGGACACCTTCTTTTCTCTCTACATCTTCATTCCACCTCCCACCGTCTTTTCACCTTACCCTTCTCGCATCTTTTTCTGCTTAACACTCGCGCACACACAGCGGCGGCAGCTTTCTCGGAGAGATGTTCCACATTACCTATTGCATGTGTGCACAATTTTTTCTCTACTTTACTTTCTCTCCATTTTTTGCCAACAGCAATTGACTCCCTGAAAATATATGGGTCAGTTAGACTTTTCGCACGAACGCCCTTGCAACTTCTTGTTCTAAAAAGACTTTTTCTTACTTTGTCATGTCGTTCCACCACCACGGTTCTTGTACAGAGTAAAAAAGAAGAAGAGAAAACGAGATCCCGACAAGATTTCCTAACGATAGAAGATCGATATATGTTCTCTTGTACTACTTATTGGTATGAAGGTGGTGAAGCCCTTTTTTATATGTACGGATCTGCTTGAATGGCCATAGTTTTTTTCTGAGAGAAAGCAAGAGAGAGAGGATCTCACTCTTCTTTTACTTGTCTTCTTTTCCCGATATCCGTTCCACTGTTTCCTCTTCTAACATTTATCGCCAGTAATGATAGCATCAAATGTTCAAAAAATACAAGAGTATTTGGTATCATCATCAACATCATCTTCCTGAACAACATCTCAGTATTATCAAACCAACTCAACTTTTTTGTATTTAGGTAACACGTCTGATGATACCATCTCGCTCCACATATTTTTCGTCTTGTCACAGGGGAACTTTTGTACCCTAGGGGCTGTTAATGTGAATCTGAGGAAGGAATAAAAAAGTCGTTTGAGGAGAATATAGATGGAAATGTATATTCATGATATTGTACGAGTGTCAAATTTTTATATGGACTTTCTCTATAATGCTATTATCATCTTTTTTCGCTTTTTTGCAGACAAGTAGAGAATCTGGAAAGAAACTAAGCCCAGTATATGTACACACATTTTCTGCTTACTGTCTTTATGTATTCTTCTGTTCCTTTCCATTTTACTATTTCTCACATACATTTCCCAATATTATTAAATTTTTCGGAACTCTTGTATTTTTATGCATTTTTTGTCATTTATACACTTTATGGAAATGTGCGACTTTTTTCTCTGCAAAAATCGGCCATTTTTTTGCTTCCTGGCCATCATCATTTTTATCTTGAAAGGACATCAGCCCTATTCTAACCCCATTTCTGGGTTGCCACATTTTACACCATATTATTATGTTTTCCGCAATTGCAAAAAATACTCGTGTGAATATCAAGTCAACATAATCTTATATTTTTTATGCTTGATACATTATCATCACCCAGTTTAGCATTCGACAAGAGAAGCGACCGCCGATCACACGTCTTCAGAGAAAAATGATACAAAACTTATGATCATCCGGTATGGCGACATACCCAACACCAGCTTGTGCGGAAAAATATCAAAATGCACAGAGATTATTTGTAGGCATGACCTATAACTTTAAAGAAAGTTGTACGCAATTTATTACATCACATGCCATATTATATTTTATTACTGACTTGTACGATTCTTTGTGCTTAACCAAAAAATGTATGCGCACATGATGGTGTTAGACCGTGTCAATAAAAACTGAATGCTTACAAGTAGCTGGGAACGTTTTCTTTTAGATAGCCATCTTTACAGCGTGATTCCAAAGGAAAAAGCAAAATGATATAAAAACTCCAATGTCATTTTGCACGAATGAACCAAAAGAGAGTGTGGAGCAGAAAAATGCTCAACTTTTTAAGAGCGGAGCGCTCAGTAAAGTGGACACAATTTAAGGCATATTTTGTGGACGAGGAATCAAAGGGAAAATGAACTTGTATGTGTGTAGATATTGCAAACTATAAACAATGGACAATGCCGCTACTAGTGGTCTGCTCTGGTCATGCCGTGTACTGGTATTGAGGTACAATATTATCTTCGACGGGCTGCCTATATGTGTCTGAGTGTGCATATTGGATATTTCTCCCTTCTTGTGGAATGATACGAGACGGAAAAGGGAGAGGATGACGACAATCACATGCAGACAATCGCAAAATAACTTTTCGGATGGTTGGTTTGGTTGTCGACCGGATGGGATAGTATACAATACTGCTTTTCCTCTACCCGGGCACCACAACAATAGCCCGTTTACGCTTTACCATTTTTCTCTCCCGTTTCACTGTATCTCCGCTTTCTTCTTCTCTACACTTCCGCATTGTTTTTCCTTTTTTGTCGCTGAAACGCTATTGAGATATATGCAGTAAAAGTAGCAGTAAATGTGGTCACTAGAACTGGCCATACACCAGTCACTAGAACAGACCTAAACCTAAGACCAGTGCCGCCACAAAAGTATGTGTATTCTGCGTATTACTACTACTCACATGATCACATCATATAATATGGCAAACTTGTCTTTCTCCAACCAGTCGTTACTATATGGAGTATGTTTTTGCAAAAAAGTTGTAATATTTAGCTGCAGAAAAAGTAGATCATGAAAGGGAGTAAAGACAAGGGAGAAAAAGGAACGCGAATGTAAAAGTAAAAGTGGCTGACTGAATGTTTGCTTTAGTGAAAGTGAGTGTGTGTATTTGTGTAGGCTCCTCTACAATTTCCATAAAGTTTATTAGGCCATTTGTGACGGACAGTTACTCTGACTGTTTGACTACTTTACGACTCTGCTATTATTATTGCTCCATATAATGCTCCAGTTTGGTGGCCCCAACCAGCCAAAATCAACCCGAAAACGTTATTTGCAAAAAAAATCCAAACTAACTAACGAACAACTGTGTGGATGGGAAAAATAAGATAGGTTTCCTTTCGCGTATGCAATAGTTATGCATGGAAGGATTCAGGGGATATGCTTTAATATCTAAAAATGTGTATATATGTTTGGTGTGCACGCGTGTGGTTTATGCTGCTCTGCAATGCTGTTGAAGATGTAAAACTGAGCACATACAAGTTGCACCCACTATTGCTGCGTTTTCTTGGAGTATGCTTCTGGCAAGGATAAAAGGGAGAGACACAGTTGACAATTATTTAAAACCGGTCATAAATATTTATATTGTTCATCAACCGATGTATTATTGTTTGGGTGGTACAGGTCAAATAAAGTTTACATGGATTAGGTAGCGCGTCGGAACTATGCTACTTCCTACTGTTCTTCCTCCCACACAAAATCCGGATGTACATAGTATAGTAGGGACGCTATCATTTTAAAAGTATACAGCATGCAAGTTGTTGACAATTGCAAAATGTTTTAGCGGATATTAATATTGAGTAACAAAACATTTGACATGATTCTGTTGCAATGTTATGTTGTAATACCTGTTGGAAGCTAAGGGGGCAGTATCTTGGTCTATAGTAAGTAATTGTTGGAGATAGTGGAATCATCTTTGACATTTACGATATTGCTTTCTCATCCCATTTTTTCCAGTAGTACGGCGATCTCTCTAGAGATATAGAAATCGTATTTTGTTCAAAGTGAAAAGGCTTTCAGATCAGTATATTGGTGCAGGATAATAACACATGCCAAGGAAAAAAGGACAAAATACCAATTTAATGGGAAAGGTCAAAGGGGAATGAATAGATATTCTGCTGAAGCAATATAGGTAATATATAAGTGGATAATAAGCACAATTACATCCAAGAGTCATTCTACTTTTTTTCTTTATGGTTTCACGATGATCTCAAAGACTATGGAATTCCTGGCGGATGTTTTTATTTCGCCAAATATCGTCTAGACTCAAAGCTGTCCACTACCTGTGATGAGCCAAGTCACTTTGAAATTTGACTAGTCAATAAGTATTAGAGCTTTTAATTTTAAAAACGAGTGTGCTTTTAAATAAAGAGCATCGCAATAAGCTCATCCCACTTGTACGGAAGCAGGCATACATAATTAATGAATGTTTTTGTATATGTGTTATTGCTCGTAAAACAAATTGCCTCAGTTTTCTCTCTTTGTAGAGTCATTACTATTTATTTAAACCTAGTAACCTTGAATTAAGTAAACACATATAATGAAAGTTCGAGAAGCAAAGAAGTCAATGTTATCCTATTTACTTCTACTTAAAATAGAGAGAGAAACCTCCGGGTACCTGTATCCCCATCATTATTTGTACCTATGCTTTGTTGATTTGAAATAGCTTGAGCTCTTTGTTACAAAATAGCAAGCGCATTAAGCATAAACTGGATCGAGCAGTAAAACATCAAAACAAAAAATGTGTAAACAATAGAATGATCATCAAAAAATGAAGCCAAGGCCAGCCTAACGGGTGTCAGTATACGCGGAATTAATACTGAAAAGAAAACAATTACTTAAATGCAAAATTGAAATCCACGTGTCATCCATTTTGTTATATGTTGTCAAAGCAGACCTGTGTACATGAATTACACAATATCGAAAACAAGGGCACCCACCAATGTTTTCTTTCAGAGAGGAGAATAAAATTCTTTCATAAGCTGTTTGGTTTGTGAATCATAATCATGTTTTAAATGGCTCATGAACTCGGTTTAGTATATTCCGTATGTATCGTAAACAAATACACACTTTGTGTATGTAGCTGTGATGAAAATATGCTGAAGGACAATAATATGCTGCTATTTTCTCAGCGGCAAAAGGCGACACATGAGAAACTCAGTAGTACGCCATTGGGAACATCGTGACAATGTCATTCATTGTTGCCTAAAGTCTACTTTCTGCATAAAACGGCTCCAAAATGGATAATTTATAGGGTGCTACAGTTATGATGATATTACTGCGTGGGCTCTTCTGTTCTCTAGAGTGAAAAATCTTTTTTCGAAAAAATCTTCATGCATTTGATAGTCACTCACTCACTCTTTCACAAAAACAACATTACTCACAGTTATTCCTTCTCCGTGAAAATGAAAATGCCAAAGCATTAGTGTCTCAGCTGGAGAAAGTGGCATGTGTAGAAAATCAAGGCAAAACGCCCATATCATCAACATATTATCTTTTTCACCAAATAATATGCACCATGGAGGAGAAAGTGTATAAAGTAAAAAGAAGCTTTGTGTGGATCGCAGTGGAAGACCACATTCCACTTTTTATGTTTCTCTTCTCTTCGAAAAAATAGGATCTTTATATGGTCGTTAAGTGTTTAATGCAGGGAATAATAATGCTACTATTCCTGTCTGCTTAGATGATACGATATTGAAATGCAGGCAGACATTCAGAAGGAGACTATTCACCAACATTTTTTATTATAATAACTGCCGTAATGGCATAATAAGTAATAATAACAACATTTTCTCGAGGACACCAACAAGGAAAATTGAGGGAAAATATAATGTATGGACAAGTAACAACTTTTTCCGTAAGGAACACAGTGCAAGAATGATAAGCAAAGCATATACACACTTATTATGCAAAGTTTTAAAAAGCAAAAGAGATAAAAGGGGAAGACGCGAAAAGAACATTTTTGAGGATTTTCCTCGTGGACAAAATGCTACGAGCAGCAGAACAAGACAAGAAGTAAAAGACCGTAAAAACAAGTTTGATGGCTTCTTGGGCTACATTTTGGTATCCGTTCTTGTGCGCGCTACTATCCTTTTTGTTCCGTCTGACTTTCTCTATCTCTCTGGAAGAAGTCACTAAACTAAAGAAAATCATTTTACTTTCACTCTTCATGCATATTACATTATAATGCAGTTGTCTGGATGGACTGTGAGAAAAGAAAGACGAGAATGAGTTGGGAGCGCTCTTTACGTTTTCTGCACTGCCGCTGTTTATGCCAACGCTTCCCGGTTAAATCACTAAATTTATTGTTGTCGTTAATGTGGATTGAGTGAGCTGTTTTGAAAGAGAATGAGAAGATCCTACTGCGATAAACTCTGCAACGTCATTGTGGTGGTGGCAAGGAAGAAAGATGCTGACAAAGATGAACCCGTTTTCACTTCTAAGCGCATTTGGTGTCTTCAAAGAAAGTGGCTGAGGGTATAGTGGCAACAGATTGAGGCAGACATACTTTTTAATCGTTCTCTGCTTTCTCAGTAGTGACACTGCTTTCAAATTTACCCTTTCACAATTTTCTAGACGAATGACAGCCGCTATTTTGTGTGTACACACATGTGCTTACGCCAAGAGATCATCACAATTTTTGGGTGAAAGTCAGTCACCCCTTTACTCACCCGCGCGCAGTGGCACATTGCAGTTCACCGAATCTTCAGCAGAAAATCAACTAGACGAGAAATCGTTCATGTCACGCAGCTGCTGCCTTAGAAAATCCTAACAATGAAACCACACATAAAGCATATCTTGTATGACGAGTTGAGTCAAGTCGAATCTACAAACCACCCTTTCTATTCCCAACAAAATTGCACGATATACAATCTCTGCTTGCTAAACAGAAACTCACTTTTTTCTACTTACATGTTAAAGATCTCTCTACTTTGAGGTAAATGACATCTTTTGTTGGCCGCATTGAGCTCTATATACCTATGCACACATGCAGCATTAGCAGGCAAGTCAAGCCCGAGTGAGAATGACAAGCTCAAGGAGACGTCAAACCAGTTAATGACACAGGAAGAGTCAGCAAGCCAACAAGAAAGAAACTTTTTTCTACAATAACAATGTACATTGTTGTGTAGGAGAGGAAAAAATGACGCTTTTATGTGCACACATTTTGCTTGAGTTTTCTTTCTCTGGTTTCTGTCCATTTTCTTTTATGATGGACTGTATGCCAACAGGCCAAGGAGAAATATAAATAAATTGTGGATGAATAGAGGCAGGCAAAAGGAGCACTTTCCTTTTCCTCCTTTACTTATTCGCATTCAGAAAAAGGAGAGAAGGAGGATTACATTTGTTGTATACACTCTCACTATACTGCTGCTTCTGCTAAGACGATGATGACTATGATGGCAGCAAACCATACACACATACTCACTTTCTCTCTTTCTCACAGGAAACGGGATTGAATGCGGAGAGAGTTCCAAGAAATGCAAGAATGAAAAGGAAGGCTTAACTCGTCAGCAGAAAAAAAGGCATGAGCATACTATGATGATGTTGTTGATGATGATGTGTGTCTGTGTTTGTGTATGAAAAGTTATTATTTTGTTATTGAAAGGATGCAGTTTTCTTTTGACGGACATGAAAAATAGAGTGGGATACTCGCTTTCTTCACCAGGGAAAAAGCTTACTCCTTTAACTTTTCGTTGAGGGGGAGGTACCTCTATACACTTGGCTAAACGTCATACTATTTACTTCTAGAATTTTCACTGGTCCGCTGGATAATGTACACACTTTTCCATGTTATTAAATTCATACGAAAAGGAAGCAACTCTTGAAGCCATAAGGCATAAATCGTGCGTGTTTTTGCATGTACCTATACTGCCGAATTATATTTTTTGTCATATATGGTTATCCATTTCCTTGTTGCTTTTAGTCCATGTACTAGTATTGTATTGATGAAAATGATGAGTAGGTAGTGAAGGTAGGTAGATATTTTGCGTGTTTATCCATTTCTTCAGCCGAACTTCTTTTTGATGACGATAATGGCCATAGTCAAGAAGCCCATCAAAAATAGGAGAATCCTAGTCTCCTCTGGAATTTTTCTCAATACAATCAACCAAGCTCATCATTTCAAATACGTACACATTCAGAGAAGATGAAAACTTCTTTGAACACACACACAAAAACCAAGCATTTTTTCGTCTAGAGTCCTGTGTGAGCTGAACTCAATGCATCGTATTAAATGTGAGGTTTTTTCTTCTTCATCTTTTCATACTCTCGACTTTCGACTTTATTGGATAATTTTTTTTGAATACTTGAAGAAGGCTTTCTTGGACAGGAAAGCTTCCATAAAGAAAAAAGCAGTGAAGACAGTGAGAAGTCAGTTACCTCTTGAAATACTTTTTTTTGGTAAAGTCAATAGGGAGATCAATTTTTTTCTCTCTTTTCATGAGTTGAGAGCTGCGTTGCGTATGTTTTTGAAAAAAGAGAAAATTCTAAAGGAAAATGGAGGGATTCCCAAAAGACGAAGAAAACTTATTCAAGTTTTTTTTACATGAAGCAAGTTAAGTTATGTAAGTTATCCCGTGGTATCTTTTAATAACCCGGGAACGGACATGGCATCATCATTATTCCACTGACGAACTGACTTATGTATGCCGCCGCAAGTTTCTTGAAAAAATTGCTGAAATAATTTTCTTTCCATATGTTTAAAAAAAGTTTGCATATTTCCCCTGCGATTATGACTATTATTTTTTCCAGCTAGATGTTTTTTATTAGAAAAAAATGTGAAATGTGCACAAAGTGGCTGATCCCACGCACATTGTTAAGCCCAGCCGAAACGGCGGGCAGATGAAAACTGGAGAATGAGAAAACTTCAAACGTAAAGAAAACCCACATATTACCCTTTCTCACGTGTGGTCTGCCAAGCATAATTTTCTCTGAAGAGTTGAAACACAAAAAAGTAATATTCAACTGAATTTATATTTATTTTACCAAAGAAGTATTACATGAGTAGCATAACCCTGATGCGTGCAGCAGATTTACATATACGCTGTATAGAAGACGCTTCATTTTTTCACATTGTAGCTTTACATAGCTTCAATTTATTTGCACTGAGTTTTTCATCAGCAAACAAATGTACACGGCTGAGAAAATAGAGAAAACTGTTAGTGCAGACTATAAAGAAGTTTGACTTAACAGCTAGTTTGATTTTGAGTCTAGTAGTAGTACCTATGACATGCTATATTATGGAAACTGACTTCCTCTTTTAAAATGAAACCCATCAACGTATTATTATTATTATTGACGGGGATCATAATCGTCAGCATCGTCATCACCCTCCACACCCCAAAGGCATTGCACACACAAGAAAACCATATATGGATATCTAAAGCAAACCAGGAAAACCGCACACCGTACCACTGCTATTCGTATAAAGTCAGTAAAAAGGACAGACTATGATGGCAATCATTGGAAGGTTCTCTATATATCCCTTCAAAATCAATATTGCAAAGTGCCTTGTTTATCAGAAAAAAGGGAAAAAGTAAGCCAGGCAGCTCATCTAGCTGTTTTGCTGTGTTTATGGTTCCTACAAGTAATAATGATCAAGAGACTCAGTGATCAGAAGTGGAGTATGTGAAAAGATCCTTCTTGATAAATATATGTACCTACGCATTACATGAAAAAGAAAGTTGCATTCTTTCAGAGAACGCCTATTTCTTTTACTAGTTCTTCTGTTTTGATGATGATACGCTGTGGTATTTCATTGCTTTACATTTGATTTCTTATTCCCAAGAGAAAATGATCAAACGAGGAAAGTTTTCATCGCGGTGATATGTGAAAGTGCACAAATATGTACACAGTTGTCTGTAAATGTGACATAACAGGGGTTTGACAGACAACAGTCAGTACACTCATGTGTATAGGCTTTGCCGACTTTATCTTGCATAATATAAAGGAAGAGAAAAAATTGGAATTTGCGGTTTTTTATGATTTTTTTTTTCTTTGGAGCAAAAAGAAATGAATGAAAGGGTAGAATGGGGAAGTTGTAAAAGCGTCTTGGTATCGGAGAAATTTCTTGACTTGCCATTAAAGTAAATGAAGAGTTTTGTGCGTTTCTATTTCTGCGCGTAAATATGTCAATATGACGCAAAATGCTTTTTGTTGGATTGCATTAGTTTAGTTCGGTAATGCCCTAGTTTCTGGTGAATAAATCCGCATAAACTTGAGGTTGAGACTCATTTTTCTTTATCATCTCCTTGAAATGTTTTCTGAAACGCTGGCAATAGTATGTCTATTTTGCTTGCAATTACAAACCGCATTTCTCCATCGCACTTGAAAACCACAGTGAAATGTTGATGGTTTGTTTGGCACTTGCATTATTGGTTTGGCACGTATATTTTCTATTTAGTCATGAAAGGGAGGGACAAAATGCATTGTTTTCTACCGACCTTCAGAAAATTCATTATGACTAGAATGTTGATGAGGATAGTGCCGTTTTTGTTGATAATGCTGATGGTAATATGATGATGGCAGCGATGAACAACAGATCAATTTGGAATTTGAGAGGATATATCAGCAGCTTTATGGCATAGTGGTGGGGAATCCAAGGTTGTTTCCTTTATTTCTACTACATAGTACATCAGATTATAGGAGATATTTCCAGTCGTGTTCTTGTCTTCCAGATGAGAGGAGCAGAGATGAGGAGAACTGACGTTTAATTGACTTGCTTGTTGTAGAAATAATAATAATATAATGCAAAGAAAGTTTTATATAGGTAGCTTCATGCTTTCTCCCTCTCTTTTTTGGCTTTTATTCCTGTCTTCTTTTATTCTCGGAATTGGTTTTTTTCTTCGCCTTGTCTTGTCTTGTTCAACTTTGTAAAAATGTTTGATACCACTGCTGCTGTTTTCTGTCTGTCTGCTGGTGCTGCTGGGGTGTTATTATTATTGCTGCACGTTCAAGTGCATCGTCTTATTTCTATCATATAATGTATAGCAAACGGCAGACACTGACTGGCTGACAAAAACTCGTGCTGATGTCAAGCTTTTTATTAAGGAAAAATGAAATCGAGGGGAAAAAAGTTGGGAAAGGAATGAAGAAAATGAAAAAACGAAGAAGGTGATTTTGAGTGTGTGGGAGAGAAAAGAGAGAGGTGTACAGACGGAATAAAAGTTCATTTCTCATCATACCGGTATACCTACTCATCCATATATTCTTGATGGGCGGGAGAAAATGGAGCAGGGAAAATCGACTTATGTGCTGTTGGGAAAAAAGAATTGATGAAAAGATGATGATGTGATTTTTGCTTTTATTAATAATGACGAAAGTTAATGTCAAACACAAAACGGGAAACGACGGAGGAAAAGATGACAAAGACGCTAGTTTTGTTAGCAATTCTATTAGTTTTGGTGGTAGAACTGGTTGCAATGTTAATACATTCAGAGGGGATAGTGTATTGCAAAGACACAATTTACTCAATACTTACATATCGTAGCTATAATCCTAGAAAGGAAAAAGTTTCCTCTGTTCTCTATATTTAACAAATAATATATACTGTGTTAGGTAATATGCAGTGTAAATAAAAACTTCCTTAACTCCAAGTCTGTTACTGGTATGCTGCAACCGGTTTCATCGTTTTATTTATTCGACATCATCAGGCAGCTTAAATTAAAATGAATGGAAATTAAAAATTAAAAATTAATTGAAAATTTGTATGAAACGTACAGTAACCATAATATGTGACAATTAGTTAAAATATTATAATAATATTTACCCAGATATTAAAATGTATTATGTATTGACTAGTCGTTACACATAAACGGTCAACTATTGACAAAAGATTCCTGCATAATATAATGGATATAATATTTTACATTAGAATCCTCAATGAAACTAGAATAAATTGAACATTACTATTTTCGGAATTTAACACCAAAATTGATTACCTTCAAATTGTTAGACAGATTCTAAAAATATTCACGACTTTATTGTTACATTTTAGGAAGGATTGTCCGTTTACTCTAGTTGTTGTACACAGAATGCTTGAGTCAATATGAAGTAGAGAAGACAGAAATAATATATGCGAGCCAAAAAAATCCAGCTTTAACATAAACAGTATACGTGAAAAATGAACTGGACTATTTTGGCTCTGCCAAAGGATACCTATTTATGGTTTTTTGTATGGAGTTTGGAATAGAATAAGCTATTTGTATCCTAATGTCTTGTGCATGCTTTAACAAATTCTCGTCTTTGCATTGTTTTAGGTCGTTGTAAAATGCGTTCTTAAGTATTTTTCCTGAACCAAGAATATTTTTGTAGAACGGTATTACAACAAAGGAATTAGTATTATTATTAGTAGTATTTACCGCGGTATTACTATTATAATTTACTAACATTTCTGGATGATGCATTGACAAAAATGAGATAAGAATATCAGACTTGGGTTTCAATAGGTCTGTCCGTACAATTGTTTGCAGTTTTCCTATAGCGGTATTTATAATATTGTCAGGATAGTTTCTTTTACGGAATTTATCCATTAAAGAATTCATTTCTTGCTGTCTAACAATTGGATCAGAACATGTACGAATAACCCGTAAACCGCATGAATAAGGTTAGTTAGCTAATGAAATGTTAGTTAATTTCTTGCGATATTAGTTTTCCACCCTCTGCATTGTATAGCAATGTTTGTGCTACATTGATGTCAGCAGATGTGATTCGAATGCAATACACGAAAAAGGAGCACAGAACTCTTTTATTAATTCGGGAAAACTGAAGAACAAGAGATACAAGAGACAATACAATTTTTTCATTAAAAGAGAACGACCCTGAACCGCGAAACTAAATAGTAACTAGATTTCTCCGGTGAAAGTTTATTTTTAAAGGTCACTTGTGTTTTCCGGTATAGAATTTTCATGTTAGAAAGTGGATCAATAATATACGGCTAACGAACGATAAATGACCAGAAGCATGACATCAAAATGATAACTTTTGTATGTGCATCTATTTCGACAAAGTAGTTGATTTAATTACTGCCTCAATAATGGCGATATGCGTAGAAGCCTTCACAATAATATTACATTAGAGTCAGCATGTTTTCTAAAAACGTGTTTGTCATGTTATTTGGAACACAACTGTCCCCTAGAGCACATGTTATTCGATAAGGTATAAGTAACACGTCACGTTGGCCTACATGCAACCTCATTATTTGCTTTTGCCGTTTTTCTTAACTCCTGACTTATCCTCAAAATCGCATTGCTATTTGAAATTCGTTTAAATTATGATATAATAAATGATTCAAATTACATTTATGCTTACTCCTTTTCATTCGTCAATTACGCAGTGAAAATGTTTTCACGTTTTTCGACAACATAATTTTATCCCATTTTTGCACATTTTTTCCTTTTACTTTCTATGTGCGCTGTATAGGCTTACTTATTTCGCGACCCAATATTTTCTCCACTTTTTCCTCTCCTGAAAGGCTTCCAGCTGCTCTTGACCCTTTGCCAACTTTCCTACACGCTTAAATCTGAAATACATAGCAAAACGGAGCCAGTAGTACTACTAGCTGCGTAGATCTGACTTCCGAATCAGTAGTCCCGCGTTGTTTCAATTACACACCAAAAACCAAAGGAAATGGTATGCGCCATGAGAGCATATAGACAGGGATAAAAAGCATTCTCGAGAATTAGGGCTGCTCAAGAAAAAGTCCCACTAACAACTTATAAAAGAAAACACGCCTAGGGTCTTAGCAAGAGAAACTTTTTCTCTGCGAAAAAATGGAAAGATTTTTATAAGTAGGCTGAGAAATAACATCGAAATAATTAAGCCTCCAATTTTTTTCTCTGCCTCGTCCACGCTATGGTGCTTCTTGCTTTTATACAATCATCTTGCCATATCCCGCTCTCCTGCTACATGCTTGGCTGGATGGCTGAACAAAGATGCAAATTAAATTCTCGTTCCACCGCGGCTGTTACAAGCAGAGATTATATTCTGTGTATTTCTCAGAAAACCATGTCTACTTACTCATCGTCCTCATATCTCCTCTTTGCTGCCTTTCTCTACGTTTTTCTCCTTAGAGCGCTAGGCCTGAGACTTTGGAACAATGCGCATATTATTTTGTGCGTAGGGTAAGGATTAAACATGGTGCGGATCAAAAAATGAACGTGACTCTGGTTGCTCCACTAGGAATTTTAAAGATGAACATCTGACACGGAACCAGATGACACATTAAAACCTCCTTTTTTCACATTCTCCTCAGCTCAGGAAAAACTTTTGCTACTAAAGAATGTCAACATAAAGGGGCTGCACAATCTGCCTTTCCTTTTTAAAGTGTCTTACGTTTTCGTAATCTTACTTCTCATCAATGCGGGATCACTAGCACCATCACCACACACTCATTCATTGACCTCGTTTGCCCTATAAACTTTTTGTCTTTCACAGAAACCAGTTCAGTAACCGGAATCCATCTTTTTCGCCCATTGTGATAATGACTAACTTCCTATGTGGTAATGAATGATTACTGTATTATTTAAAAAAGGAAGAAGGAAATCAGGACACCATCTAATTTTCAACAACTGCATTCACCGACACCACCACTTTTAAATCTCAGCTTGGTTTCCTGAGAGCAAGTTCCTTATTGCAATTAGATGCAAAGTAGATACAAGAAAGATCTTATCACTGCTAGCCTCCACTCACATTTCGTTGTATGGCTTTGGAATGCTTGTTAGAAAATGATGCTTTTAATAGTAAGATAAAAATGTCCTGCTGGGTTGGAAGGCAGGAAGTTGTTGATGAGTTAGTGGAAAGACGGCTGATTTTTAGGTTCGGTTGGGTCGATCATCTTGGCTTAGCCAATGATGATTATAGGATGGGTAATAATAATGGAAAAGTAGTTGATTACATTATAACATTCTGTCAGACTATAAGACAAGTAGGATTCCCGCCTGCTACACAGCTTTTCATTTTCTTCTACGAGCCAAAACAAACATCAACCCTACAAAAGCATTATATTCAAAATTCACAAATGATGTTGATAAACACAAGTGGGTACTACATCTCCGCCTCCTTCAAATTGTTTCAAAGTACTTAAAGTGCACAACTACGAAAGTAATTCAGTTTTCCAACGGAGCATCTAGCTCTTGTCAATTTTGCCATTGCATTGGTGGAAAAGGAAGTAAAATCATATATACATTATATACAAAAACTTAGAACGCTTTATTTATATGCGTAGTATAAATACGTAATGCAAATTTTTTATGGATATCTTTCCGCTTAAAAGGAAAATGCTTTCTTTCACTACTTTCTCTCCTCCTTACTGTGATTACACTGCTGGAACTGACTGGAAAAGCATTATTCATTCAGTCAGTTAGAGTAAGACATTTCGGTTGGTTGGGATTTTTTGTTCCTTCTTTTTTCGTCAACCAGATTCCAACAAGCAGAGGGGCTGCTGCTTTTACTTTTCTTTCACTTCGTTCCATTTTCCATGCATGCCTGAATGTAAACACTCGTAGAGTGTGTATTGGAATTGGAAGAGACAGCTGAAAAAGCAGAATGAATAAGATTTGAAAATGGTCGTCCTCTTCATTTTTTCTTGGTCTTATCTTAAAATGTACCTATATAAAAAGATACATTTTTGGGTAGATGCTTTCACTTGCTAAGTTAGTAGAGAAAATAGAAGGAACAAATGAACATCAACAAAGAAAACAGTCAAAAGTAGATACAAAATAGAGTAAGCAAGCAGTGTAATATGGTGGAAGTTATATGTAGCTTGTACTTGTTCTCCTGTGAGCAATTCCAATTCAACGGATTAAGTGATGAGGAGAATGACAATCATTAATCTTGTTGTCGCATCGTATACATGTTTACTGGGTGGAGTAAGGTTTCAACTTTTTCAATATATTACACACACCTACACACATCTTAAAACATATAAAAGCTTAAAATGCCAGCAATGCTATGTATTCATCCATGCGTGTTATACGTTGAGCAAGTCTTCTCTAAAAACTTCACAATTTTCATTTCATTTCATCTTGTTCTTGAAGAAAATAAGGAAAAAATAAACTAGAAAAAGTCCAAAATCATGAGAGTCTACTTTACGAAAAACTCGAGCAAACATGTATGCGTAATAATATAGTAATGTCAAATACTAATCAAGATATGCATAATATGTTAGTAAACAAAGTCGGAGACACTTCATAAACAAGTTTTCTCTAAATAGATGAAATCTTATATACCGTTATACCGTCTGGCCTTGATACCTAGTAGCACGCAGTACATGATTTGAAATTAAATGTAAAAAAAAGTCTGTTGTAGACATTAACATTATTACTACAGCCGAGTACCAACTACGCTTCACATAAATGTATGCCTATTGAAACCTATCTTTTATAAGGTATACTGCTTCAAGGATAAATTATTATGAGGAAACCGTGTTTGCTGTCGCGTTAAAAACTACTACTCTATACCATATACAAGGATCTATATTATGTTCTGAAATTTCATCCATTAATTTTTCTTCTTTGTTCAAAGGAAATGTATGCAGGAACAGCAGCTTCTTCGTGTTTTTTCTATGGGCTGGGCACAAAGACAATCTTTCTCTGTCACTTCTTTATTATTTCAATAAAAGGCAGCAGTTGGAAAAGCACAAAGGGTGCCTAATAATGTGAATAATACAATCTAGACACGAAGAAATATAGTATACTGATTGTGCTTGCATAATAAGCATTTTGCAACGTGTACTACAACTGTCACGTTGTTCATTTTCCATCACTTTGACTTGAACAGCAATGATAAAAATGATTTTGTAATATAAACACTGTTTGATTTAATCCTGAAATGTAATTGTATTAAATATGCCTTTTTATGTCTATTGCAGGATTGGACTTTGAAAATCAAATACGTCCAGCCGAGAGACGCCGGCATCTACGAGTGTCAAGTGTCAACTCACCCTCCTTCCAGTATTTTTGTCACTCTTCTCGTTGTCGGTAAGTCTTACTTTTTACTCGAATGTTTCCCCCGTCAGTTGACCACTTGTCTTTCCATTTTGTCATGATAGCCACTTTGTCCAACCTTAACTTTCTTTGGTAACTTGTTGGGAAATTGTTCATGTTGTCAAACGTCAGATAACGCGCATACATGCTAGTACTCCTAAAATCTTAGCTCTGGTCTGAAAGTTGTAGCTACCTACCAATGTATACTATAAGAAGTGCCATTCTGCAGCTGGTGGATTATAGATAGACACATGACATGTGATTATCCGGTGGAGAGGAGCTCTCCTTCCAAAATAAATGACTTCCAGTCAAAAGGAACACTTCAAAAATGTCTTGAGGGAAATGTCTGCTGCTGTTGGAATCTCGTCATGAAAAACAAACTAAAACTATAGCCTACTTTTTTTACTGCTTTAACGTGCAAGGGCATTATGATTACTACACGTACTCATAAAGATTTACCCATATTATCTGTCCAGAAAAAGTGGTAAAAAAGGCTTAAAAGTACAAAAAGAATGGTTTTGTTCACACTTTCACAACTACAAAATGCACGTATGATTACCACTATAAAACACATACTCACGCACTAGTATGATAATCCTACTAAAGGCAAAGCTGTGTGAAGACCGGGAAAAGTGGCCAGAAATGACAAGGCTCTTAAAATCTTTGACTCATTCATCATCTCACTTTGTCTTTCATATTATGTGGCTTTCATGTGCTTCCACTAACGAGCAACCTACAATGTATCATCATCATCTACCATACAAGTATACTATACTGTGTCATCCTAATATAAAACCGAAAATGAAGAGAAAGCTGGAGATAAAAAAGAGGAAGAGACAAAGCCCGAGTTGTATCCGCTTGTCTCAACTCATTTCACACAGGCTTCATCCCATTGTCTTGTCATAATATCATAACATCGTGTTATGCTATATAACTATAGGCCGCAACGAAAGAAATTCTATCAGATGCACATGTGATGCTCAATGAAAAAATATTTTATGGCCATACCTATAAATATTTTTTCACCATTTTTTCTCATTTTCGCTCCTTCTTGTTATTATTACTGAAGCATTGCCACAGGAGAGAAAAAATTCCTCCATATAAACTTGTTTTTTTCTTGCTTGCCTTGCACCATGCCTTTTTTAGGCTCACTTGTACACGCTTTCACACACACACAGGAAGTTTCACAAGAAGGAGTTAGGCAGAGGCAGGCAGGCGGGCAATTTCCAATCATGAATCACACACTTTCTCTCTTTCCCTCGCTTTTCACACACATCTGAGAAAGAATCATTGCGTAATAACAGATTGAATTGAAGTTTCAGCCTATAAAAACGCACAATCACCATATAATTTTCAATCTGCCCCTAGTAATACAAAGTGCATTGGAGTGTGTGCTTTCTTTCCTTATTATAGCCAACTGTCTGGGAATATAATATATGCTAGACACTATATGCTACTAGTGATATATCCGTTGGAAAAAAGAGTCATTTCATTTAATCTGCTTGATTGATCGATATACCACTTTCATCTTGATTTCTTGACTTGCCATCCTCCCACTTTCCTGATTTCCTTTGGCTGCATTACTAATAGAAAGAAAAGTGAGCTGAAGGTAGATAGGTATAGGCACATGCATACGCACGTCTCAAAACGAACGACATTCGATAGGTACATAAAAATAAGTAACTACCCTGTGTAGCATGTGTGTATTAGCTAAAGCAATAGTGTCATTTACTTATGCCACGGTTCAATCCAAGGAGGAGTAGTAGCAGGCCAGTATTTTCTGGCTAGATTGCAAAATGAAGACAAGACGTTCCTCCGTACAAAGTAGACAGCAAAGTATGTTAAGGTACTTAAGGAAAGATGGCTTAATCTTCTAGTTTTCGGCAGAAATAGGCAGAGTGGAGAGGGAGAAAAAAGTGACTAGTGACATGCATACCTTCATCATCCGTCCGTTGTTAGCAATAGATTGGTGTATAGGTAATATATCTTTATAAACTCACTCATGTCACTTGTGTTACCCGCTACCAAAATATATGGTAAAAGTAATAGATTTATTTACGTTTTTATATAACACTTCACTGCTCCCTCTCTCTTGCTTTACTACTATCGCTGCTCACTCTACCGATATTATTATTATGTACTCGCCGAAGGCAAAAAAAGAGACGACGATGAAAATGAAGACAAGAGAAAGGGAATAAGAACAAAAGAAGAAGAAAGAAAACGAAATTGTCCAATGGAAGATTAACTCAATTCTTTCTGTTTTTCTCTTTTCTTTCTTTCTCTCGTTCTTTTTTTTCTCTCTGTTTTCAAGGAGTGTGTCGGCTCTGATTCCATTGTTAGCCTATATACATAGACATAGAGAAGTATATACTAAAACTACATCCACCCAAAAATCATGTTTTATTTATGTAGGTACTTTATACGTTCTTAAAATAGTGAAAGGACGAAGTTTTCATTGCTTGGAGTATGTACATATGTATAAATATATTTTGGCTACTAAAACATGTTCTTTTCTTCTTTGTCCTTTGTGCATGTGCAGAAGCCCGAGCGGAGATAGTTGGCGGACCTGAGAAATTCTTCCAAGCCGGAAGCTCAGTGGAACTCAGATGTGACCTGATTGATAGCACTGAGGAGCCCGAATATGTGTTTTGGTATCAGGCAAGTAGCAAACTATCTATGTACTTTTATTCTCATATTTATTTTACATGAATTACACAAGAACCCATATAAGCACTACTTTAAAATTTGTCCTTGGATGGGATTTTTTTGGATCGAATACAAAAAATATTTTCCTCAGAAGCTTGTGCATTTGCACGCGCGTCCCATTTGTACATAGTCGACATCATCATCCGCATCTCATCATTTTATATTATTCGCAAATTCAAAATCTGCAAAAGTAGTGCATGCAATAGTGGAGTACGTAGTAGTTTCTCTCGGTAGAAATTTTTATTGCCCCTTTTATTTCATCCCAATATATTATATTATTATCGTATTTGCAGAGCATTTTACATCTTCATGTACGTATATTTCATGCTTTGCTTACTTTTTCCAACTCTCCCTTTTTCCCTCTTTGCCTATTCATTGCAGTTTTATTTGATATATTGTCATACATGGCTTGGTTTTGTACTTGTACTGCCCCCAGTCATCATAAATAAGAAAAGTAGAGCAATAATAGTATTTCCCAGTGAAAATCTACTGGGTTGCACAACCAACTTCCAGCAATTGTGTACCATGTCAGGTTATAAAGAGAAGAGGACGTTTGAGGACGACGGGGGATCCAGCAAAAACATGCAGCCAAGCATGCATAAGGACAAACTTGCAATTTTTCCCATGTATACGTATTTATATAGGTGAACACGTGCTTTTTTCCCTTTTGTCCTTTCCCCAGAGCAAGAAAAGCAGGGAGACCGTTTATTGTTCACTAGTTCATTCATCCACTTTTTTTGAAGATAGAAAAAAACTAAACTCACAATTTATTGTGTTATTGCCTGAACCCTTTTGCCAAAGTCTAACTGCAACTAGTGACCCGTTTGAGACAATTTTTTGTCATTGTCTAGACTGGACAACTGGTGTAAAACTGCTGGAAATTAAATTTAAAAATAGTTCAGGACTTGGTGTCCGAAAAATAAAATAAAGCGAGATAGGTATGTAAATAACCTAAAGTACAACACAGTAAAACGTGTAATTCTCGGAAACGTATTACCAAAGCAGTAGAAACTAAAAAAATAGCTGGCTGCATATCTACTCGTATGCAAGAAAGCATAAATAAAAAGTTGAGCCTGATAGCTGCTTGAGTAAGCACCAAAAAAGGAGCTGGAAACTTTTTTTTTCAAAGCGCTAAAAACTTGGAAAAAGAATAAAACGGAAAAAAGGGAAAGACGGCAGGAAGAAATATCTAGTTATTATTGTTTCGTACCAATAAATTAGTGAAGACAATAGTTGCAATTTATTACGGCACTCGTACTACACTTGGCTTTTCTCCTTTGAGTTGTAGATGAGTAATCGTGTTTAATATGCATAAGGAATTTTAACAAAGTCCCGTTGTTTTCTTTTATTATAAATGGGCAATAGACTATACCCAAATAATAAAGTTTTAGTTTTACGTGCATTCGATAGAAGTACCATTTATCCTTAGAATTTTCCACAACTGAGAACAAAGCTTTCACCCCTTTCTGCACACTGTAATGGTGTCATTGTTCATTCCCAAAAGTTGCGTGAAGAAATTTCCCGGGAAAATGTATTCGGAAATAGAGACAAGGAAATAGTAGACAGGATGAATGTAAATGTAACAAAGGATTATATTGCACTGCTGCATGCATTTAGTGTATAGTACTTTGTACAAAGATGAATAAGCAATTCCAGCAATATTTAGGAATATTATTGCCCTATTTTACGTGTCTGTACATTTGTCGAAATCGGTACAAGGCTGTATTGAGAAAATGGTGGAACTAGTTCGAAAGCTGCAGGCAAAGAAATGCATATTTTTAAAGAGAAACTTTGTTTGGAAAGTTGGAAAAAGTAGAAGAGAAAGGAAGAAAGGAAACAAGTTCGACACCAAGGACTCAATGATCTTATACGTAGACGCACACTTCCTCTGAATTTCAATGAGTACGGGTGCAATATCTCTCTATTAATCGATGGATGGCCCATTAGCGAAAAAATTATTGTGTAAAAACTAGTAACTCTGCCACGAAGTAGGTAAACAGATTATATTGATAGCTATTCCACTGCTTGCGTGCGAAATAGAAAGGCAGTCCCTGGCTCATATAATCCTTATAATTGATTAACACATATCTTGAGACATATCTTTTATTTTATTGTTTTTGCAAGAGATAAAAAAGTGAAAGCATGAAATTGATACAAAACTACTAGATGAGCTTCCTTATTCTTGAGATGCGATTCCCAAATTCGCAAAAAAAAGATAAGAGTAGAGCTTGTACCAAAATTGTTTTTTTTTGCTATCGTAAAACACAACTTACTTTCTTTTGGGCAATCAATTTTCCTCAGTTAAGTGCCCTAACAGATGCTTTTTTATTAAATGTATTTACTGAGCGTGATGTATGAGCGGCTATTACTACTGCAAGGACAGTAATTTGTGAATGAACCGCGATAAGGACAAAAAGGGTTAATTTAGCAATGTGTATGTGAGTGAGTGTTTCTATTTTTATTTTATTTTTTTGTGCTTTTCTTTTTTCCTTCTAATAGGGTCTCCGAATGATAAACTACGACCCAAGCCGGCGCATTAACGTGACCCACTCCAAAACCTCCAGCATGCTGGTCATCCACAATGTACAGAAGACCGACTCTGGTAACTACACTTGCGTCCCAAGTAATGCTCATCCGGCGAGCATTTTCGTCCACATTATCAACGGTAAGTGAAAGCAGAGAGCAGAATTCTCTGTGTAAAAGCAAAGTAATAACAAAATGGGCAATAACATTAACATTAGCACTGTATTGCATACAAAAGCACTATACATTTTTAATACACAACAACACACAAGGCTTTCTTTGTTTGTGTTATTGCTGTATCGTAAATAAACAATAGCATAAGGCAATAAATTCAACGCAAAAGAAAATGATTAAATGACTCTGGGGTCACCTTCAACTTCAACCGGAGAAAGATCACAAGCAAGTTCCAAGAGAAAGGAAAAAAGAAGCCAGACAAGTGGCACGGGGTCTTTTGTACTGTGCTCGTCTTTTTATTTCATCCACATGATCACCCACCATCTCTGTCATCAAGATGTTCATTTCTGATCTGAATTGGTCTGCTGATCTGTCTGGTTCTGCACTTGACTTGCTGTTAGCAGCAGCTATAAAGGACAAATAACCGATCTTGTGGCAATCGTCTCTGTTTACATTAAAGCAACTTAACCTTCACCAACAAAAGCAAATACCGATGCAGACACAAATAATCATCTCTCTTTATCTTTCTCGACGTCTCCTCCTCTTTTGAAAAGAGGGAAAGTTAATAGGAACTCGACATGGAATTCTGCTTGCGTGAACAAAATACAAGCTTGAAATAGAAGCAGAAATACTTGTACAACCCCTTAAAGCCCATTATTGTTCCGAGATTTCATTTAAGATAAGTAAAAATGCATTTCACATTTTTTGGGGGATACTTTCCATTGGTAAAGCTGGCGAAGTCTATGGTTTTCTAATCTGGGCAGTTGCAGCCGCTAGTACTAACCTATGATAATAAATCACTAGTCTTTTCATGTTGGCGGACGTTTGGAAAGGTCAGCAAAATTTTGCTGCGATGCTATTTTCAGTGGCGTTAGGCGTCACATGATGAAAGCAAAAAGAAATGGTTTTAGACCCGGCGACAGGTGATATTCACATTATGGAAAAGGTCAAGTATAAATAGAGTGCAAAAGACAGTTGGAACTTCTTCCAATTTTTGCATTTGAAAAGTTCCTTTGGGGTTTGACTTTCTCCTTGTTACGCACGACAAACTAGAAAGGGATTTAGTGTTGCAAAGAACAAATGTGAATTTGTTGGTACGTGCTGCACTATTCACATGCATGGACACACCTTCCTTCTTCTGATCTATTACATCTCTTGTCCTTATTAGCGAGGTTTCTCTAGACAAAAACGGTTAGCTGCAGTATTATCCTTTGATGGTGTTAAAAGCATGGTTAATGTGCGACTAGAGACTAGGTTAAGTGCAGAAGTAGTAATGTCCATTATATACTTGTTTTCTTTTATTTCTGCAATAGCAATTCCACGAAATTGCCTTTTCACAGTGCAACAAAACAACCTCCCCCTACTTTCACAATAATTTATTAACAAGTTGTCGAAACATTCAACAACATAATAATTATAAGCATATGTAGTTTGCAGCATTCAGCATACATATGAAATACACAGAAGGAATTTACCCTGTTCATTGTATTTTATTCACCCGCTCAATTGTATTATATGCCAAATACTTTGCTTTAAAATTTATTGCATTGCATCATACATCATAGACAAAACAAAACTAGGGCGCAAACAAACCTGCTTCCTGGAAAAAAGTTGCAAAGTGCTACAGGGAAATCTAATAAAGTATTTATACATCTACCAAGAAGAAAGAAGCACTTTTGACTTTGTTCCATAGTTCCATTACATTGTGATAGGGCTCCTTATTTACTTTGACTTTGATGCTGTAAATAGTCCGTAATATTCGGTTTCATAGTTATTTAGGATCACGTCATCACGTGCTGCCGTGAGGATTTTCGTTGCGTGCGCAAAGCCTTTGTATCATTCTGCACAGTAGTTGTTCAATCGTCCAGAGGGAAGCATTAAACGTCCTGAAATTGGTGTCAAGTTCATCATCCTTTTTTAACATTCACTTACGCATATATATATGGTTGATACAAAGCGATACGAAGTACCTCTGATTCTACTAATTCTAACCCACATATTTCCCCACAACAATACAGAAACCTAAAACCAAAAGTTAGATGGAACAAAAGAGAAGAAAGTAAGTAGAGCAAATCACATCTTTAATTTAATTTCTCATCTGACTGAATGGCTACATTCGCACTAGTCCCTAATCCTTGTTTTTTTAGTTTGGTTATTGGATTACCCCAACGCACACATAGACTCAAAGAAACATGTAATTTTCCTCTGTCATATTCCACCCAAAACAGCAAACACACAGACACCCTCTCACCCACTTTTTACCCTAATAACCTTTTTTTGCAGTTTGCGTAGTGAGTCTTGACTGTTGTCATTTGATACTATACACAAGCAAACGTAGCTTAACTTTTTCTTTCTCCCACAATCCCGCATACACACGATATAATGGCAGCCTATTTAAAGTACCTATAAGTACATTATTAACTAAATACATGTTTGTGTTTGTTGTTGTTGCGGTTTTGTAAACAACAGCGTGTAAGTAGCATAATATTCAGGAATAGGAGAATAAAGCCAGCAAACAGCATCAGCAAAGCAGCAACAACTTTTTTCACAGGAAGTGAAAATGTGCTCTCGCTTATTTCCAGGGACAGCGTAAATTGCGTTTTGTCCGGAATAGAATTCCTTATCGCGACTCAACACACCACACCAAAACCGCCACAACAACGTCAACAAATACACACAACCCAATATTCATAGCGCGCATTGCATCAAATGCTCCCTGAAGAAAAGAGAAGCAAGGCCACCACATTTTCTAGCTGAGAAAAGGAAACAAAAATAAATATACAAAGGCATATATAAAATCGCACATAGCGCATATCACATCACATGCACATTTTGGTTTTCGCTCCATTTAATTTCATACATTTTGGCATACCATCATCATCAACATGGCACACTTGATCAGCTTGATTCCCAGGAAAAGCCAGAGAAGAAGGGCAATATAATAATCAAAAGTAATATGCCGCGCCACCAGCAGCACTAGTAAAGTATACACACGTACTAATACATCTAAATCTAAAAAGGGTACTGGGGTTGTATGTCTGTGCAACTGACTACTTTCGCTCCACCACTTTCACTTTTCACCCTGTCTTTATTCCTCTCTCGATACACTGTGGAAATGCTCAAAGAGGGAATTACTTTTATACCTTTTGTCTCCTTCGAAGAACTCACCGTGTTTGATTTCCATTATTCTCGAGGAAAAATATGGTATAGAATGTGTTTGCTGTGGGTGTATTCTCCGGAGCTGTAGTCAATTGTGTACAGATACAAAGGACATTTGTACTTTTCTTCTTCTTTCTCGGCTTCATTTTATATGAACCCTATTCATACTCTGGAAGACGTGGGGACATACTTTCACTACCATTTTTATTCAGGGAGTTGAATGAGCAAAATTGCAAATGTCTCCGCCAATCCCATATTCTTCGTCTTGTGCTTCCATTTTGCGAGGATTACAAATAAAGCTAGCTCTACTTCCCCTTTTATTCATTCCTTCAAACTATTATTGCATTGCACTTCTTTTTGCAGCAATGAGAATGTTTTGTTGTATGAGAAGAATAAGGAGAGACGACAACGCACCTTTCGTTTTATTTGGAGCATTGACGCTGCTACCGTGTGTGATCGTTATTATTATGATGGCAGTCAAAGTGGAAGTCTGCGTATACCTATCTACCTATTATCTATACGTACCACCCACCACAAAACCCATTTTACTTTTCTTCTTCTTCTTCTTCTTCTTCTTGTTCTTCCGGAATGTGTGACGTTTTGTCTCGAGCAAAAGAAATGGAGGGAAGGAGCAAAAGACTAAAAAGGGATCCATGCCAAATTGCTCCAAAATCAAAATGAGACAGGCAATGGATGAGTACAAGAAATGGAGCACAATCCGAGCCAGAAATGGATTTTTGAATGGGGGAAATGTTCGTTCGAACAGCGAGTCAGTAAGGCAATGTATTTTAGTCGTGATGTAGGTGAAGTAGGTACATGGCTATACAGTACAGAATGCCTAATATTATTATTGTCATCATATGCTTCCCTATTTTTGCTCTTATATCAGCAGTACTACTATCCTATTATTATGATCACCAAAACAGTACTGAAAAAGGAAATAAGGAACAAAAGAAAATGTAGAAAAGCTTTAAAAAGATTTTTGTCTGTGTGGGTGCAAGTATAGACGCGAATATGTGGAACAATTGGGAAATCCAAACTAGTATCTTCCCCTCACTTTCTCTATAAAATAGTCCCACTGATTTTGCTAGCAAAGCCATGTAAAGATCACATAATATTATTATCAATCCGGTACATATCTTTGCTGCGCAATATATATTATCTTTTGGTCTTTTTATAGGTAACCTCACATGATACACACACACACACAACTGAAAAATCTTTTCACAAGCGAACTTGAACACACAAACAGCATAATAATACTACTAGAGAAATATTCCGCTATGTGCATTTTTTACTTGAGATTGTGATATGGACTGTACGTGATAGTATGAAAATAAAAGAGTAGCCCCCTTTTCCACAATGAATCCACTTCTACTCCTGGTGTGTGTTCCCGTTAAAAGTTTTGCTCCGCGCGCGGTGCGACAAGAAAAAGAGTCGCGTTGTATGCAGTACAGATAAGTGGAAGAAGTGTATTGGGCGACCAAAATATATCATCCTGAGTGAGCCCTGAGTACCCAACTTTTTCCTTTTCTCTTTGTAATGCTGTCAAGTGCCCTTTTTCTTTCTCTGGGTATCTTGCTTTGGACTGGAAATAATAATACTTATGCGGGGGAAGTAAGATCCAATGTATGAATATTACTTATTGTACGCGTTTTACGTAACCAAAAACAGGGGAGCGATGCTCTTTTTTAAAAAAATAAATGAGTCGGTTCTGTAGTGCGGCTGGTGCTTGTACATAGAAACTCTGGGAGTAAAGTGAAAACAAGACGATAAAATGTTCAAGAGACAAAGTCTGTCGGACTCGAAATATTTTTGGTGAACCACTGAAAAATTTGCAAACCTTTTTGTAGCGTTTGTATTTGTGTATGTACTTTTCTTGCTGCTTTTTACAAGTACAAGTTATTTTCCGCTGTTTTGGAAAATAGGAAGCATTATTTAATAAAAACAAGAATGTATAATAAATATCTACAAAAAGTAACACGAATTGTTTCAAAGAAATGTACTGTTCTACCTCCAGCTACGCATCTAGAGCTGACCTGTCACTGCAATGCTAAAGAACAAGAGAAAGAAACAAAAACTATATCAGCTAGTTTTCTAGCTAGTGTCTCTGGTTTGAAGATGGTATAAACCAAGAGATTCTGCTAGAAGGCTTCCCTTTTAAAAAGGGAAAGTGGCCGCTTGTTGAAAAATGTAGTGTTTTTTTGGTAGCAGAATATAGGTAGGGTGGCATGCTGGTGAAAAATTTGTTCCTGTCCTTTTTCCCTTCACTTCCGCTTGTTCAACGACAACGCAAACTAGTAGCACTATTCTTTTTTCTGCTTCATTTGAATGTTTTTGCACTGCTGATACTGACTACTACTTTGCTGGTGGTCCTGTTTGTTTAAAAAAGATTTTTCTTTTCCAACATCCTTTTTCTTTTATTCAAAGAGTAATGTGTCAGGATGATTTTTATGTGGAAAAGGAAAAATAGAAAGAATAAGACATTTATACTTTTCCCCTCATGTTTTTTTCAATGAAAGTGAATGAATGTATCTTTAATATCACGACAGGAGAAAAAATGGACGTTTGATGTGGAAAAAGAAAAATTGCATAGGGTAAAATATGAAAAATCCACATAAAAAACGTAACAGGATATTTTTCTTCTTTGATAAGAATATATGCAGGAATGTTTGAAGCAAACGTTGTAATAGAAAAGGACTGGTGATCAGTACATATAGTCACATCACTGTCCTCCCTGCAAAATGTAGTTACTTCCACTCCATTTCTCATGCGCTCTACAAACACTTTCACCTTTTACATAATAAAGTACAGAGTGTAAAGTAGTGGAAACTTTTGAGTAACACTTTTACTAAATATGAGTATCATAGTGTATACTGAGTAGTAAAATGCAGTTCTAAATGCAGTAAAAGTTAGCATGTTTTTATAATGTACATCTTTTGAATTAACAGGAGAAAAAGTTGTAAACAAGTGTGGGGCATCATGATTTTACAAACTAATGAAATTAATAAAATAAAAATGGTTGAAGAAACTAATGAAATTAATAAAATAAAAATGGTTGAAGAAACTAATGCATTTGAGCGCTGTACACCAATTCACTTGTTAATGTTTCTCCCTATTACAGCTGAAACTTGGAAGTATGAAATAAGTACTTTTGTCATTTATGCTGAACTGTTGGTAAACAAACTGCTATTTACTAATAGGCCAAGTAATTTGCTTAAATCATTAAATACATCAGAGTTGGAGATCTAAAAGATAAAAAAGATGTAAACCATATACGAGGAAATTATATTCATAATAATTCATAAGCAATTTCATAACAACAATTTTGCTAAAAGGTCAAACGCTAGAGGCAAAAAATTATTTCTACCACTTATAGTAATAATCAAGAAGACTGCATGCCTGAGTGTACTCTCAGGGATACAGTCTTCTTGGTAATAATGTTGTTACTTGCATAAAATGTTTAAAAGCTAAGTTCCACCACCAAAACCTTCCCATGCATTAACTTTCTGCAACCTTTATGGTATGGTGGAAAGCCAACTAGCAGGGTTTTTATGTATCAATCCCATTTAATTAGAAAACACGGTAATTAAGCGATCGTATCTTCGCATTGTGTCAAATAGAAGAGAAAGAATGAATGGGTAGCAGGGAAAATTGTCATTGTCAACATCATTGTTACATTCATTTGGCTAATTACATTACCAAAATGAAAAGAGCAAAGTATACTTAAGAAAATAAAAGGGGAAGTGAATGAGCGAGTGTGGATGTTTTTGTGAGGAATAAATGAACAAATTCATTGAAATTTTGGAGAAGTTCTGCGGGCAAAGTTTAAAGTATATAGCAGTAGGTTATAAGAATGATGAATGAAAGAAAGTGGTTAACTGAAGGAATATGAAAGTTTTCCTTTCTGCGTTAAATTTCACTTAATAATTCATTATGTTAATGGACCAGTTTGAAAAATAGCATTTATGACTTTATTGAAAAGCTTAGAATATACTTGGGCCAACTGCTGCTAGAAATATCACATAAATGGTTAAGAGCATTATGGCAAAAATAGTTTCAGGTCACAAGTAAGATTGAACCAGGTAAAGATTTGTATCAGTTTTTAAAGTGCCGTTTGATATGGTGCAACTTTTCCGAAATTGCGTCCCCTTCAATTATAAATTACAACACTATAGTTAACCTACATATTATTTTCATAACTCAACTCGACAATGGTAAAAAACTTTTCTTTTGTCCTCGTTAATTAATTAGGTAGAAACGTGTTGATATTGTCAAACAAAATGGTATCATATGTAATGATAATATCTCTGCAGAAGTAACGAGCAAACGGTTTGGCCATGAATAAAGTTTCCGGAAAAGTACCGTATTTATTCGATTTATACCCCCGGCCAAAATTTCAAATTTGACATCTCAAAGGAGGGTATAATTCGAGGGGGGTCATAAATCGAGGGGGGCCAAAATTTCAAATTTGGTGGTACATTTTGGAAAGTTGATGATAATTAACAATAAACTATTCAGCTATAGCTTCGTTGGAATGTATTTTAGCACAATTAATTGCGTCAAACGTATTGACAATGATTATTATATTCATAAAACTCAATATAAAAGTGAATATTTTTGTTTACGTTTGTATCAAAAATGATAGGGGGCTATAAACCGAGGGGGGCTAAAATTTCAAATTTCTCCTCTCAAAGGAGGGTATAATTCGAGGGGGGTTATAAATCGAGCGAGGGGTATAAATCGAATAAATACGGTAATTTATTTTTCGTTTACGCTGCAAAGCATGTTTTACATTGAATGTCTTAAAACATATATTAAATGAATATATAGAAACAAAAGTGTTTTCAGTTTTTAAACTTTATGAAAATTACATAAAAAGCACATGGAAAGCCACATGACAAACTCTGAAGGTTTAATATATCCATGACTTGATTTCATGGAAAAACATGGACAATTTCATAGATTTATTAACTTGCGACCTTGAAGCAAGTTATTAGTTTTGTCTGGTCCTTCTGTCTGTCTGTCTGTCTGTCTGTCCGTCTGTCTGTAGATGCTCTACAAGCCGCATTTTTCAACTTTTTTGAAAAATTCTTTTTGCATATTGTTCTGAAGCATCCTCGCTCGGATGAGTTCGAAGATGAGCCCGAAAGGTCAACTCTAAGGTCAAAAGGTCAGGACGATTTCAAAATTTTCTCAAGTGACCTATAGCATGCGGCACATGATTATAAATCAATTTTTGACCAAATTAACGAATCCAATGTCAAATTTTCAAAATTCAAAATTGTGTGGCCGTTATGGCAGTTTTTATGTTTTGAAGTCTCCAGAAGCCGCATTTTTCAAGATTTTTGAAAAATTCTTTTTGGAAACACTTCAAAAGCACCATTATTCAAACCTGTCAGCAGATGATTCCAAAAGGTCAATTCTAAGGTCAAAGGTCACGACGATTTCAAAAATTTTACCAGTGACATATAGCATGTGGCACATGATTATAGATCAGTTTTTAATCAAATTAACGATTCTGGTGTTATTTTATCAAAGTGCATAACCGTTTGACCGTTAAAGTCGAAATAGTTCAATCAAGAGATCAGGCATTTTAAAGCTACACGGCATATTATGGGGTATCAAAAGAAGCAGAATTTCTAGACAAATGAATTTCAGCATTTTGGCTACACATTTTGATCACAATGGTCGCAAGTTCCCTATATCCTGTTTGTCAGGTTTATTTTTAATTGTGTTTTCAGCTTCTAGGAATCATGTCTGCGTGGCCAATGAAGAATAAACAGAGAAGCCTTAAAAGCTCAATATGATGTTGCGTTCGTGCAAAGCAATAACGTATTTGGTTTGAGAAGCCAACAAAATTCTCATAATTTCTCAGAAAATTTTGCTTTGATCCAATTTTGAAACTGGTCCGGTTGCCTTTTCCCTTGAAACCAATAAATATTACCTTTCCCGTGAAAACAATACTTTTACTCAGTGATGCTAACTGTAAAGAAAATATCTATAAAGTAAATTTATGTGACACTGCAATGGAAACAGGAGCGGAACACAATGAAGCATTTGTAATAGTAGGGCATGGTGATACTGACACGTGGTGACGTGCCAAGGTTGGTTGGCTTTGATTGTGATCCTGCTCCTGTCATCCTGTCGAATCGACGCAGAAAAGACAGAGAGAAAGAGAAGACTCCGGGTGTGTGTGTGTGCTAATGAGACCTTTCTCTAGTGGCATTTTGGCTTTATCGATTTTGACAAAACCCGGTCTTTTGTCGCACCACTCCAAAGCTAGACTGTAAAGACTCGAGTTTGTCACTCAAGTCACACCCAATTTATGACCACTAATCACACTCAAAGTGTAATTAATAATCAGAGTGGAATAATCACATCGAATGCACATTTGTCTCCGACTATTTCCATGATCCAGCCTGCAAACATATTATACAATATCTAGGGAACTTTTGACGGGCTCTTCATACATACTCATTTCTAGCATAAGCTCACTTTCACCACCAGAATTATTTGGCAGCAACTTGATTTTGCCATTTGCCTGTCATCATCATTATGGTTTAACTGCCTGCTTATTAACGCTCATTTGTTCCTTTTTATTTCAGGCGAGAATCCTGCCGCCATGCAACACGGAAGCCACTCGACAACGTGTGTCCCATGCCCACCTCTGTGGTTTCTCTCCTTTCTCCTCAGTCTCACGCTACAAACCTTCTATCTCCGTTTCTTGTCACGCAACGTCGATCATAATCATCATCATCACACCAACAACCTGTCGCACAACAGCCACCAACAACAAGAGCATCAAAAGTATGATGAACAAAAGCAAGGTGACAATAACAGCACCGCGACACGTCAGCAGAGCCATCATTATCATCACCATCATAATCAAGATCATGTTGAAAGCAACAGTAAAAACGAGTATGATTCAGAGTACCAAGACGAGAGCCAAAGTAATCGGAGCATTTTCAGCTTGCCTGCCACCCTTCCAGGCCAACAACCAGAAAACAAGGTGACCACACTAAACCCTTACCACCTACAAAACATTCACAAGCCCCACAGCATGTTGTCAGAGGAGAGATGTCGAAGGAAGTGTCAGGTGGGTGTTCTCAGGTGAATCTGTAGAAATTCTGGGAAAGGGTTGTTACTTCTACTATTTACCACTTTGTATATTCATGTACGTTTACAATGTAGCTTACTAAAAACCACACATACACACCAAGAGGAATCACATACAAAAATATAATTACTGTTATTTATCTAAACTTGTATACGAGAGACTGATCAAAATAGTAACCAAATCACTTCTTGGTATAAAGCTAACGTGGGAAAAGAGTGAAAGTAGAGGCAGGTCGAAATATAAGTTGACGCAAAGCATTCCTAGAGAATGGCTCCTTTTTATTGGTTTAAGCATTACAAAAATATGAAAAACTCGCTGCTCCTGTGATGATGGCTCCATTACAAGATAAAAAGCAAAGTAGACATACGCATAACATAACCTTCAGTAAGGCACTTACATTCATAAAAATATCTGTAAAAGGAAAATATGTAAATATACAGTCATATACGATGACTATTTCCACTTATTACTCTGAGCTGAAAAATAATACCCGGTTAGTGTACTTTTACGCAAATACATAATGCATTATTAGTGTGTAGGCGGAAAATAATGAATAGGAAAGTTGAAGGGGTACGAGTAATTTTAAATGCAGGATGAATTTTAACTAAGCTGCTATCGTTGGTCTTTTAAAACTTTTTAGAATTGTTGATAAAATATTTAATTAGGGAGAACAGTAGATAAATACATGATAATTAGATACAGTAATAATAATCATTTGTGTGGGACTTGGGCCACAGGTACAACAGATGTTACCACCAAAGAGATTTTCCACTGTATAAAAACCTTTAATGGATTTGAACACGCAAACTACACTGTATATAATATGCTTTTGAGATAGGAACTAAGTAAACTTACTGAAGGTTAAATATATAGGGTAGTTTTGTGTACATAATCTTTTATTAAAACAATTACAAAATCATATTTGCTTAAATGTAGGCGTGGGCTTACATAAAAAGAAAAGTCAAGATGATTTTTATTCACATCCTCGAGGAAAAAATAGCATCAACTTCATCTGCTTATGATGATGATGATAATGATGACGATAATTGTATGAACGGAAATTACAAAGTATAGGTTTGATTTGATTTGTAAAGCTTCATGTTTCATTCAAAATAACTTTTGAAGGTGAAGTAATGCAACTATATTGAATTCATTTAAGATGTTCAAGCTTTATTTACAGTCAACAACTCTTTTGTTTGATTGGTCCGTACAAAACCTAGCTGAATATGTTTAGTAGTGAGTTTCAAGGTTTCAAACCATGAATGCACAAGGAAAGCTGTTTCCATTTGTTGGTAAATAATATTCTAATTATAATAACTTACCTTTCTTCATACAACTTATTGTCAACATTCTTCGTTGCATCAATCAAATTAAGGTTTAGAATAAACAAACAAAGTAAAAATATATAAAAACTAATTATTGAACTTTAGCGTATTTCACAATAATGGAAAGAAACAGAGTTTCGTTATGTTGCGTTTCGGATTATCCCGGTGCTGCTGCCGCCAGCTTGAAAAGCAGGTGGCAGAGCCAATGACAAAATACTCAAAATTGTATTTGTACAAAATTAAAAATGAATGCGTATATAAAATCACTAATAATAATGTAACTTATTTTAGCACTAGACCGAAAATGCAACTTTTCTCAAGAAACAAGTCCTGGTTTTTGCTGGAAGCATTGACAATTTTTGCTTTACATTTTGCGTGCACTTCATTTAACTAGTTTTTACCTCACCGCCTTTAAAACTTACTCGGCGCGTGCTCAAGGTGACTTTTTGCTTCATTAACAGAAGGTATGAATATGAAAACGCAAGGGTATAAAGTAACTTAGGAAAATAGAATGTGGGAAAATCTGAGAAGCACACTTGCCATACTTACGTTGAGACATTAATTTTTCCATTTTCTTCAAGCACCACTTGCTCGATAAGGAGAGTAAGGAATATTAAAAATATTCTCTGAGAAAAAAACAGAAAATGAGAACCCTCTAAAACAAATATTGCGCCTGTGCACACAAAAAAATTGATATTTCGCGTTTTCATTCCATTTCAGCAGTTATTTTCATAAAGTAGAGTATAAAGTGGAAACAAAATAGAAATCTTGTAGCAAAAGAGGAGCTAGGTACAATTTTTAATGATAATGATGAAGAGAAGTACAGCTTGTACTAGTTGGGTAATAGCATAAACATGTATAACACATTCACAGAGAGATTTATTAATTAATTACAAGATAAAAAGCAAAATTACTTCAAGAGGTACCCTCGTCTATCCTTCTTTTTTACATCTTCATCTTTTCCTCTCTTCCTCCACGTAGTACTTGTACTTCCTTTACAACGTGCACCCCTTTATACTTGGAAGCAGTGCAGTAGCAAAGAAAAAAATAAGAAGAAAATCATTTTTTGACCCTCTCGTTTTCTCTTCTCTGTTTCCTTTATGCACTTGACTGGAGTACGCAGCAACTGTAGCAAGTAGAGTCTCAACAACAAGAAAGCAAAGGCACAGTTGTTCTTAATTAGTATTTTCTTAACTTTTTAGAAACTTTCCACGGGACAAGATACAGTGCTACACTTCTCTCTGAGTTTTTATTTCTTATCGAGAAAGTAATCTCCCCTTCCTTTTCACGCTAATGACATGGCAAACGGAGTATAAGATGATGAATGAATGGCCATTCTCACAATTCAGAATGATACATAGATGAGGGGAAAGGGTACAAAATGTAAATGAATAAATTCACGTTATGTGATCAAGGCCACACTTTAAAACTTGTTAAATCAACAAGGAAGAAAGCGGAACGTATGATAATGAAGATGATACTTGCTTCGTGGAAGAGGTGCACGTTTATAGATAGTACTATAATTTGCTAGCACGTTTTCTATCCGGCTTCTGCTACACGTGCAACGATTGATATTCCCATAATTTTAAATCTACTAATAGATTGTTGAACAAATGTTGTATTACAAATTCGATATATAAAGCACGCAAAGAAGCACATAACCTGTGTGTTGTGTATAGTAAATTAAGATCTTACTTCAGTTAATTACACAAACAAACAACAGCAAGCAGATTATATACGAGGATGTGCAGAACACAACATATCTATAAATTGGTTTGATACCTTTCCCTTCTGGTTCAACTAACCCGATATGCTTTCACTTAGCGTTTCACCCTCTTGAAGATATTTTTCAATTTCCTGACATTGTGCAAGGAAACAACCAGCAAAGGAAACGTGTTCCTGAGAAAAGTTGCTGAAAGAATCGTTTCATATTAAAAGTAAAGGGATTATAGATATGCTACCAGTTCTATGATTCTACTTATTTTTATCATATTAGAAGCATGTTTTGGTATAGCGCGTTAGACGGAGAATCAAAATATAAAACACTCTTAAAGGCTCCAAGTTGGAAGTGTTTTTCAGTTTTAGCTAATTTTCTAGGTTATTGATTAAGTACACACAAAGCTGGATAGTAATTAGCTCCAAAGCTTTAGAGCAGAGAGTGTGTTCAGCTTCAAAACGGAATATAGCGTAGTGTCAAGCGTAGAGATGCTTTGTAAGATCGTGAGAGTGCGAGAATTTTTGTACTTAAAGAGATAAGTTTTTACTGGAAAATTTTCAAGAGTGAGAAAGTCACTACTTTTCTCTTCTATTTTTCGACTAAATACTAATATTATTAAGGTAATAAATCATATTTTGTTTGGTGATGGCAAATGAATCTGATGCTATACAGAAGCACTGTTCAAGTGTAAACTTGTTAAGTGCAAAAAGGGTGAAACTATAAATTTCCTCGCAGGGGCTAGCACACAAATTTAAATACACAAAATATGCAGTTATATTAAAACATAATAAAGCTTAGATGTTTAAAATACGTACCTACACAGACTACAACTATATAGGCGGATGACGGATGAGTATTGTGAGGATAAGATTGTTGTACTTTATTAGCTAAATTTGCTACAGACTTCTGTTTACAGGAAGAGCTAATTCTAAGTGCACTCTAAGCCGTGCATTGTCAAATATTGCTATTAGTATGCATATAAATCTGTACAAAGAGTATAATATTCACAGATTTAACAAAACTTTGTATATATAGGCAGAGGTGAAAGTTAAATCCATACTTATAGCAAATAAGTTAGATTACTTAAGAAAGTTTAACTCAGCGTAATCCCTATTTCCAATTAAAACTGTATGACAAGAACGTAGCAATTACGCAAGTCACCAAAAACAAACATACAAGAATAATGCGCAGTTTGTTTACCAAAAAGGACATGCTGGGAAGTTGATTTTTATACGATTTTAAGTACAGAAAGAAGTGAAAAGTAAATCAGACTGCAACTTTTTACTGACAAAGTTGAAATATCCTATTATTGAAAGGGTGTAGGTATCTTAAAAGCTGGGTTGATAAGTGTCATTGTCACTATGGTATGCAAGTGTATGATATTATGACGAAAATATGGTTTTGATAGCATGTTTTGACAAAAATTTAATTTATACAAGACTTTAGGTAATTTGTTCTTAGGTAGTTGTAATTACGTGCTAAAAATACTCACGCAGGTTTTCATCTAATCAGCTTGTTAAAGGCATATAGAGGTAGAACAGGGTTGAATCTCCACGTTTCCGTAAGATTCTTTCCGTTTTAACATGAGTAGGTTCGCCTAAAAAGTCCATTATATACTTAACTCATGCTTCTTAATGATACTTAGCATAATTCTATATTTTACAAGGACAAGATGAATTTATGCTACAATAATTGTCGGAATGTGTATGAAAAATGAAGTTGAAAGATTTAACATAATTTTATGGAATACCTTCTAGGGTAAACTTGATGGTGTTCACGAGGCATAAAGTATAAAAATAGATTTCCAAAAAATCATTCTTAGACATAATGTTATTAAAAATTTACGGTATTTTATCTTCAGTATATAGTATATACAGTACTTGTACATTTGTAAATATTAAAATTTTTGTCAATTTCAATTCAATAAGTATAGCTTTCAATTTAAAAAAAATACCTTGAAAATCCTAAAAACACTCACCTTCAAAACTCAGACATGAAGTACATGGAGGACATGTAATCTGTATTATACAGATACCTTTTTATTACAGCGAAAAACACATTGGCTTTTCTACAAAGGTCAAATCATCACTATATTCTCTAATCATTTGTGTATATAATATGTTTATGTTGATATTTAGAGTAAAATTCTAAGCAAAAAATAAATTGTATGATACAAAAGTGGAAACAAGTGGCTAGGCCTAGCTGAACACAAATATTCATAAGCTCCTTTTATAGAATAGATTACTATGCTAATTATTCATTATTCTAAACAATTCTATAAAATAAACAAATAATATACATCTTAAGGTTCAAAAGAAAATATAAAGTGTGTGGTATGTACATATTATAATTCACAATTTAAAATTGCTAAATCCTCTGTGCTATACGTCAGATAACTTTCTTGTTAAATTCCAGAAAAAGATGCGTTACATTTTCTGCCAATGTTTTGTGCTTAGATAAGCAGATAAACTTTTTCTGTTTGTTCTGCCATCAAGCGTAAAGGTTGATGTACTGGATTATGTTTGGAATTTAGAAACAGATACTTGCCCTGACAAAATATGTAAATTGTGTAATACCCAAAAATATACAATTATATTATGTTCCCTGTAAACCCATATGGAAAAAAAGATGTGTAAGATGAATGGTAGAAGTAAATTTTATTGTGCAGTGAAGAAGAAAGCAAGGGAAAAGGAAAGAAGTGGTAAACAAGTTTTGTTTGTATAATCTGTTTAGAATATATAAATACATGTAACAAAAAGGTTGATGAGCATTATGTACAGGTTTTTTGTCTCGGAAATGAATGTCAGAATGTTACATTTTGCGTAACAAATACTTAAAACAAGATTGTTAAACGAAATAATATTATGCAATGTACGAGTCCCTCTGTAAATAAAAAATGGTATGAGAGCATGTGTCCCTATCTATGATGTTTAAACTGTACGGATTCATATACCTATAAATATTAATTACCCATTGTACGGAATAATATATAAGAAACTGATTAAACACATTAAAATTGTAAGTACATTTGTTGAGCTACAAAACATTGCAAAATAACTCCACAGTCATCGGTGAGTGGTTTGTTTATTACTGGCATATAATAACTTTATTTGGACGTGAATTTCCATGCTCCCATAAGTTTCTAAATTCCTGAAAAGTTAAAAATTACACAAGAACATGTTAGGCGTTACTTCCAGTGTTTAAGGTACAAAGGTGTTACATCACCTTGTTTTCTCTGAACTATAAGGCACACAAAAATTGTTCAGATTCTCATTTCATCATCATATATCATCATTTTTTCTTTTAGGTTCACTCAAGCAAAAAATGGGCTATTGCTGATATGCTTTGTAGTTGGCAATGATAGTGCTAAGGTGAATGATGCAATAATGGGAAGAAAGGTGAATGCTCCTTCGCCATTCCATGAAAAACAACAAAGGTGTCCCGACCTGTTTGAAAGCCAGCGAACCGCATAATAAATAATAACAATGTTACAAGGAGTGCATTGTTTTTAGGATAAAAAAAGAAGGTGAAAGCATTATGATAATGGTGGAAAATCTCCAGCTGTTTAATTATTTATTTCAGCTTACCTACACACAACCACCCGCACCCTCCACAAAAGCGAAACTCTACAATTCACTTTCTCGTTTTCTTTGCAACTCCATATTCAATACTACTGTGTATAATGTGCAACTATATATTTCCCTTTACTTTCACCAGTCGCAACCAGGCTGCCGCTGACTTGCTGACAAGCATAATAACGTATTGACCAACATTTTATTGTTATGATTCCAAGAAAAAGGGAAAAGCCACAAAAGGAATAGGATTTTCTCCTCAGTAGTATTATAATGCTCCATGTGTGAGAAAAGCAGGCAAGAAGGAGGAAAACGGCAATGAACGGTTTTGCCTTTGCCCTTCCTCAGTTTCCCGACTCCCGACTGTCTTGTGACCTATTGTTATGCTTGAGAAAAAAGAAACTGTTTGATGAAACCACATGCCTCTACCTCGAACCCCTCATGCCACTATTACCACTGCTGCTACCACACACCAAAAGCAGTAGCAGCAGCCAAACCTGTATCGCCCAGCAGGATTTCGCAGAAAAAGAACAAGGGTTTGGGTTGGACTTGAACATGATACGAAAACAATGGCGTATTATCAAGGAAAATGAAAACAAAACAGGAAGTGTTGTACAGAAGAGAAAGCTTCATAATAAACTGCAATGGCCAAAAGGAGGGGAAGAAGAGGGAAAACAAAAGGCACAAAATAATATTGTAGCTTCGACGCCCTCTAAGCACACGGGTACAAGAAGAAAGTGAAAACGAGGAGGACGCTGCTGATGTTACTGAAGAAAAGAAATATGATGACTAGCTATGCAGATTGTCGGATTCTGTGGCTTATATTGTCTAGCTGGGTCATATAGGTACAAAGCTTTTAGCGTTCTCTCTCTGTGTTTGCTTTTTCTTGTGTCTCATTTTCCCTTTAAATCAGTCTAGTGGTTTTGTGGATGGAGAAGATAACAAAGAAAAACATCTGTGTATGTGAAAGCAAAGTAGCATTATTGGAACCGGAACCGGAGGAACTCCGGATAAGAATAAGAAGATCAGATAGACGGGAAAAGTGCAAAGTCGTTTTTCGCCATTATTATTATCAAGTCTAAAAGATTGGAGACGTGTACAGAGTAATGATGATGACCCTTTTCATCTTGAAATCTAAGAAGTATACCTTTCATAAATGCTTATACACGTCCATGTTTCAAAATGGAGTATGGTCTGCCAGCATTTCTGTTAAGGATTTGTCTGTTCTCATCATTATTGCTCCTGTGAAATCTGACAGGTGTAAGTTCTGCGAATAACCTGTCTCGTTTATCGCTGCTCAGTTTTGATTGAGTTCCCTTTACACCTACTCACCACGTTTTTTTGCAGCTTTGATTTTTCTCCGATTAAAATTGCAAAAGGGAGCAGTTCAGTCTTCCAGGTTTTTTGTGATGTGGAAAGCAAACTAGCTTTTGTTATCACTGTTATGCAACGTGAGTAAAATATCCATGCAGCTTATGCAGTTTGAAATTCGTTTCAAGCCCTACTGCTGAGTCTTGGGTCTTTGACCTTTTTTAATTTGGCCATTAAAAGAACACAACATCCTTTGAAAGTAAGTGAATCCTTTGGTTTGTTTCAGAAGCATGAAAATATGTAGCAACTGTGCATGCAAACTTGCATAAGGTTTTGGGTAGTCCGACACCGACAGTGCACATAATTTTTACTTACAGAAGAAATGAAACCGGTGGCAGTAGAACTTTCTTAAGGATATCGTGGTCATTTCCGGTTTCCTATTGTGATAATCTTTTGCAAGACTTTTTTTGCTATCTTCTAGAAAAAAATGCAACCCAATGAAAGTAGGTAATCTCATTTTTTGCATCTTTTAAAAACGTTGAAAATTCACAAGTCAGTAGCAGCTATATTAGCCAACCATCTTACAAATATTCTTCTGATAACATTTTCATGAAATCTTGAATCAAACTAGACTTTTTTGATGCCATCTCGATTTAGATAACTTATGACTTTCTACGCGAATAAAATAATTACTCACAATTTTCATTATCGTTCAGATGCAGATAACAGTGATAAATCGCAATTTGTGACAAAATTGCACGTTCATTTATTCGCGTACCCATTCTTGTTCCTTTTATCTAAAATATCCGCTTCCATTCGACAATAAGCGACAACAACAACCTTGCAACATTTCTCCACTTTTTGCACCCCTTTGTCCCGTTGCTGTTGAATAAGTGAGTTGAGTGCTTCGCTGACATTTTTATGTAACGACCATGCCCGCATATCTTAATAATCTCCTTTCTTCTTTCTCTACTCTTGTTGTAATGGAATTAATGCTCTGCTACTTGTCAACCAACTGACCAACTTTTCTCCTTTTTCTCTTCACAACGTAATGACCTTCACCAGTAATTGTATCTTTTTTTCAATCTTTTTGCTTCACTCTCCTCTCCCTTTGCTCAAGTGCAGGTCACCCCAAGACCAGATTCGGACTAAACAAACTATCAAACAAGAGGAGTGTACCTAAAACAAGAAATATATAGTTACCAGTACAAGCAACTTACTTATTTGCAAGCGAGGTCAACTGAAAAAAATGGGATAAAATGTATCAAACGCAGCAGCAGCCCTATTCTCTCTCAACTTTACTTGCACTGTGCTAAGCTAACTAACACCACAGTGTAGTTCACAGGCCATTTGTACCTCGTAGGCATTACACATCATCACCTCCTTTTAAAAAATAGTGTGCAAAAAGTTGAGAAAAATATAAACGAGATAGCAATGTATGTGTGTACCAAGAAAAACAAGGGGAAAGCAAAGAGAAAGAGTAAAAAAGAAAGAATGAAAAGTGATGCCATAACTTTCTCCCGACGTACATTTTATTATCAAGCGGACCAAATAAGCCCTAAAAAATAAAGAGGCCGTCTGGGCTTTTAAGATTAGCGGTTGCAAGCCCTCTAGAAAAAACGCTTGTCCCTTTGAGAAATGAATCAAGAAGAAAGAAGAGGAGGAAAAAGTAAAAATCTCGCAATTTTTTTCTTTTTTCAGTTCTGTGCACTACACACACACTACTTACTTACTTTTTCACCCTTTCCTGGGTACCTATTTTAATATACAATATAAAAAATGTGTGTTTGTGTGCATTTGTTCCGTTTCAAGTGGAGAGGAGGAGCGAGAGAGAAAAAAAGTGAAGAATTATACTTTTTTCTCTCTGCTGACATGATTATGTATCTTGTTGTTTCTTTCTCCCCGGTTTTCATCAAGCGAAAATGTAGGTCGTTCAGTGTACCATATAGTAATAGACCGCACACACCACTTTCACCGCACTTATGCTCCAGCCTACACGCCGGTTTATTCCTGCAAAAAAATGAGCAAGGTTTTCTAGGTAGCTGCATGCGTTTTAGCCTACTCGCTGCTCTCCTAGGTCAAATCGAGGAAATGAGTGGAAATCATCGGCGTCATCATCATGATCACCCCTTGAGTTCATATGGATGAAAATACAAAATCCTTCACAAATTCTCTTGTTCATGTTTATAATATGATGCAGCATTTTATATAATGTGGTAGCAGCAATAGCAATAACACGCGGCAACTGGGGAAAGTAGAAAATGTTTTGCCATTTTAAGCTCCCATCGAAAAAAAAGCAAAAATAGAACAAAACAGCAACAACCTGTATCTCTTCACCAGTCTCATCCAATATCCAAAAGAGAAAACCTCCAAAGTCATTATTGAAATGGTAACGGGAAGCACCATAAATTTATAAGGATATGCCTTCGTGAAAATTCCCAAAAGTCCGGTCTGCCTGCTCATCACTCTCATTCTCTTTCACTGATTCTCTCATTCATTTTCTGGGGAGCCCATGTGCATATGTAAATACCCAAAATTTTATGTATCCGGGAAAAACGGATTGAGTGAATGAATGAGGCAGCACAGCAGCTAGCAACGAGAGCGGCAGTGGCCCTGTCACGTCAATTTTTCACCATCAGCCCAGCTCATTCAACAGAGCAAGGAAGAAAATGGACCGCGAGTGAGCTCACCCTAGACTCAACCCGTTTTTTCTGCGTTGTTCCCCTGAAAAATTTATCGCCGAGCTTGAGCTATGGCCTTGCAGTAACTTTTTATAGGTAACCACTTCATTTATACAACATGACATGGTAGACCGAGAATAATAAGGTATGCTTACAATATAAGGCTAGCGCAATCTTTCCAGGAATTTTTATGCAGCAACTTTTCAAACCCTTTGCAATTTGGTAACACTACCACCACCACCACCACCACAACCCCACAACAGTATAGTAAATATGATGTACTACAATGGAAGGCGAAAAAGGTCAAAACTATATACTAAAGAAGCACTAGTAGTAAACACGCGTACGTATAATCATTTTTGTGTAAACAGGCGAGAAAATAATAGCCAGGGCAGCTTGGTAGCATTTATGGTTATTATGCATACCATTATCACTACCTAAGCAGACACACGTGCCGCCCATAATGAAAAATGGGCTGTTTGCACTAAAACGGGGAGTTTGTAGACATGACCATTTTTATTCAGTTAAGTTTTTTACAACAGTGCATTACAGACAATAGCCTTTCACTTTCACAGTAAACATACGTACGTACATCACAAAATCACAATAAATTACAACAAATTTAGTATATGACTCGACTTGTTGTGTGTGTGTGCCTGTAATATATTGATAGCACAGTATTGTGCTTTTAAACTAAATTAAATTATAATTTATAATAATACAGCAAGACTAAAACACAAAGTTTTTCAATAGAAATTGTTTTTCGTAAATGATAAAATGAAAGCAGTTTAAATTATATATATGTACCAAGTAAGCATGCATTGCATAATGTTTTCCTTACAAAAATGTTTTAGAATGAGCTTAATAGCTCCTGAAGCTCTTGTCCATCAATAGTCTCAAAATCAATTTGCTTGAGAAATTCAGTGTCCGTGTCAGACTCACCGGAAGAATCCTTTCTAGTATTACCTTGCATAATGTTTCTACCAGTGCGGGAGCGAGCAAGATGGTGATTCCCATTATTGGCTTGCATTACTATGGACGGCGAGTAGAGATTGCTGCTGTTGTGGCTGAGGTGGCTGCCGAGATTGCTATGAACGCCAATACTGGTCGCACTTCTTCGCAACTGTGATTGGGGCAACATGTGACCATTCGGACTATTGCTACCCGACGATGTCCTTGACTGCTGCGGAGTGGTTATGGGACCGTGGTGCTGCTGGTAGTTGGGTGAGGATGGAGGTGATGATGATCCCGTTCTCAGACCCATACTTGTCGTTACTACTGGATTGTTATTGTTATTGTCAGCAGGGGCATCAGAAGCCCCGCCGCCATCAACAACACTACTCCCATTACCATTATTACCGTTACGGTTATTCCTATTCCCATTTCCAGGATGGATTATTTGTCCGTTAATGTGGTACGGGGTCGGAGAATCGGAGACTTGAGTTTTGATTCCGGCAATGGTCGCACCCAGTCTTCTTTCAATAGCGTCACGTTGCTGTTGTAGCTGCTGTTGAAAAGTTAACTGCTGCTGTTGTTGTTGCTGCTGCTGGATTCTTGGAATATTGCTATTCTGAAACTTTTTCTGTTGCTGCTGTTGTTGGAAGGGATTAATTAAAGTGAAATTTTCATTGGCTTTGTTACTTATAAAGGCGAGCTGCTGTGGTGGTGGTGGCTGCTGCTGTTTCTTACTCGCCATGAAACAGGTAGACACTCCAGGAACTCCAGGAACCACTACGGTTGCCGAAGTAGGTGATTTCTGGAGTGGCACTCGTGGCGATCCCGATCCAGGTATTAATGAGGGTGTTGGTGAGGTTTTGGTTGGAGAGACAGGGGAAGATGCCTTGCTACTGTTGTTGCTACTCTTCATTATGTTTAGCGTGTTTGATGCATTAATATTGTTGTTATTGATGGGTGAGGTACGTTTTCCTTCCTCAGAGAACCAAGGTGCTGCTGAGCAGTGCACTTTAAAATCCCTTCCCTGGAAAGAAAATAATTTGCAGAAACAAAAAATATATAGATCATTTCACTAATGATGTCTATGTCATTGCAAATTTTTAATCAAGTGGAAACTGAAATATTTTACATTTTATAATGATGATACCTACCGAATTGTAAATATTTCTCTCCAGGAATTTACAACGATCCTTAAAACTAACGTCAGGTCCCAATCCCAAAGGTTGTTGTTGCTGATTATTATTTTGTTGCTGTTGTTGCGAATTCTCCTTACGCTTCTGCTGCTGTTGTTTCAGCTTAAAATGATTATTCAGTTCATTGTTCTTCTGCTCCTCGTCATCACCGGGCTTCTTTCCCCATCCATTAAAAGTGCTCAAGCTTCTCGCTCTCATATCCCGAATCTGCCGTTTGGTCCAGTTCTCTTGTTCTTCCGAGTTGACAACTACCACCCCACCACCCACTCTTCTCTGTGGATTTGCCAACATTTCATTCGCCATCGCTTGCTTTTGCATGAACGTACTAATTATATTCCCCGCAGGTGTTGTTCTCCGTTTCATTATCTTCATTTGCATTTCAAGGGCCTCGGCCGTGTTTTGCTCCTGTTCCTCCAAATTTGCTAGATTATGATTATTGCCACTGCTACTCTTTCGCAATTGCCCTGGTCCAATTCCAAGTCCTCCTCCACCTCCCCTTCCAGCCATTGTCAATGCCGGAGATGGACCCCGTCTAAATCCCACATCCGACCTGGATCTCGTCAGCACTTTTTGCGCGTTAGGATTAGACGATGCCACACTGGCTGGCCTATTTTCACTTGCAATCTCTTTATCCCGTCCTTGACGGCATGCTGCGAACAGCTCTCCAGGAGGTACTGGATTCAACTTTACTATCGGGATTACCACATTTACCGTAGTTTGCGATCTTTGCAACCCTCCACCACTTCCTCCCCCGTTATTACCATTCTTTTGACTTTCTGATTGCATGAGAGCATCGTAAAACTGAGATCGTCGCTTTTCCCGACGTGACTGGTTGTTGTCATCTTGGTCTTTCCTGTTTTTCTCCAGCTGCTCCTTTGCCCTCAGGAATTCCTTGATCGACAGGCTATGATGCAGCTTTGAATTGTTCGGGTATTGCGTGACAGTCTTGTTATTATTGCCATTCATAGCATTATAGAATCTCCTCGAGTCATATATATCGTCTCTGGGAATATCTCCTTTAAAGCGTAGATAAATCTGAGACAGGTATCTGGTCAGTACGGATCTCTCCCCGTCTCCACATCTCACACTCTTCTCGCAGTCCATCGGCAAATGGAGGTCAAACTCCTCCTGCAGAATTTCAAACAGTAGCTGGTTCCTTATCATCGGGTCAATGTTTGGAGGGATAGGATACTCTGGAATGAGATCAGGCCGATACTTGTAGAGTAGCTTGTGTAGTGCATTGGCTCCATTGACAATGTCGCAAACGCTGCTTAAACCGCAGCTCAACTGCTCCTGCAGCCACCTCACCAAAAAGTCTTCAGGCATAACAAACTCCTTCCTTGCCTTATTATTCGGATCCCGTATTGGGTCAAAAATGTCCTGAATGGGTACATCACTATCAAAAAGGTACTGAATTTGTCGGGCATGCACTGCACTCATGTTGATTTTGGGGTAGCGCGTTCGAGGATCAACAGTGTATTGACTGTGATCTTTGTTCAGGTTTTCGGGGGTAGTTTGACCCAACATACGATAAACACTCTCCCTTTCCGCCAGTACCTCCAAAACGCTATTGAGCCCCTTTCCCCATTGTCTTATCATCCAGCAAGCGTCCAGAGAGCTAAGGAAACCTCTAGCACATCCACTTCCGGTGGGCCAAAATGGCTCCAGCAACGCGTCCCCAATCAACCCAATCAACAGTTTATGTCCCTTTCGCTGAACAGCTCGGCAGGCATTTTCACTCGCATACATGGTCGTAAAGTCAAACACGGCCACGTCAGGCTGGCCGTAGTGATTCAGTGCAAACTCTAGTGACGGCAAACGATTGTCCGTGGCAAACACCACAGCCTCCATTGTAAAACGTTGAAGAGCCTCTTGGTCCACATTTTCCGGGGAGAGGAGCAGCTCAGGCTCCGGAAAATCCTGAGAGCAAACACAATTTACTTTTTATGACTCTATCTTTTTTTCATGAAAAGGAAAATGATTTCAGCGGTTTTTATAATAATAAAGTTGTTTGTTATGTGAAACGGGATAATAAGGGGATAAAGAAAATGATGGAATAAAAACGCGAAATTGTTTCCTTTTTTTATCGCTCATCTCATCTTCTCTACTTTTTCAGCGTACCTGGTAGAGTACTCCCTTTTCAAGCAGACTCTGTTTCTTGGGAGTCATCACAAAGTAATGCGTTTCATCCTTGTAATAAACAATGTTCTCGAGGGCAATCCCCATCGCGTCATCCATATCCTGGAAGAACTGTTGGCGAAAAATGTAGCTGACTCCACTGATTTCTTCCACCTTTGCTTCGGCTTCCGTATGTTTATTTATGAAGTTTGCAGTGATGGCGATGGCCAACTTGGCTCGAAGAGCTTTTCTCTTGAATCCCTCCGAGGAAAGAATGCTCTGTCGGCCATCTGCACCCAGAACCACATCAAATTGGTATTGAGCCACGGGATGAGTTGGAGGAGTGATCTGAGCTCGCCACCCATCATCAACGGCGGAGGACATGGGTTCTCTAAGACCTTGAAAGCCCACACCTTCATAAAACTCCACACCGAGGAGAAGGGCCACTTTGAGGAGAATGCATTGAATTTGCCGAATGCTGATATGGTCTATTGAACCCGCACAGAATTTCCCGTAGAGAACTGCAAGGATATTGTCGGCAAAAAATTCATCAATCAAAAAATGCTCTCAAGCAAAAAAAAACTCTAACCAGTTTGCATGGAAGTACTGCGCAACGTGTGGCCAGATAAAAAAGGCTGCTGTGCAAAGCTGGAGATTAGAGTGGAGAAGCAAATGATGAAGAATAATGAATACCAACAGGGTATACTATTACGGGCTTAATAAGATAAAAGTAAATTGATTTTTACAGGATAAAGCAAGTTGGATATAAAAGCTCAAGCTGCATTGACATCAAATACTTGTATGTAATTTTCAGGTGAAACGCAGTAAAGCAACCAAAGTGCTGGAAAATGCAATCGCAACAAAAATTACCTTTTGCACCAAGCGCCCTTAAATCCGTTATTACAAAGGGCCACAAGTGGAGCACATTATTTCGCGACAACTTGTCTCGCTTCTCAATCACCACCACCTTGGCTCCCAGCAGTTGGGCATCGATAGCTGCTCGAAGGCCACATGGTCCTGCACCAATGATAAGTACCTACACACAGGAAAGTAAATTTACTAGGGAGTCTTTGCAGAAATGGGGCAAGATGAGACAAGACGTCACAAAAAGCCGAAACACATTTCCGGTGCTTTCATCTTTGTCTGGTATTGTAATGCCACACAATAATCAATATTTATACAAGTTATGATAGCATCCCTGTTTTGTCTACAGGAAAGGATCGGAGAACAAAAAGAATTGGATTGAGACATAGACATTATCGTCATCATCCTTTTGTGAAAGTTTACCTTTGTGTTTGCACAATATCTTCCTCTTGCGTAACATTTCTCCGCAGCCTTTTTCTCAAATCTCGACCAAAGCTCTTCCGCTCTCCAAGATGGAATCTTGCCCTACAAACGTCCACAAAAGATAAAAGAGAGAATCGTTCATACTTCCATATTCCTTTTGTTCGCACATTTTTGTACACGTTTTGAGGCACACATGAACCCTAACATATCATTCATTTACGCAAACCAAACATAAATATATACATGAAAGTTTATACTCTGTTTGTGCCACCCCCTCTCTTGTGGAGAAAAAAATATATGCAAGTAGGACCTTTCACATTACAAAACTATGTTTTTAAACTAAGGTATTCCTACACACACTTTGTTTTTCTCTAAAATCCAAAAAACTCCAATTTATTTGAAAACTTTGTATGTGCTTCAGCCTTTTTATTCTTTTTTCTACTGTTTTACGTCTACTAACAGGCTCAATTTATTTATCGAGGTCGACTAAAGAAAAAAAATTATGCAAAATGCTTCAAGGAGGCTTTACATATTGACATTTATGGATGTAAAAAGTTTCCTCCTCCTTTGCCTATTCGGTAGTTACTTTTTTCTGCTGTACTTTTTTGTTCGTCTACATTACACATTACATAGTATGTGCTGCCGTTACATAGACTAACAAAAAACGTCAAACAAAAAGATTTTTTGGCAAAAAAAGTCAAACCGTTTTATTTCTTTTGAAACCACACTGCCATTATCACTACCACTTGTACAGTACAAGTACAACAGTTAGTTTGGGGATTCAATGCTTTTGTTCGAAGCGATAATGTTAGCATTGTACTGGATAGCCGGATGAAATTAGGTGGACAAAGATGGATACTTCCATGCAAAGCTAACATTTTCATCAATTCTGGGTACTGATTCGGTTTATTTCTACCGGATGTGTATTGTTCCTTTCCAGCGTTTAGTCCACAGGATGTGGAATTGTGGAGATCATCCAAAGAAAAACTTTTTTATATTCATTCAGTAGAACACAAAGAAAATTTTATTCCAATGTTTAGCCGTTAGAAAAAATAAGCCTAGTAAAGGGTTATACAATATATAGTAGTGCGCGTCTATAATACTACATCTTCCGCTTTCTATTCATTCCTTCTTATGTTCTTTCATTCAGACTCATTCATTGAATCAAAGTGTTTTTTGTAAAGAAAATGTAGAAAACAAGAAAAAAACTTGAGAATTTTTGTTTTTGAAAATATATGAACAAAGTTGTGCTCTTATAAGATGAAAATATTGCTGTGTGTGTAACGCACCCTTATTTTTGGAAAGAATTCCTGGAAATTCGTCGGTACCAATTTGCATATTGAGCAGAGCTGTCTGTACAAGGCCAATATATCTTTCAAAGTGCTGGCGTTACAGAACTTGTCGAATGTGTCGGAGGCGAGGGCTTGATCATGACCATGACTTTTCCGTGTGCCTTGCTCCATAATTCTGTCGTTTCCCCTTGTAAACACCACTAACTCTTCAACAACAACAACTTAACTTGGTAGAGAACTGGCGAAAGAACGAACATAAAAAATATAGAGACGTGCGTTATGTAAGGCTCTTTCAGTTCTTTGTTTGTGCACACGCCAGCGAGAGAGAATGAATAAAAAACGCGCACTCATTCACAGAAGCCAGAAAAATAAAACCAACAAAGAAAAAAATGCATAATTTTAGAATGTTTATTTCCAGGAAAGTGCTGTGAGGATAATAAAGACATGAACATTTCCATGAAAAAAATAATCACGTTCTTTATAAGTTTTGCATTGTTCGCTTACTACTATTTGACTAGATCACATAAAGATAAAACACCATCTATATTTTATCTAATCTCACATAAAGCTTTGAAATCAGTATTTGTTTATATTATTTTATTGAAATAATCTCTTCTCATTTGACATAATACGAAAATTCTTCCACCAATTAGCAGAATGTCTGCCTTTGAACTTCACTTGTTAATGAATATTTCTAAGAAACTCAACAAGTATAACTCTGCACTTTCACATTTACCACAAATTCCCACTAATTGGCCATTTCGTTAACCCTCATGCAGATCAAACAACTTTGATAAGAGCAATCACCCGCTTTCGTTTTCATGCGAAAGAAATGAATGAATGAATATAAGTTTTTTTTTCGTTGCACTTGACTAGTGACTAGAGTCTTCTTCTTTTGTTTTATTGCTTTTAGATTGAGGGTCGCTGTCGGCGTCACTCTATCCTCCTTCGCTTCTTCTCTGCTACTTTTGGTAGCAGTGACACCGTGTCCAAGTTTTAACTGGGGTTATAGAACAACACCACAAAAAATCTAGATGATCATCGCGATCATCATATCATCCAAGTCGGCATGATGAGCTGATAATGAGCATTAACACACTACGCTGCTTATTCTGCTGCTTATTTCCTCCCAACGAACCTTCTCCTCCACAACCACAACGGCATAAACATACAACGCAGCACAAAACGCTTTACGCTCTTGTGTGTGACTTCGTATCTTCGTTTCTAGATCGCTTTACCACGCCATTCTCATCGTCATGATCATGATCAACGTTGCCACAACTTTAAACAAGTCCTATTTAGGAATATGGGCTGCTCCTCGTCTCATCTCCTCTTGAGTGATGACCATAATAATATAGCACGCCACGGCGACTTTTCCCACTAAAACAGTCTAACAGCAGCAGTAGGAGAAAAAATGAGATTAACACGGAATTGGATGAGGTGCCAAGAAAAAAAATTTGCAAATCATAATAAATACCTTGCTATCTTTATTTCTACACATATACATACACTCTAGAGAGAAGTTAAAACTAGCACTATTAAAACGTACCCAAATGTTTCATATAATTCTTTTTTTCGCAGTTGCCTATTGGTTTGGACTAGAAAAATTTGCAACGCAATGACGAAAATGTTATGTTATTATGAGAAAAATGATGCTGATGATGATGATAATGCATGCATTTGCAAGCCAGTGTGCAGACTATAGGCTACTAGCACTCCACCACAAAGACAACTCTCTCTGGTTCTCTGGTGTTTGTCGACTTGCTCGTAATAATAGTAATTTTAGCAGTAGAAACAACAAAGTTCTCATTTTCCCGAGAAAAGAGAACGCTTAACCATGTGTGTGCGCTTCTGCAAAAAATACGGAGATTTGCCAGAGTCACCACTCACCACACGAAAAATCACATTCGTTCTATCTATCTCTCTTTAGCTTTTATTATCTATCTTCGTTTCTCTCTCTAGACAATTTTATTTATTAGTGTTTATAACAAGAACAGTGACTGCAACCACTAATATTACTGCTGCTGCTGCTAAATACTATACTAACTCAACAAACGAAACAAGCTCTAAAATGAAATGCAATATTCTGTTTGATTTCTGGCTTTAAAGCAAAACTGCAACTTTGTTGGGACATCCTTACAATACGCCAAAATGCATACAAGGAGCATTTTTGTTAGCTAGCAGAGCATTTTTAGTACGTTATGAGACCTCATTTCATCACATTTACACCAGAAAATATAGAAAGAATCACACTTTGTCTTTAAAACTAAAAAAAGCTAATTTTTCACACAGATAAGATACTATCGCGATATTGCATAGAGAATGCAAAAAGGAGATGGACGCCACGGACACTTGAGACGCAACAGACTTATTTTCAGTTCTGTGTGCGCAAACGGAAAGGAACACCTTATATGCATATGATCTTATTTTTTCTGCTGCCCAAGATAACTCAGAACTGAGTTTTAGTTTGTTTTTGTGCTTGCAACAAGCAAAAACATACACACCAAAATTTACTATTATTATCGTCATCTCACTCAGCGTTTATTGCTAATATTATACTATCATTTTTATTATTACTACTAAAGCTAAACTACATCAAGAATATTGCCATATGCCATCCTTTGTAACATTTTGGCATACAGATCATGTTGCTCATATAGAGGCTGTTTTGACAAGCACACAGAAGCAGCAGCAACGTGGTAAATTAAGGTACGCAAAGAACACACATGGCCCTATAATAGGTATTATACCTGCTACCTACTAAATGCATGTATAAAATACGAAGAAATAGACAGTGAGAAGCAGCGTTAAAGAAGAACGGAAACCCCTTTTTTCAAAGTTGGCTATTGAAAGCATGCCAAATCCTCATAAATGGCAAACTTTACTTTCAGAGGATTTCGTCGTTTTACTCCGAGCTTTTCGAGCAAAGATGATGATGATCATGTCGGTAAAGTAAAGTGGTCTCGGTTTTCGTCTTTCTACGACAACAGGCTTTGGTTGTGGTGTGCACGTTTTTTTCTGCTGTTGTTTTTTCTTTATAAAGTATTGCTCCCATACATCCCGTCATTCTTATCATCATCCCCATTATCATCTGCACTTAGCCTCTTGGTGTTTCATCAAGTCTGTAGTATCAATAATGTTCCCTCCTGTCTGTCTTTTCTCTCTCTTTGAAAATTTCTCACGAACGAAAGAGAGAGAACCGAGTTTTTAGAGAGAATAGAATTGTGCAAAACTTTATAAATAGAATTATTATGTCGTTTCCCTAAAAAAGCTGGTAAACTAAAAGTCAAAATGTAAATACAAGAGTGCATTGTATCATCAAGAGAATGAGCATCGTGTGCGCGAAGAGAGAAGAATACTGCACATCCCTCCAACATCACCTTACTCGCTTTTTCCTCCAACCGTTTTGTTGGCGATGTACTTATTTGGAAGACGATGAAAGAGAGACAAGATAAACTTTGAAACTTGCAAATAAACGGCAGAGTTGTCGGAACAGCAGGCAAAAAGGCAACTTTTTTTGCGCTTCCTCGTAAAATGTAAACCCTGTGACTTGTCACTTGTATGCATGGTCTCAGAAGATGATGAGACGTGTGGAAAGCTTAAGATTTCGGAAAACGGAGAAAACCCAAGAAACCACTTTTGAAAATGGTTGCAAAAAATCAAAAGGCGTAGGTAAAACGGTACGGGGGAAATCACTCGTAACGTAGTAAAAACTAATAGCGTAGTAGAAAATTTTTTCAAGGAAGCTTTACCACAGCCACAGTAAAATGCCGAAATTCATGTGCCGCTATCATCATGAAAGAATATCTTTCGCAGTTTTTTGCGCAGCTCTAACGGATGTAATGTTCGCCACAATTATCATATCATCGGAGAAACATATCGCATCACACGCAGGGACTGCATGAATAACTACGTCAGCCAGAAACCGACGAATAAAAAAATTGTATTTTTTGTCTTTGTTGATGATCATAAATAAAACTAGAAATGTTTTTACCAGCTACTAGACAAAATTGTTATATCTTTTCCGTCGGATTATGTTACTTTTATGCTTCTGAAGTTGCGGGTTTGTTTTTGGTTTCGTGTTGATTTTATTGCACGCTATAATCTAAAAGCTAAAGTAGCGTAAAGCCTGAAAAAGGTGAGACTGTGAGACGCTTATCCAGTCATCGTCATCACCATCATCGTCGTGTTTTTTTTCTGTTGGCTGATTCCAAACCAAACAAAATTCATAGCTTATCGTTTAAGCTTCTACAATGCAATATATGATTTTTGATACTTCGTTCTCGAAGCTCTATTTGTCCAATTCAGTCATAATCATTCTCTGGGAATAGGCTGCCTGCCAAAAATATATGAGAACAAAGATGAATTTTGTGTTTGTGCAAGACAGCGCGAGCACTTGGAACATAATGAGCCACTAGTATGCTCTTGTTTTGTGAAAATAGTAATTCATGAAACGATTCATATCTGTTGTGTGTTTTGTTGAATATTATACAATTATGAATGAGACGCAATATTTTTTCAAGAGACATCAATTATGCAATTACAGCAATAAAACATTATGCTCTTTTGATAAGCCAGACATGTAGTTAAAAAATAGAATAAAGTTGTAACTCTTTTTGTTCAAGGATCTTGTATGAAAAAATTGGAGTTTTAGCAAAATATCATCATTCCCCCTAGATTTTAATGATGCCTTAAGTGTACACGTCATCGTAATTCATGTCATAGGCGGAGTGTGTGCAAGCCCAAGCAAACACATATGAAATATGAGCTACCTATTCAATTCAAAGCATTTTGAGTCATAAGGAAATACTCAATTTTTTAAGTAAAACTTTAAACGTGAATGAATGAGCAATCATAATAGAGTAAAGGACCACCAAGAATGGCACTTTAAAGGGCTTAAAACCCAACTTGTGGTTTGGCATGCTTGCTTGCAAGACTTTTTCACTTTAACGTGAGCCTTTAACTATCCCACATTAAAGTACCTGTTTATACTGAAACGCGCAAGTCACCACTTAAAAACCACAGCTAACAGTAAAGGATGAGGATGTACGCTTCTCACAAATCCTTCACTTAGGCCCTTCATAAGTTTTACTACTCTCATAAATTCATTCATAATATTTTCGTTACTACTGCACTTTTAAAAGTAGGTATCCACCTTTTAAATGCATTACTCATATCCTTCATCATGCTTCAGTGATTTTCCTTTCATAAGACAAACGGACGTGGATGTTGCCACTGCTGCTGTATGCATAAAACAAAAATGAAATTTGACTATGACGTTGTGTTGTGGTGGCTGATTCCAATTTTGGGCACAAAGCAATTAGTAGCTTGTCTTGTCCACTTGTCAGCAACCATTTAGCATTTACACTTGGGAACTCCCATGCTAAAATGCTATTTGTTATTTTGTTCACCTGCGCATGCCAAAGGTTAAGTTTGATATAAATTACTCTTGCCAAAAAATGATTCGCAATAATAGTAATTATCTCTCATGTTAATTACAAGAGATTATGCGGATGCGTCTACTTTTTTGCACACGGACATGATTCAGGATGATATTGAGTCATAATTATCCTACAAGACAACTACATAATGTTTGTTTCATGTAAATTGTGTAAAAATCCACTGTTCTACCTACTCTTACGATCTGTTTGCTTTTTGTCTTCATTTTTGAGGAGGATGCAATAAAAATTGCACATTTTTTAATGATAAAAGCAAACACACAACAGGGTTATGTGTTTACCATAACTTTTCCTTCCTTCTTCATTCTTGGCGTTCTGTGAAACAAGTCAATAGTCAAGAAAGTGGCTACTTGAGAGAATTGCACAAAAACTGTTTTGTACGTGCATCCAAGAGAGGAACCAAAACTTATAGGGAATTTTACTTTAAATGCAAGAAATCTGAACTGTAGCAATAATATGGACAAGGTAAGCAGTAAACAGGAATGTGAATGGCTACCTACATTTTAATGACTATATGTGCTTTATTGGTGGAAGAAACCTATTGACATAATTTTGATAACCGTGGGACCATTATGTGTACAAACACATAACTACCGCAACAACCGCCACCATCCTCATCACACCGTGATCACGGTATTTAGATTACAAGCACCATATAATATTGCACTTGCTGCAACCAAAAATAAATCTTTTGCCATGGCCTGCATTGCTGCACATCCTCCTTAGTTAGCTGTCTTTGGCGTGGGTAATTGATCTAGTTTAACCATGGCTCATATATAATGCTGACATGATTATGCTCATTTCACGCCTGATTTAACTTCGGCATCATTGTCAAAACACTGTCTATATAGAATTTTGTGAAATTTTGCAACAATTTTTGCCATTACGCAATGCACTTTTCCTTGTAATATCCGTTTTTTTTTCGATAAAAAGAGATTCAATTGTTGAGGATTATTTTTGTCATGTAACCAGAAACCCTAAAATGTTTGCATACTGACGTTGTTGCCTCTATAATATGCAGATGAAAGCTTACAAAATTCTTTGGTGTACATTGCACTTTTTTATGTTGCCGTCTTTCAAAAACATCAATTACACAAAAACAGAGATTTTTTACTATAAGATGCCAAAGAAAAGAAAGGAAATCGTCTATAAAACTTTTTTCAAAAAGAAATACATCTACAAGAGTTTTCATGTATTTCTTACATGTCATCTCAGCACCACCATCAATATGCAAAGTGTTGAAAGATGATCTTAGAGTTGCAATAGGTTTTATAGCTCAGAAAAACTAAGCGTTGATGATTACTCTGCTAACGTCATCCGTTTTGCAAGAGAAAATACGAAAGTGAATCCATGTAAAATTAATCGCACCAGAGATTATGGATGACAATTCGATACTTAGAAAAATGTCGCAATCAAATCATACAAGAGGGAATCATGCAAGTACACACAAAGGCAAAAAACTATACTGAAAATGTGTTTAGTTTCCATTTTTGTTTTTTATTTTTACTGACGCTTACGATTTTTATTTAATTTCCTCTGCGTTTACTTTTTTCACGCTGAAATGTAAAACAGTAGTAGTAGTAGTATATTATAGTTCATAGTAATAATAATAATAATAAACATTTTTCTAGTACAGTACACAGTAATAAAGTGAATGAGTGTATAATAATGTAGTATGCACATGTTCTCTTCTCTGAAACTCTATGAAATTCATCATCATTTATATTATATTTAAGGTTGTATTCAATAATATAATAATTAATTTACCTATATCATCATTCAAAAAAACCTAGAGATATATTTTAACCTTAACTCAAAAAGCAATGAATTATACTCACAATCATAGAATATATAATAATAATAATTACATAGTTTATGCCGTAGTAGCAAATCAGTTGTTTCAAATCTCATCTTCTTTTCCGTATTTTTTTACAAATTACTTTTTTTTAGATCATATTAAGTTTTTATTACTTTTTTTCTTTCTTTCTGCGCAGTTTCATATCAAGTTCACACTTTTTGTGTTTGTGAGAGAGAGAGATAGAGGATGAGACGAGACTATATTAACAACCGGAAATACATTACAATATATATTTTTGTTATATCCCTTCATATTTTTAATATGTTCTTCTCAAATGCAATTTTTTAAAATAATTTGTTGTAACTTGATGAGATGAAAACAAAAAACAAAAACCTATACAATGTACCTATATTTATGCATATAGATAATATATTTATATAGTTTAGTTCTTTTCCCGTAGTCAAACGCAGCGTGTGTCTGAGTGTGTGTGTGTGATGTGAGAGTGAAGGGATATTCTCGTCGAGATGGTTCATTTATCGGTAGCGTACAAGAAAAGAAATTGCTGTTGTTGTTAATGAACATATTTTTTTCTGCTTTCACATCTGCTTTCATCTTCATCACTAATTTCCCCAGTAGGGTCCTGAATTGTACTTTTGCTGGCCTCCTTTTGGCTGACCTGATCCTTGTCTGGAAACATTACCGCTTTCCTGCAAAACACAAAAGCAATCAAGTTTCGTTAATTTTCATAGTGTGAACCGGTTACTCTTGATTATAGTTTATAAAATGATAAAAACGAAGACAAATAAGAGACTTGACGTCTAGAGACAAAGAAACGGAAATGATTCTTAAGTTACGTTAAAATAAGTAACGTCAGAATCAGAAAATAACGAAAAACGCAAATTAAGTAGAAAAACAAGATGCCGGAGTCTACTAAAGTTTAACTAACATCCATACAGAATTATGCCCTAGGTTCAGTTTTTACTGAATGAATTAAATACTTTTCTACATGGCTGTCTGACAAACAAAACTACGGATTTTTCTGCGAAATAATATGCCTTGATAAAAATAAGTAAAACAAGCAAACAAAATAGAAAGAAAAGAAATAGAGACTTGATGCATAGGAAGGGTCTGTACAGGTTGCTGTGTCACATAGATGCTGTAGGGTGGCATGCCTCCGCCACCAAGCTGGTTTCCCATTCCCTGTGCTGCTCCCATGGATGTATAGCCCCCTCCGGTTGATGCGCCATATCCTCCTTGCTTATCGTATGACTGGAGTAAAACAAATAAATCATTTTTCATCAAACATCGTCATACATGCTTCCAAGTTGGTAATGACACAAATTAATCTACTCACATTCATTTTGTTCATGTGTCCTTTGGCATAAATGGACGAATTTATGTCAGTCGATTGCGACACCCCCTGCGTGGTTCCACTTCCCCCTTTGGCAGAATTGGAGTTGGGCCCAACTCCAGAACCACCACTGTAGGAATTCTTTCCACCAAAATCACTGTTAGGTCCACTTTGACTTCCATCGTATGCGGTATACGATCCTGCACTGTAGACACTCTTATTCTGATACTGATGATTTGACGCTGGAGCATGCGGGGCTCCTGAGGCATTCGTTGCGGCAGCCATAGGTGGTGCGGTGTGATACATTTGGTGTGGAGGCGCAGCAGCAAAGTGGTACGGCGTTCCCGGAACCACTGCATTATTTCCTAAAAAGTAATAACCGGGTACTGGAGCATTGTACATGGCCTGCTGCGTGTTTCCTCCCGCGAGATTCGAAGGCACAGGCGACGCAGTCGAACTGTCTGACCTGGGGAAACGCCCGTCAGCTCCTGTCGAATACGCTTGAATAGCTGCCCCATCGTTTCTTCCAGAAACACCTGGTGCACCGGGAACTCCAGCTCCTGCAAATGAATCATAAATTACTTGCGTTACTTTTTGACTGACTTTTTCAAAAACTCATAAACTAAAAGAGCTTCAACTAAAGATCAGTAAGACATTGGTGGTGTCAAGGTTCTCGACATGGTCTTTTTAGAGTAGCAAATATCTTTCATCATAATAATTTTTATCCCTTTACATAAGAATAATTTACAAAGTAGTGTTTTAAGATATGTGGCAGTAATCTTACCGAAACCAGCGGCACTTGCATCGTAATAACCGGAGAACTGAGGTGGAATTCTAGGAACAAATTGAACTGAATTGTCTTCGAAACCATATACTGGCGCTTGGACGCTGTAGAAGGCTGGCACAGTTCCTGCTTGACCTAAAATGTACTGTGGCTGCATCATCATTCCGGGCGGAATGCCCCCTCCCATCTTTGACGTTGCTGTGCTATTTGCCATTGAATTTGAGACTGTCGCCATTTTATTAGTACTGGAAGTCGTACTTGCTGTGATCACTGGAAAATATAACATATCTGTAGAATCTACATCCGACTGACCAAGACCCTCCCAATCTGTAAGCTCTTGGATCTGGGTATAAGGATTTTGTATACCTGCACCAGGCTGAACACCTGAAGTCAACTGAGCTGTTGAGATAGCTGCGCCGCCGGCAGTGGACGCCGCAACATTTAAGCTACTATCATTAGCATCCTTAACACTAGTTGAACCAGACAGGGTGTTGGGCATCTTCGACCCATATGAACCGTACTGACTCGATCCACCGGAACTTGCTGCGTAACCAGTCGAGTTGGTGCTACCCGAGTTAGCACTATGATGATAATTGCTTGGAGGCGCTGCCCCAGAGTTACCATACGCCGCATGATTCTGCGTTTGTTGCACCTGATTTTGACTAACGGCACCCGCAGTCATCGCCGTCTGGGGTTGCCCTTGAGGCTGGTTGGACTGAACTCCAGTGGGAACTCCAGCAGGCTGTGCTCCGTACGCAGTCATGGAATTCATTGTATGATAACTTGGCTGCTGTCCTCCCACTTGTGTAGGCAACGTTGGTTGTTGAGAACCGTAAGAGGCTGCCACAGGCACACCAGGAGCACCTGCAGTCGAGCTGTTGTACGCACCTCCAACCGGTGGAGCTGTCGCCTGAAACCCTGGAGCGGTAGCAAAACCCGGCGCCCCCTTGCTTCCGTACGACACAAATGCAGATCCCGTCGTTGAACCAGCATTGACTGCAGCTCCGTATGAGCTTGGTCCACTTGGCTGTTTGGTTGGCTGACTTTGGTTTAATGATGAAATCGAATGCGAGTCCATGCTCGGCGATGAATTACTTGGAATACTTGCTTTGTTAGTCTCGTTTAGTGAGGCGGATTGGTTCACTTGAGAAGTCCTTTGGTTCTGGAATGGTGAGGGGTCTGTTACAGACGAGCCCGTTTTCAGTTGTACTCCGTCCTTGTCAGTTCCTGATGGAGCAGAGAAAGTGTCCATCTTTGAAGGCGCTGAACCATACAGCAAACCATCTCCACCCGCCTTATTCCCGTGCATCACCGAGTTGAAAGTCACAGACGAGTCGGAACCAAAGTCTAAGCCTCCAAACTGAACGTCCAGAGTGGTGACCGCGTTATCTGGCATTTCTACCGCTGACGCTGGAATCTGCACGAAAATAACAAACAAACAATGATTAATAAAGAAATATTTTTATTATTTTTATTTGAAACTATATAACAGTTAAGAATTTTCATTACCTTTGATGTTTGTGGACCACGCGCCCTCTGAACCTTCTGTCGTTGTGGTAAAGCTTGATTTGACAGTCCGACCTGATTGGAATTTGTATATGAAGATTGCAGATTTGATTGCAACGAGGCTAACAAGTCAGCTCCTGCGTTGTTACTGACTCCAGTGGAAGTATTCGAGTTGGTTTGCGGCTTTTGAAGGAGCATGTTGATGTCAATGCTCTGGCCAGGTACAACAGCTGAGCCTCCACCTCCACCCCCTCCACTGTTCCCAACACTGTTGAGTCCAGCTACCACACTGCTCATTGTGACTCCTGGAACCGTTCCGCCTGTCAACCCGTCCGCCTGACTTGCACCCGACCCCATTTTGTTGAGAATTTCCGAATTCCCTGCGCCACTAGTGGAATTGGGTAAGTGATTTGACGGAGGCTGCCCTCCCACATTTGTCGCATCAGTCAACGGTGCCGTTCCTCCGGGTGCAGTCTGCGTGGATGGTGTGAATACTTTTGTTTCTTGCAACGACCCAGTGTACTCCTCATTGTCCCAGTCTTCAGTCGGTGGAAATTCGTTCCAGTTGTCAACTTTCATCGGTGCAGCGTCCGGTGTTGCCTCAGCCTGACTATTTTCCCATACGTCAATGGTGTTATAATCATCTCGACCTCTCGTCCGACTGGAGAACATGCGACCGCCTCCAGTGCCACCTCTGCCCCGACCTGGCCCACCCCTTCCTCCTCGACCCAGTCCGTTTGTAGACCTGCCGAAGCCACCACGAGATCCACTGGATTCCTCATTCTCTTTACCGCTATCTGTCCTGCCGCCTCTGCCGCCACCACGTCCTCCACGGCGAGGTCCACCACGACCACCCCTATCACCTCTGCGAGATTCAGTCTGACCATCACCCAACTCACCCTCTTTCCTGTCAGGTTTGTCTCGATCCCTCTTCTCTGCACGATCACCGCCAGCTCGTTCTGAATCCTTGCCAATGCCCTTCTGCTATTGGAAATCAAAGCAATATTTTATTTTATTATAGACATGTACAATAACTTTAACATGATTGCAAAAAATTGATTTCTTCTAATTGAATGTCTTGCATCACCAGCAAACTCACGTCTTTAGCTGCAGTGTTATCTGCCTTTTGTGCTGACTTCTGCTTCCGCTTCTTGCCCGCTTGAGCCCATTCTGCGTCCAGCGACTGGCCACCCCCTTCGGTAAGCAATGTGATAGCCTGCTCGATGTCGTACTCCCTACTGTGAAGCGCCATCGAGGCCTGATCTTCGGTCGTTCTGGCTATCTCCATCACCTGCCGAATTTTCTTCTGCAAGTCTGGATCCTCCGCCCGATGTGTATCCATTATTCTTGCAATCTGAATCTGTTCTGCTGTAGGCTGCATCTTCGGCATGAGATCAGTTTTCTCTGGTTTGGATGCTGAGTCTGATTTGCTTGACGACTTGCCTCCTTTCGGGGCACTGGAGCTGTTTACTTTGTTGTTTGTAGTGCCTCCTTTGTTACTGGAGGCCCCTCCTTTGGCGGAGGGTCCTTTTGTCGCACCGGAACTCATCTCTCCTCTGTTAAGTCTCTCTCACTCACAAGAATGTTATCTAAGTATCTTTAGTCTGGAAATATAAGCACTGCTCAAAAACGCTAATCCTATGTACAACGGGTATGTACAAACTAAAATTACCTGCAAAACAACAAATCAAACATTACATTAGATCCACTAAACTAAAGGTAAAATTACAAAATATGCCAATGCCACACAATCTACAGTTCCCTGACCTAAACCTAAGTAGGTATTCATCGATAAAACGATAAAATCAATGAATCATCCTCTTTGTACTCAAAATATAACCATAAAAAGAACAAAATATCAACAACTTGATTGCGCCTTGCCTTTCTCAATAACAATTATGTTTACTGGTTTATACTACAATTACAATTGCCCACTAATTAACAGCTCAACATTGTTTCAACTAATCGATCAAGAAATCAATAAAAATGAACAAGGAAAAACAAGCGACAGCAGCGTCACCAAAATTATCAATACTGATGACTCATGTGACTCACCTACAAAGAATAGTAAAATGACAATAGCCAAAACAATAGTTAAACTGCGCACGCTGCCAGCGTCAACCTAAAGTTGAAGTTCAGATTCTGAACAACAACAGCTCTAGCCGCCACCACCACCGGACTTTCTTAAGAACTAAACTTGAAGTTATTTTACTGACCTAAAAAACTATAAATAGGGTTTATTTCCAAGAAAAAAACGAAAGCAAAAGGTAAACAAAAGGGACACAAGAAGAAAAAGGGTTCCCTGTTGTTTATCAACAATGCAAAGAATTATTAGAGAGCCGGGCCCTGATCAGAAGCTGACAATGACAACTGACATGTGACTAGCGACCATTTACATTTCTCAGAACTTCAGATCTTGTGCCATTCTTCTTTACCGGTAAGCGCTTAACAGCGAGCTACTACCTAAGACCGTTTAATCCCTACAATTTTCAGTGACAAACTCAGAACTCAGCTTAGAACCCAAACGGCAGTCAAAATGGACAAGCTTTCTCTGCTCTAGTGTCTACTGAGAGCTGTCAACTTTTTCCGGGGAAAACCGACAATCGGCCCTTAACGATTTATATCATGCCAACAATTTACTAGCTAATTGTTCAGTGTCCACTGGCTCTATAGCCAGTGAAACGGGGTGCAAAGCACGCATCTTTCTTTTGGGATGAAGTTCAAGGTGACCCTAGACCAAAAAATTTGCCTTAAAAAAGGGTGCCAACGCTACATGCTCAAATTGAAGAAACATTTTTTTCTTTGCGGTTGATCACTTACAGTTAGAGCATTAAAATACTATTGAAATAGTAACTAACTAACTTGTTATGATTATTCCTTTCCTCTTAAAAATATATGATTAATAAGTCGGATAATTAAGATTTTTTTTGTGTGTGGATGTGGATATATAAAAGGTGGCTTATAAGCAGAGGATATTATTTTTTCACCTACCTTGGGAACTCTCTTGCGCTACCACACAGGACAGGACACAAAAGATGTAATGAGAAGTTGAATGAAAAGCATAAACTTTTGGCTCAGAGCTCAACGTACCATCATCATCGTCATCGTAGTCATCTCGGCAGAATAGCATTTTAGTATATAGAGCATATAACATGGCATAGTACATAGTCAATTTACTTCACAGTTGAGTTCCGTTCTTTTTTACAGAAAAGAAATGTATATAGCGCTATGTTGGTTTGTGCTAGTGCATTATAACATACGAGAAATAATTGTACACTCAATTTTTAGAATTATTATTATACAGAGAAAAAAAATTGTTAAGTTTGAGGCATACTACAAAGACTACATAACATGTTGTAAGCATATTTTTTAGGTAAGGGATGTAGTTTTCTGAAAGAAGAAAGAATTTATATGCGTATATCTCTGTTAATAAAACGGTTTTGTGTATAAAAAGGCATAAGAAGTTGCAAAGGTAAGTTTTATATGTGAGAACTGTGTGTACTGTACCTACTCTACTCTACACACATCACAGGAATTGTGTGCATTGCTAAGAAGTTGCATTGCATTGCAAGGCTCTTCTTTTGTACAAAAGCTTTTCCAAATATGTTTATGTGTAAAGTGGTATTAGTATTGCACAGACAACAATTTTGAAATCGGTGAGTAGTAGTACACCGCTGAAATTCGAGGAATACCTATGCTATATGATGATAACATGAGATGGTAATATACAATAGTGTAGTTTTTGGTATAGATTATGTAGCATGCACACTCAAAATTGTATTAATCAAGTGATCTGTACCGTGTGTACAAGTAATGTGAGTAAACCAAGAAAATTGTATTATAAAGTGCAATGTGTGTGCACACAACAGAGACTCAATTCAGGGAAAAAATTCTCGAGGATGATGAAAAAGGATAGAGTGGAATATATAAGAGAGCTCCTCGACGTTCTTTCGGGGACGTAAGAGAGTAGAAAAAAGTATGGATTTGTTTTGGGGAGGGATAGAGGGGTTTTGGAGAGGATAGATCGATGTCTGTTTGTCCACAGAATGAAATTGGAAAACGTTTTGAAAATGAGCATTATGTAGATTAAGAGATTAAGAATGAAAGGCAATAGGGGTATTTTCCAACATTTCATTTCAATGTACGAAAATTAATATGCTAATGAATATCTTTGTAATCGCTGATTGTACAACTTTTATGAGTAAAAGTCTTCTTCGTGTCATGAAATGCTGTAGATTTTCCCAATTCTCCGTAAAGCACAAGGAATTATTTGCTCTTGTGACAGAGTTCAACTTTTCATTTTTGTTCCATAGCCCAATTCAGTTTTAAAATTGTCATGTTTAGAGACATACCATGATAGGTACGGGGTAAAATAATAAATTATTTGCAATTTCATATTTATTCATATTTCATCATGATACTCATGCTGTCCCGGTCTTTCGCTACTTTGTTACTTTCTTTGCATCCTTTGTACCCTAAGCATATTATAGAGGATCACTCACCGAGCTCCTCACCAACACAATATAAAGTGAGAACTAAGGACGCATAAAGCTTTTAAAGCATACAATGTTGCAGCTCGAGATGCATATGAAGATATACACAGAGATACACAATAAAGGGAACTTTTAAGCCATTTATGTATATGAGTTTATTTCTCTCTTCTGTGTATGTGTTTGGTTGTTTGTTCTGAACTGAACTTTGCAAAAGGCGACATCCCCATCAAAAACCGAAGAAAGAACGCAAGAGCGAGCAAGCAGCAGCGTCTTGTCTAAATTACCTCTTCTACTTCTCGTGATATAAAAAGGTCTATCCACAAAATACGATAACTGGAGCTTACACAAATCCCTGAAGGTCTGTAAAAATCTCGTGCAATCCTCCCTCGTTAATCATGTTCATTTCGTCATGATGAGCCACACTGCTCCAGTGAAGGCATGATTGTCATGCCGGTTTCTGATGTAATTAATGAAACGCTGAAGCACCTCTATGTACGTCTTTTGTATAGCCCTTGTCATAATAATTTCCTGGATATTCACGGCAGATGACCTGTAAAAATTCTCTGATTCGCTGAATCTTCTATTTTACAAAGCCATCTAGTTTACAAAGAAATGTAGGAAAAACACTGAGCTTCAGAGCTGTCGCTTGAATAACTCTTAAAAAAGATTTGCTCTTTTTCCGAGAAAAGGATAGGAATAAAAAGTGGGAAGACACTTTTATGAAAAAAATCGAACATATCTAGGCATGCATATTTTATGTACAAGCATTTTTAAAAGTTAAACATTTTCAGCGAATATGTATGTCATTATCCATCCATATAATAGGTTCTATACACTGTAGTTTTTACACTTGATTAATATTGCATGCATTTTGCCCATACAAACGTCCAGCCAGTCCAGTCCGGCTAAAGCGAAGGACGTACGCGCTTGAAAAATATATCACCCATCTAAAAAACTCCCAAATGGACAAGGAGTGCATATTTATTGTGCATGATAAAACGAGGCAATTGTGTATTGCAGTTAGCATAGATTAGCCCTTTCTTTTCTGGTCCTCTTTTTTATATAAATACCTACCTGTACATTATTGCATATTTATTATGAATGAGTAGTAAGGCCTGTTGTGTGTACGTGATGGTCAGTACGTATACGTGTATAAATAAATATAATATATCGAATGTCCAACCCGGTTTCGGAGGAATAATGATGTGTGATTACTTGGCCTATTATATAACGCTTATAGGCTTGACCACTACCACTACGTACAAACAAAAGCAAACAGTTTTTCAACCAATTTAAATACACATATTAAGTATGCAAACATCATAATATCTGAAACAGGTAGGCATACTAGTCAATTTTCGTCAGAACGGAATTATGTATTCGTCACATTAGTCACAGTCACCACAGTACTCATAATAATTGTATGCATTTGAACGCAATCACATCGTTTTATTTTCACACTCATATAGTAGTAGGCAGCAGCATCATAATAATATTATTGCAATGCAACGCTCGCATAAATGGGTTGGATTTGGACTGGTGGACAAGTGAGGCTTATCCCTAGAGAAAAAAGCCGTAAAAATCAGAATGAGAATAGGCATCTAGGCGTACATTTTTTGTCTATTTTCTCTTTGTGTGCTTGATAGTGTGCATCATTCACTATGCAGCATTGTGAAATTCAAGGATTTTGATGGAGAATGGAGAAAGATGCTAAAAGTAATGTCTTTGTAAAAGTATGATGATATGTGTTTGTGGTTTCGTTTCGATGCGTTTGTTCTGTACAAAAACGTTACAAAGCAAGAGATGCGTTTTAAAGCATTTTTCATTACTCTTTCTTAAGCAAACAAAGATTGTCGGATTCATTCGATCAGTTTCGTCTTGCCTTCTTTTGCCCATTTACGTTTTTTTTCTTGTCTGAAAAACTGAAAACCACAACTGCAAACCTGCAAACCTAGCGCTTTTCTTGTGTACCTGCTTGCTTCATATGAAAAAAATGAAGGTTTGTCTCAAAAAAAGAAAGAATTGACGTTTTGCCTTAAACAGAAAAATGCTTAAAAATATCAAGAAAACCGTTGTTAATACAAGGATGATGATGATGATGATGAGAGCATGTTGTTGCTTTACAAGTAATCCATGTACAGTAATGTGGGAAAAAGTAATGCGTAATAGACTTCGGCTTGCCTAACCAAGAGATACATCCTCTTGTTTTGCGGTGCAACGATGATGGCGGCGGTGGTGGTTATGGACCAGTAGTAAGTCTGGTCTGTTGCTATCCATGCCAAAAATCGAAATTGCGTAGCGAAAGAAAAGAAAAAATAATATGTATGTTTGCTGACAACTTTCGTTTGGTGAACCCTCTCTTCCCTGTCCTGTTGAACTTTGGGATTCAACGGAGAATGGAGAAATGAAATCCCGTGCTACACATTAAATTTAATATTTATTTTTGTGCGTTTTTGTCAAGTAAAGCAGTTAATACTCAGACAGTGTACTAACTGACATGGTTGACATGAATATTTGTTTGTGATGCACGAGTGAATAATTGGGATGGGAGTTCTCTTTGAGAATGATAATATGAAGGTTTAAATGTCAGTAACATCAGTAGCGAGTTGTGTACTGTGTCGATTTAGTATGATGAAAAAGACAAAGAACCGTTGCTACACTTCCTTTGCTCTATCTTTCTGTAATATAAATGACTATCATTATGCTGATATCTCATATTATCTCAAGCAAACTGCAACATTTTCCAAGAATACTGATAAGGATGAAAAATGAGAAATCACTTTCATTCTATATTGCTTACATTTAGATTAAATGCCAAATCAGAGTCACAAGTCACACATTCAGCACTGAAAGTAAGATTTCGTATCAATGTTTAGTTGGAAAGTGATGAAAATATTATCGAATTGATTTTAACCAAGTATGTACTGTACATAATATGCAAATCCACAACCAATAAAAAACATGCAAGTACGGGAATACGAAAGGGCTTTTATTTTTCTGTTTTTTGCTGACTAGTTTAGTCTAGACAGAAAGTGATCATAATATATAAACGTAATGACAATTACAAAACACACTTGTATGACTACAAACTTAAGTTTCTTTTGGCAATGTAGTACTATACGTATAAACTTTATGATTGTATTAAGTCAAAACATTAGAAGCTTGCTTGAATAAACATGGCTTCAAATTGAATTACACAAAATGATTAAATGCTTTAAAACAAAAATAAGCATGCTAAAGTAAAATAAAATGTACTTTAATTAAAGTACTTGTTCACGCAAGCAGCAAGACAATAATTTTGACAATGACATTCACATAAGAATAAACAAGACAATATTTTATGATTCGTAAGTTTACAAAAAACCAAAATCAATTGTTTCTGAATTATTTTCTTTATAACTTTTTCTACATATTCAGAACTTGCATTAATTCATTTTGTCTTAAATAACATTAAATTTTTTGTATAACATTTATCCAGTTTTCGGTTGTATAATTCAAAAGTTTCAGATATTACCCTTACAATACAATTTTTGGCTTTTTTATTAAAGGATTGTCGTCACATTTTTCTGATTAGATGCACAATTACGCATGACTTCAATGAATGTACTTGTACATTTATATATACAAAAGTCTACTTCCCGTTGTAAATTTCAATTAGAAAATAAAACATATTTTGGCTGCAATTAAGCAAAATAAATGCATGGGAAATTCACGCGTATCAGTATTTTTAAAGTCAGTTTATTTACGCATATTAAAATCTCTGGGCTTTCTCTAAAAGTTTAAAATCTTTTTGTTCTTTTGTTCAAGTTTGTTGGGTTGAATTTCGTTTTTCTTGTGTACGAATGCATAAGGAGTATTGGCTTGACATATAAGCATTTATATAGACAGTACGACATTGTAATTACAGCACAAGAATTACACACAAAATCTCTATAGTTGAGATACAGCATTTGACACATTTGAAACAGGTACGATAGATTGAAAACGAAAAATATACAAGTTAAAATTTTTTAAAAAATACATAACTGCTTTATGTAACACACACTACATACTTTTTACGAACATATAGATTTGAATTCATTAAAAAAGCTTTGATGATACAAAATTAATAATAAACAATATCATGGCACAAATGGAAGAGAAAGTATTCATTGTTTAAAGGAATTGTATTCTCAGTAGGATAAGTTTTACACAATACCATATAATCAATAAACGTTAAAAATGATTTCATTGTGTTTGTGTTTTATTGCAAAATTATAATGAGTATATGTACGGATTTGTATATAAGAACAGCACATTTATAAAACTTATCAACTGCTGCCGCTGCATAAATATCTACTTCATGACAGTTACCTACATTTTTACATGTATTACCTTTTATTGTTTTAAAACAAGTAATACTTCAAATAGAAACGGAGTAAGTAAACGAACGTAACCTTAATGCAAGTAAAATACAAGCATTATTAACTTCATCACATTCAAATCTACAATAACACTAATGATATCAACATACTACACTAAAATATAGTAGTATCGCTAACTTTTTATCAATCTCTCTGTAAAACGCAACAAAACAATAATTAAAGATATATAGCTACTGAGTTTTTTACATCTACTATCTACAATATCTGTTTTTATCATTTTTTACGCACCCGTTCAGGTAAAAATCATATTATCGTTGGGAAGAATATTAGAAAGCTATTTACATCGAAAACGTTCTTCAAAGATGCGACACACGAGCCGAACCAGTGGATGGATAAGGTGGAGGGTGGTCTATCAAATACGACTGTTGAAACACTCCGGTATTTATTCCCTGCCTCTCCAGCTCCTTCCAGTAGTCATAATTGTACTTCATGTGTTCGATAACCTCCGGAACGTCAATAAACGCTAACAGATAAAATAGTTGAATTTGTTATTAACTTTAAGTGAATTTTAATCGATTTTTTAATCGATCGAAAGTAAACGGATAAATACTTTTTCCTCCGTAAAAAGAATCTTACCGTCCCAAGCTTCATACATGTCTGCAACGAAATAATCAACAAAGCCGGCCTGGGATTTTGGAATGGAGCATGACTTCCTGTCAAACATGGGCATAACAACAGGAAGTCCTCGAGCGGTCTCCTCTTCCGTTTGACGGAAATACTCCTCTGCAATCCTATTTGCCCATTCAACGCACAGTTTCAATGGCCGGGTTGGATTGCTCACGTCCGCACATTTGATCAGCATCCTCTTCACGAGCATCACGTTATCCTGTGTGATCAGCGTTGAAATGTCTGGTTCAGTAGGTGTCACCGGTGTTACATCCAGCGTGCTGCCACCAGCCTCAGCACCCATGCCCATGCCACTATTGCTGGCAGCCTTCTCGAGAAGAGGTTTTGTGAATACGTTCACAAACTTGGAGAGATGTTCAAAATGCTTGGTCATTTCGGTGGCCAAGACCATGTCGATTACGCTCTGCCTTACAACTTTGTACGTTTGACTGTCTAAATTCTTAAAAATATTGACTCGGGGATCACTCAGTGTCAACTTGAAGGTGAAAGCGGCATGGTGAGATTCCAATACTGAGAGGTCATTGTACAGCAGGGCCAAGTCGTTTCCAGAGTTCATCATGAACGCACTAAAACGGCATAAAATGCTCATTACAAATTCATTCATTCATTATCACCTCAGCTTGAAATTGCAAATCAATTTTTGCTTTCACGCACCTCGTTTTCCCAGGATGGTCGACATCATGAACAGCTGCCGCAACTAAGCTGATCACCTCGTCCAGTGGCTCCAGGAACGCTTTGAGTCGGTCCGTCGAAAGAAAATAGGATGTGGACTGGAATATTCATAGCCACATTATAGCACATATTTGTTTTCCATCAATGCATTTTACTAAAGCACTTCTTTTTGCGCTAAAGGTTTATCATCAATAATTGAGTCTTCAGCACACTTCATGCCACACGCTCATCAACATCATCATATTTCATTAGAAAGCCAACGCCGGCATTTTAGATGGATGCCAACTGCTGCTACCAGCCTCAAAACTACTTACTTTCATGAGAAAACGATAAGAGTGTAATAATATCCGAGAACATAATTAATTCTCCCCACTTACTTGTAAAACATCAGCTGCATGAGTAGAGTTATGATACGAGTTGGACGAGTGGTAGTTTGCCTCAATAAGCGTCAACCAGTTACGCAGAGTTGCCTCATCAGTATTCAAGATCTGTGCCACACCAAACCTCGCAAAAATTGTCATGCCTAACCAAACCAGCGGCCTGTTGAAAAAAAGAGAGAAAAATCACATTAAAACTTCTTCTCTTCCTTATTTGCATCATGTTACATTTTTGAAACTTCATGAAATTATATACGAAGTAATTGCAGGAAACAGTCGTTTCTAAAACCCTGTGAGGTCTCAAAAGTATTTTTCGCTACACTTTTTTCCATTAAAATAATGCAATTATGCATTTTCTCCTAAGCGTAAAACTCATGTCATGAACCGTTGTATGTACTACGTAATTACTTCCTGCTTGTTTCCATAAAAAATCTTTTTTTCATTTTATACAGCGGAACAAATTGGTGGTGGACAAGCAGGTAGCAGGTAGGTAAAAGTTTGGACCAAAATCACTTCAATTTAACAAGTTAATACTTTTCCCTGCACGCAGCAAAGCTTCCATCCGAAAAACAGAGGGTCGTGCCATTTTGAAGGAAAACCCGATCTTCTTACTTAGGTATTTTATCTTTCTTATTTGAGCACATACGCCGATACGCCAAACCCTATACTACCACCGACAACTATCCAAAAAACTTTTTGCCATCTCTTTCACACACCTCCAGTCTTTGGCTATTAACGAAAGCGCATTTGTTCTGGTTTAGTTTAGAAGTGCGAGTTCCTAGGTACAAGATGGACCTTGTACGTCTCCTGGGGTGAAAGCAAGTTCAACTATGCCACTATATCTGTCGCTACTAGTGTAGGTTACTTGCGTTGACGATGATAAAATAAAACAGGAAAAGAAAGCAAGAGAAAGCAAAATGTCCAAAAATTACTTGCACGAACACGAGCAGAAAAAACTTTACTTGTTCAATAAAAAATCTTACAATGAACCGACATTCTAGAGGCAAACTGATGATGCTATCAATTTGTACATGCTTTCTTCTTCGTTGAAGTAATTAAGGTATGGAAGATGTGATGTGGGGACTTAATAAAAAGCAAGATGGATCGTGAGCAAAGTTGCTGCTATTTTTATGCTGTCCTCCTGTCCGTTTATAACTTTTACTCAGGCATTTTCTCGCCCCCATTTGTCAACTTTCTCCTGTTCACATAATGAATAACATAATACTAGCTTACATCACACTGGAATATGGATACAAGAAAGAACAGAGAGAAAGCAACAACGGAATAATAAAAAGGAATGAAACAGTACACCTTGTTGTTTCTTTTTGTCCTTTTTTAGTTTTGTTCATTATTTGCCGTAAACAAGTTGTCCTTGTCGTTTCGTTTTATACTTACAGCCAGACGACAATAGTGTAAACATCATCAAAACAGGTAAAGTTCCAGGTATCTCACCCTCTTTCTCGTTGCTTCTTTGATATGATTTCTTTCTCTTCTACCTTTCTCCTCTCACATTTCTTAAAACTTTTTTTCAGGCAGACGGAAAAATTGGCAAAGATATGCAACACACAAGTGTACATGTTATGCTCATAAAAGGATATTTAATATGTGCTTTATTATTATTCTGGAAAGCACACAATATTTTCCTCCTTTCAATAAACATTGCATTGTGAAAGTAGTTTTCTTTCTAACTTTCCAACTCTCAAAAACGTCGTTGCAGGAATTTCAAGGACACAGCCAAACAACGTAAATAATATGACACTGACTGGTGTGTGGCACGTGTAGAATGATAATTTCGATTACAAAACCATTTTTTCATTACCTCTTCTCTGTAATCTCCTCCAAAAATATGATGTCGAATCCCCACTGCTCTTCCGTTTCCAGCAGCTTCTGTAGAGCAGTCGGAGCTTCAGCTATGTCCGGTAGAGAGGGTCTTGGGGCAAGTCGAGACGACGTGTTCTCATTCGAGGAGCGTCTTCCCGTGGACGACTGGTTAATGCGCGGAGTCTGCTATTGGAAAGGTAAAGGTGTATAAACGGTATTTTCCAACATACAAAGAATTTTACTGCACGCATGGTACACATAAATATCTGGCATTCATAGTTTTTGTTGCGTTATATTTCATTCTGACACATCATTACAAGTCTAGAAGTAAACTGACCGAAAGCAGGGCTCCAAGAAGATCTGTAGTCAGAGGATCATCACTTCTCGCTTTGTTTCCCTCAAAGAACTGCGGCGAGTAGAGTTCCGTTGTTCTCAATATTTCCAATACTTTCTCCAAAGCTTGGGCAATGTACAATGGACAGTTTTGTTGGGCTGCTGCTATTATGTTGATTACTTTCGTGATCGGCGCTTCTATCGTGAGGGAATGAAGTTTTGCGAGACTTTGTCGTCTCAGGATTGAGCCTTGAGTTGGCAGAAGGTTAGCAGAAAAAAGTTGTGCAAACCATTGGGGAATTGGAGGAATGAATGAAGGGTGATGGTATGGCAGGAGAACAAAGGAAAAGAAAAAAAAGGACAAAAATAGGTGATACGGTTTTCCATTGTCGGATTTCAATAGGGAAAAAATGTGGACGTGGTTGTGGGTAATGAATGAATGGGACGGGAAAAAGTGTAACAAAAAATACAAAAAATGCACTCAATTAGATAATTGCACAACATGACTAAATGTACGATTTTTTCTAAATGCTAAAGCATAATATTACATAGAATATTTGCACAATTGCTTTTGCTAGTAGGCAGAAAGCTTCAAGGCTCAAAGGTAATAATAAAGTAAAATAGGAGATGCGATGGGGGAAATAAGCATCTCACTCAGCTTCTTTTGGCATGATGATGATGCAAATTCCCCCAATTTGTTCGTTGTATGAAGAGATGGTAAAAGAAGGAAAGGAAAAAATTGCAATAAGAGAGAAAGGGATATCAAAAAGGCTTTTTGCACTACATACAACATTATAAAATCAGTAAGGTAAGAATCAGACTCATTACTGTCATTGCTGATGGATTTGATGTCATACGAGGCCTTCCTGAGGGATTTCAAGCTGCCCCGTGGCATCGGATAACCGGCATCTTGATTGGAGGTGACATCACTGGAAAAGCTCTTCTCCACATATGAGCTCGGCAAATCACCAATGTAAATGTAATGGGTGGGGCCTTTGCAACTACTGTTTGTTCTACTTTTAGCTGCTGGCGGTTGTTCCGCTGTCGTCGGGGACGTGCCAGTGTCAGCTACAGAGGATCTTGCTGTCGCTCCTTGTTGGTTTTGGTGACACGATCGAACACCTCTTGGAAGATGACAGTTATAAGGGAGGATTCTTGACGTGAGATAAATGGGTTCGCCAGTCTTTGGGTTGTAAACGTAATTGCCCTCCCATTCCTTTCCTTGGGAAATGTCGGCCAAAATGTGGTCGTGCATTGGAATGCCTAAAGATGGTCCCGTGGCAATGGTGGAGGAAGACACGGGCAAATGGGTGGGAGGTGACATTGCTGTCGGTGAGTTTAGTGTGGTACTGGCGTCAGCAGTTTGACCCGGCTTTGTGGAAACTATTGTCGTTTGAGAGGGGGATGTGGACGTGTGCATGCTGCTGCCTGTTGTCGTCGTTGTTGTCACCGACTGCTGTTGGCTGGCAGTGGCTCCGTCCGTTGGCTGCTCTATATTTACCACTTGATGGGTTGTGAGGCTGCTAGTGGCGGATGCGTTTGCATTGTTGCATGCCTTGTTTTGAAACTCGTGGAAATCACAGCCTACAACTTCATCCAGGGAGTAGCCGACAACCTTCTCATAAGCTCGGTTTACAAACTACAGAAAATGACATTGAAAACGATAAGCGAGTGAAATTATACTTGAGTTTATTTGCGCTACCCTGAGCACTTGCGCAAAAACTCTTACTATGGCATACCTGGATGCGATGGGACGTGTCTGTAATAATCACTAAATCTTTACAGCAATCTAATGCAGCTGCCAGTGCTTTCGCCGTACATAACTTGATAGCAGGTGCCATTACACATCGTTGATACTGTGCCAATTGGAACTGCCAGTAGTTTGAAGACGTGATACCAGCGTCTACTTCAATCTGATCGGGGCAAAACGAGAAACATAGTTTTTAGTATACTACCCTTACCAGAAACCAATGCCATTCATTATTCATTATACTTTCTCATTGCTCGTTAGCATTAATTAATTGCTCAGCACTTAAACTTCCATTTTACCTGATCAACACCAGCATCCAGGAGAACATTTGGGCAATCACTTTTGTCGTAAAACCTGTAGCATCGAAATCAAAAATACATCATGATCATGCTTCCATTTAAGGAATTTGAACGTTGATGATAATGATGCATTGTTCGTCGCAACAAGTTTGTTCATCAACAGGTTTTGTTGTTTCAAGTTTCAAGCATGTTGAACATGAACAATGAACAAAGAAAGCTACAAATATGAATAACAGGAAAATGTTCAATAATATGCTAGACTGAGTTGCGTCTGACGTAGGAATAACTCTGACCTGTTCACAATTCATTTCTCAATAGGAAATTATACGTTGGTGTATTAATTTCTCCGCCTACACACTACAGCCTCTAGTAAAAGTTTTGATTACTCTAAAAATATTTTACCTACGAAATTGCTCCAGTGCCTGTGGGAAAAAACTGCGTTACCAAAATTACTACTATGTATTGCTACTACTACTGTAATAAAATGGAGCAGCGGAAATTAAAAACTACTAGTAATCATATTAGTGTCTAGTTGCCAACTTTTCCATACATTTCCATATGGTCTAGCATAAAATCATAATCTCTTTTCCCCTGACAAATTCTTCATAACTTCTTTTCCATCTATGAATAAAGAAAAGGGAGGAGCAGACGGAGTAGGATTTCCCCCGGAGAAGTAGTGAATAGAGAAAGCATAAATAATACATGGACAGCTAACCTGAAAGAGTCGCCCAAAACCATATACAATATAAGGATGTAGGTATATAAGGTTTTAGATGACACATATATCCTACTTGAGTAGAAGTGGAAACAAGACAACAAGTAGTCTTTCTGCTGACGCAAGAAGAGTACGAGATATGAGATGACTTGTTGAAAAGAAGAAAAGGTAAATATCCAACAGAGAATAATATCAAGTACACAGTCACTAGCATGTCGCGTACTAGAAAATGACAACCAATTCTATAGACTTTGCCAAGGAAAAGCAGTATTGAATTCAAGTGTGTATTCCCACTTTATAAGGAAAGTATGGAGAAAGTGGCAACTTGACTTGACTCAAACCTCTAGATAACTCAATGGGAAATTGTCTGTGTATGTTTACATTATACATATAAATATGAATATGACTTTTGTATTTTACCCACCGGGGTTTTGAAAAATGCCATCTAATTTTATTAAGGCATGTTTCATGATTCTTCCCTGGAAAACCAAATCGTTCAAAGGAGAAAAATGGAGAAAAAATGTAAGGCTTCTTGAAAAAAAACTGGCATATTTTTCTAAACACAAGGCACAACTCAAACTAGCTGTTGGAGCGGAATGAAAATGAGCGAGTGTTTTTGTGAAATGAAATGAAGCACTTGAAGAAGCGACAAGAATCTGTGAATATTTTCATATTTCACTATTATTATGCCATTTTTACTATCTTGTTTATGAATCTGTGTATGCTTGTATGTATTCTTTGGATTAAAAAGAGATTTGTTTGCATGTTTTGAGAAATTGCTTACGTTTTCTTAACGAACGCTATCACGATCAAAACAGGATTCTCATCTTTCAGTCTCCTGAAAATACCAAATCATTGAAATTGAATTCAAACTTACGTAAACAACTTTAATTTAATTTGGTTTTACATGGCTTTTATGAAATCATATTTAATATACAAACATCATAATGAAAATCATACCTGATAATGGACAGTGTATTCTGCGGAAGAAGTTTTGGCTGTCTGTAGTCCAGAAATAGGAGGTCAAATGCGCAGGGGTCATACTCTGCGTCATTCCACTTGCCCGACGAAAAAATGTCTGATCTCACAGGAGTCACTGTCCAACCCAATTTGTCCGCCCCAATATATATACTGTTGTATAAGCTATCCTCCTTCGGAAACGCCAGTCCGAGCTAAAAGTATAAAAGAGACACAATCTTGATAATTCAACATTCACAAGTAATTGGAGTGTTGTACACTTGTTGGGAAGTGAACTGGCGAATAAAATTATTTTGAAATCTGATAGTTCTCCATTCAACCTCTATTCTATCTACAGCCCCACTCCACTACCCCACAATAACAGAACCGGGGTAACCTGATACTCACGTAGAGCTATGAACTAAATGGCATCTACATTTTATGGCTCTTTTGTGATGCTTGTCACAATTGGCCTCTCAACAAGCAGAATTTGCAGACATGCAAAGTAAAACCCTATTACTTGATCAAAATCTCCATCTTATCTTTCAAGTTGGAGGAATCCGGATCTCACATTCAATTAGTGATCCTCCTCAACTCCTCATCTCTGTCTTTTCCTTTTGCATCATTTCTTTATAGTTGAATACAGACTACTAGTATGGTATATATAGAAAGCATAACGTCATTTGTCATGTCAAATTCGTTCCACTCAATTATTCTCTTGCCTGATGATATGGTAAGGATTTCTCGAAAGCCTTCTCTCTGACTCGTAGAACAGATAAAGAAACGTCTGTGCTTGTTATTTCTGCAAAATACTACGAACTTGGGAGAAAACACGCAATCTAAAAAGTGCCATATAATCAGGCTCTTCTTGGGAATGAAGGAAGTATATAAGCAGCCCTGAAAAAGCGAGACACGTTTGTTATCATCATCAGTCTCCACACAGCTTCGATGCTTCACTTAGATTCTCCTCAAGACTTTCTTACTTTCCCCCTTACCCCTTGTCAACCAGCCACAAAAGTACCGATTATAATGTACTGCAGACAGAGCAGGAACATAAACCTAACTTGTAGGGTGTAGTTTCCAAACTTGAGTCAATTTTTGGACGAAGAGAAAGACATTGGCGGAAATCGCAAGGAACACACACAATGATACGTATACTCCCACGCAAGGTTAAGATGTTGAGAAAGTCAGATTTCATGTACCAAGAGTAGTTACACAAACTCTTCGTGCACACGTTGTTGCCATTTTGCAGTTCATGTCAGGTTACCATTTTTGGTGATCAACAAGTAATGTATGCATACATGGATGGATTACGTATACGTATTTTGAGTTTCATCTGCTAAAACAAATTCCAAATTGGTTTGTTACGCCGTTTCCTGATATGCGCTGTTGTTGTGATCATTTCAACGATTTCGAAGATTTCAGTACTTTCTGCTGCTTTGTTGCTTTCCTTCCTTTCCAAAGGAAAGAAAATGATTTTGCTTCATTATATTCAATTTCTGATAGCTGACTTTGCTCGAGAATTGACGAAGAGCAGCCAATTTCTAGAGAGCTAACTTAATTTTCTGTCGAGCGTTTGTGCAAGAATCGACCCGATTTTATACACTACACCTACATAACATAACGTAACCGTTTCTCAGTTTTTTTTTGTTGTTGCAAAATACACAAACAATGTTAAAATTGTGATTGCTACATCTACCTCATTATAAATACGCTAACGCTAGTTCCAAAAGATTTTCTCAACCATTTTTCATTCGATGATGTTGAAATAGACAAATAAAATAGATCAACAGAGTTTTGTATGTGTACGTGTAGTCCTTTTGCAAAGATTGTCAAGAAAAAAATTGATGCATTGCCTTAAACTCTCCATATCTGTCTAACATATATGTAAGCACATGGGATCCACCTATTTTTTTGCGAAAGTCTCTCCTGATATTCCTTTCCCTTGAGTGGATCAAAATTAGAGAATGCGATTCTCAGAAACCTTCTTAAATCAAATCACATTCGTCATATCAGAGTATTGAGCAACCTATGCCGATTATGATGGTGACGAGGATGATGATGAGAGCATGAAATGGAAAATTATAATAAAAACTCCCTAAAAATTCTACGTACACGAACAAAGCTCTTTCTTTCCCATTGAGAGTTGTTATTCGTGTCATCATGTCACCGAATATGGTCTACATAAATCTAAAAATCTACGAGAGTCACACACACAACACAAGATAATAAATGCTCATTACTTACATACATCGTCGTTAGGAAAATATTTACGCTTAACAAACTCCTGCATTCAAAAAATCATATTCTTAGGCTATCTCCTCTCTCTCCGTTTTGGAAATAGAGTGGGCGTAAATATATGGAAGATGTTCGTAATTTTAAAGAACCTTCACGACTGCATACACACATAATAAACAGTTACAGACATAACAAAAATTATCCCACAATCCCACCATTTTCCCAAATCACTACCACCACCATCATCATAAACTAGTGCTCAGTGTACAGAGCTTGTCGGAAAACGGTCCGTTTTCTGAATTTTTTATAGCTCGTGCTGCTATATTATTGTGTGCACATTACTTGGAATGCTGTATTTTTTTGGAGTTACAGAAAACTTATAAAAGTAGGTGATTGTGCACCTTTTAAATATAATCAAGTGAAACTTTTACGAGGCATTTGAACTCATAAAAGTGTTTGCTTTTTGGCACAAAAATGAGCATTAAATGCGCTTCCCTTTCCATTATTCATTACATTACACACAGTACTCAGTACATAAAAGAAGAGTGAATGTGGTAATCGTTGTTCGTGGTGGCGGTATGCAGTATATATGGTGTTTACTTAGAAATTATATTATTATGCTGAAGCCGTTTTTTACTCATGAAAACTGTGGCTTTTCTGTCTGTATTTTTGTGTGTGATGGCTGACAATAATAAATAATTTTTTTCAGATGATACACAACCTTTATGGATGTTTGTGGGGAAGTGAAACCAACAAAAACACATAAATTTCTTTGGAAATGATGATGATGACAGTTAGCGCATAAACTCTTTCGGGATAGTCATAATAATAACGATAAAAATAACTGCCAAAAGAATAACTCTTTCTTTCAGGCGCCTTTTCCCGTTCTTGTCATTTCAGAGATTTTTTGACGTACGCGTGAGAATTAATAAAAAATCCGTGCAAAATAGAAAAAAAACTATAAACTTACATTTTGTGTCATTTTGGCCGTGTTCAAGTGCAAGCCAAGATGATTAGTGAAGATGGGTCCACCTGTGCCGCCTTTCCCTTTGATGCCACCCTCCGCCTGAGCTGTTCCAGAGTAGAGCTGCTGCGGAATAAAGTTGGGATGGTGGTGATGATGTGACGGGTCTCGGGAACTATTCTTTCTGGAGCTGCTATTACCACCTCCGCCGCCTACGTCGCCGGTACCACCTCGATTATCTGCGAGAAAAACAACAAAGAAAATTAAAAGACATGAAATGTTTGAAAACAGGCTTGTTTTGGAGGTGCAGTTGTTACAATTTTTAAGCTTTCGCGCGAAGTATGACAGATTTCGAAACGATGCTGTCAATTCAATGACTGAAACTGCTTGAACGCTTTGTACTCTTTAGGTATTGTTGACATTCCTCATTGATTGCTACGATAATATTTATGTCACATAAAAAGTGTATAAAAGCTGTGTGCGCTAGAGCATCTCCCTACTGAATCATTCAGCAGCGGAGCAAGTCAACAGTAGTGAGATCATTTTCCCCTGCCTTGTAATATGCATCTTTATCTCTTACGTCAAACTTTTCTGTTAAATTGCCCGTTTCTGACTTGTTTAATGCCTCAGATATATCGGGTCCATGAATGCACGTGTACACACGCCAGTTATCGTTAGTTTTTAGTGTATTTGCCAAGATGAGGCGCATAAACTGCATATTCCCAAGACAGCTCTCTACATTCTTGAGAGAGAGAGATGAAACTCTTTAAAAGGAACAACAACATAGCCGGCAAAAGGAGTTCAGTTCTGTACACTTCCTTCCCGTTTTATTGACCGTCCAGAGAAGGATGGAGTGTTAGTAATATCTGGTCTTACGACAAACAAGTCTATTACATCTTTTTCGTGTAGGTATGCATGCATGACACTTAAATAGTTCAGTGGGCTTTCACCTTCTTTTTAGTAGTTCATCGTTATCATCATCAAGGCACAACTCTCAAGTAAAACGCACCAAGAAGTGGAGGAAGGCAGAGAAGAGAGTCAACAAACCTTGTAAATATTCCATGACAGGAGGACATCTTTCATAGTTAATGTACACGGGTTAGTATACACACAAACGGGCTATCTCTCTAGACTCTAGAGAGAAACGGGGATATGAGTTCCGTGAGAAAACAGGAGTTTAGGTTAGGATCAAGGAGAGTATAGTGGCAGAGAACAGAAAGCTAATAGATAACCCTCCACTACACGTGTTTGTCTACATGTTTATCAGTAGATAAGGGAGCAACTCTGACTCTGATGATGATGAGAGGGCATTAAAGCATTCTTCTGTGATATAAAACGCTAATCCAATAATATATCAGCTTTCTAACTCAAGTAGTAATAGGAAAGTTGGATGTGTGAAATGTGTGTTCCTAGTTGATAATAATAATTCGTCTTGGTAGTTGGAAGGAATTAGTAACTACTTGCTGCAGTGCAGCGTAGCACACAAACTACTGAACCAACTCCGGTATTCTCACAGAAGCTCTGCTAAAAACTTGAAGAAGCCTTTTTATTCATTCATATACGTTATAGCCAGCCAGCAATGCACGGCATTTACATTCACTTTAAAGGATTAAGCAAATAAGAAAGAAAAGTAAAGTTTCACCTCTGTTCGTCAACTCCATTTCTTGTTCCCTTCCATTATGTATACTTTATATGGTTGTTCAAACAGTCAAGTGGTAATTTGTGGAGTGATGAGATGACGAAACTATGATTATACATGATGAACAAGATGACGACGTACCTGTGTGTGTAGATCTAACTTTCTAACTACTTGTTTCACACAAACTAACTTGCAAGTTAGTGAAAGGGCAGCTGCTCTTCACAATAATTCATTATTACCGTAAACATTCCCGAGCACAGATGCCTAAACGGAAAAAATAGTTTTCATCTTGTGAGAAGAGTTGTTGATAGCATAAGAACTAGAAAGTATAGAGAAACCGCTAGTTAAAGAAAGAATATCTGGAACGTTTAAACAAGCTGATTTCCCTATAAACATGACATTACCTACTTTTTTACAAACTTGATGAAACGTATGAATGAACAAGTGAAAACAGGCTTTCTTTCAAAAATTACTTGAAAACACTGGCGTTATATTTTAGTTGTGTGGCAGGAGGAGGCTTTGTTTATGACCTAGTGTCAGCGCAAAAAGTTCACTTGTTATCTTCCACACACTGTTCTAGTTTCTACTCGCTCAAACACATGAAACTTGAAACAATTACAATGTTGCATGTTCACCAAAACCCAGTCGTTTTTTGTTCAATCATTATCACAATAAAGCGATGATGATAATATAATATGCCTTTAGTTGAAAACTTCACTATTCACTGAACTAATGAAAGTAAGCGCGTTATTATGTGCTAGAGTTCGTAGATACTATAGCTTATAATGAGGATAATGATGTGACACAAGAGGTGCGGCTTGGTAAAATATTGCAAATGCTTTGGCTGGGAACAGCGACATGTGGAAATGGTTTGGTTTTTTTCCTTTGTAAATCAAAGCGCCTCTGAACAGACCAAAGAGGAAAAAATATTCTAAAAAATTTGAAAGCGGAAGATTAAGGAAAACTTTCAAGAAAAGATGCTTCGCCTGTGAACAATATGGATGAAGTGAGAAATGAAAATCCAGCAATCTTATCGAGTAATATGATGTTATGAAATGATAGTATCTATATGCTCTGTTTGAACACAATAATATCTTATCTCTCTAGCTTTGTGACGAGATTGATTCTTTTATAGGGTATTAAGTTACATTGAGCATGGGTCCACCCTACTCATTTTTCCTTTTCCAAACAATGTTTTAGAATTTCATGCTTGCGCACTTTTCAAAAAAGCTTGTTAAATATGTCTTTCAGGAAAAAAATAATATGTATTCAATTTCATTCAAATCTAGCCATTTCACAGTCAGTGGGTCGGTGGCTCATGTGTGTCTGTGCGTATGCTGTCCAACTGTCTGTTTATATTTTATGGCGGCCTTTGTGCCGTTTCCCATTCCAACGGCAAAACGGCGGATAGAACAGAAAATTGTTTTACAGATGTACGCTTTATAATGTAAATACAGACACAGAAATATATAGTTTTATTGAAAGTTTATAGTATCTTTATATATTCGATGATTTTGTGTTCATCTGACAATCCGGAAGGGAAAAAGGGAGGAATGAAACGAATAAATATTGAAAAGTTCATGTGGGCTGTGCGGATCTGAGTCTGAAACATTTTTGCTTTAGTTTATGATGTGAAGAGATACATCAGAATCGGATGAATTGAGTGCAAAGAGGCAGAAAAATTCAAAGTGAATGTTGAACATACAGAGCGTGTACCATGAATAATGTAACTGTACGTAGACTACATGAACTGTACTGTGATACACAAGGAGAAAAGTTGAAATTGTTGAAATTGTTGAAATTGAAGATCAAAGCATCTCTCTGAAATTGCTTATATTCAACTGAACAGACAATGGCAGATTTATTGTTTCGATTTTAAACAATGAAACATATAAGGAAATGACAATGTACAACTTCAAGCCAAATTAGCATTCTTGGATGATCATCATCAGGGGCAAACAAAAAGTTCAACTGAAAATCCACCAACTTTAGTACATTGCGTTGTTCATCCTTACGCCGCACTAGTGTTTATGCAACCTTTTGAAAAACCTAATCAATTATTGTTTCCCAATGCTAATCAAGCTGTTAAAAGTTTATCTAACTTTTGATAAAACTTCTACGTAATAAGTATTGCGTTGTTTTCGAAAGTGCAAAGAAATCCTATTTAACATTTCCACTTTGATCAAACGCTAATTAATTAGAAGCTTTTCTGTGAAACAAAAATCTCTATTCCTTCCTTGCTATTTGAAATTCTATGATGTACAAAGTACCATCAGACAGCTAGAAAAATGAAGATAAAGATCTAAACGTTAAATTAAATTATGGAAACTCATAACCATTTCAAAGAACTTACTTGTTTCCGTTCCACGGCTTAGCTAACAGCCCAGCAAATCTCTGGTTTCGAAAACACAGCAACGTACTAATTCACAGCTTTTGCGCAACACTTCTTTATGATGATCCTGTGCTAATGATGCTGTCTCTAGTGTACATGTGTATTATCCCTTTCCCAAATATATATACATTTCATTTTTCAATTAACTCGCCACTTTGAACTAGTCATTGGTGTGAAAATGTTGTGACGACAGTGGTGACTACAGCCCGCACACTTCAAACATCCTTTCTCTTGAAAACCAGTGCACTCACTGAGATTCCCACGTTAAAATGAAGTAATACCCAAAAAGCCAAAGCCACTTGAACAAAGTCTCTTTTAATTCCACAAAAGCTATGGCTCATCTGTCATTGTCACAATCAAAAGTGTGATTAAAATTTGATAGGTACACGGCACACACGTTTTTACTCACTTTTCCAGCAGGGAAGCAAGCTGAGTTGTGAGTCTCGTTAATATTATGCTACATTTGTTCCGTAAACAAGCAAAACCATAATAATATTCTATTATGAAATCAAGTTTACCCAATTTGCTTCTTGCTCTGGAGCTCCCCGTTTGATCTTTTGGACTGACACTTGGCAAGAATAACTTGCAAAACAGTGGTGGTGTCGTGGTGTGCTTTCTTTGTTCTCTTTTGTGTTTACGGGAAATATTACAATCTTACCTTGAAATTTATACATAATAATCCACTCTTCATTTCCATTTTTCAATATTTCCCAATAGTAACTTTCCACCAGTTTTTCCTCGTTTATTTTTTGTGGAATATACTAATTTAATTTTCTAGATTTGTTTTTTAGCCCAAGGAACGCGATTTTTTCTCACTCCTTTCTGGCTTAACTGCCTTTAGGAACTAAACAGTTCTCCCTCGCCCTTCAGAGAAGAATAGAGAGATACGCAAATATCCCATCACAACTTCATCATAACCAAAAACAGCATTGAAATAAATAATTCAAGCGCTTCTCTTGGGCTTGTGTGTTGATATGTTGTAATAACATCAAATGGGAAAATCAAGATAGGATGATGAAGTGCTGAGGTATGATTTTCTGCGTTCTTCTCTGAAAATAAAAAGCTGTAACTTTGTTTCTCTCTCTGTCACTCTCACTCTCCTTCTGCATTTGACAGCACAAGACACAAATATTATGCCTACTTGTTGTGCAGTCTCAACAAAACAACCACTATTACCACTGAACCACATCTGTATCTCTCTCTCTCATTATTACTATTTCTGAGTGCAAATTCAAACTTACATTATGCATACACATCAGCCACTTCAAACCAATCTGTCTTCATCATTATTATTTTGATGACGATGATGATTTCATAATGATTTGGTAAACACATATAAGCCATTTTTGTCTACATTTTAGGTTTCTTTATTATTTATTAAAGCAGCAGGCCAAAAAAGCTGCTGCCGCTGTTATGTTGTAGTCAAAAATACTTTTTCTACAGAGGGAATATTTTTTTAATATAAATATGCTACGCAGCGATTTCTCACCTTAGCCGATATAATATAAGTGTGTGTGTGTACTTTGGAGAACGGTGCAATATTGGATTTCTAACACAGAAAAATCTATTTTCGATTTATCAGTAGCTATATCATATCAGCAGAGTAAAAAAAGTTTATTCAAGTTTGCGTAACCATCCTCATCATCATCGACAACAGATTTTTCATGACTTTGCATGCTATTATGATCATTACACGCAGTTCGGTATGACAAACTACGTCAAGCCCACAATATATTATGTTTTCAGGCTATATCTTCGTTGAATCTACATAAAATGCGCAGGGAATACAAAAGGGAAGATCTCATTTTTCTTTGCAGGTTTTTCGACAAGATCAAGTTAGGGATGCAGTAGTTTAGAAAAAGCAAAACACTCAATAAATTATGATGATGTTATACCTGTTTCTCCTCTGTTTTTTAAACGATGACAAAATGATGATGCTCTGATGCTGTTGATAATGAATCAAAACTTTTTACTTCATCACCACCAAGTACCACAATACCAGCAGATTATGTGCGCCATGTGCGGTGTGATGATGAGATGAGACACAACAAGGGTAAGCAGCTCAGGTAAAAATTTTTAAATTAAAAACGAATGTGGTCTGCAATATGCGGCTGTATACAAAAACAGACTTGACTTGTTGATCGAATGCTGGCGACGGGAACGGCGACTGCAAATTTGTGGCTGGGAGGTGGTAACATCAACAATAACCTACACCAAGTCAATTTGCAATTTTTTACGAAAACAAATGAAACCACTTCTTACCAGAAACACTTTAGTATGGAGGGGATCAGAGCTTTGCCGATATTCAGACTTGTAATCTTTGAGCTACACTACTAATAAACAATTTCTTCAAGAAAACGGTCACTGACATTTTCACACTGTGAAAAGTATTATTGGGAGGAGGACCCCTATCTGGACAGCAAAAGTTTGCAAATAATTTGCTGATTATAATTTATTACACAGAACACCACACTTGCAAATGAACAAGTCATCCAAACAAACAGGTATATTTTAAAATAAAAATTGACAATTATGGAATGGTACCAATAAATTATTGCAATATGTGTTCGCAAAGCCACGACCACGACCAAAAGTATGCGATGTTTTAGCACACGGGGTGAATAATTTTGGAAATTGACAAATTGCTTAGGGTGCCCCTTGCCTGCATCTTTTTTGAACGAGAAACTCAGCACGGGTTAGATTATAAGGAGCACACCTCTCAACGGCGACTCCGCTTCGGCAGGAGGAACGTTCCGCAAGTCAAACTCTCTGAGAGCTGGTTACTGTTTGAATTAGAACGCAGAAATGAAAGGAGTAGTCTTAGTCCACTACTTGCGTATACAATACTGCTAAAGGACGGCTCTCTATAACGGCGCACTTTACTAAAAATAATATAAAATATCGTGCTATATGCTCCTACTAAAAACTGCCAGATCTCATCATCACTACATATCATCATTGACTTCTTGTTCTCTCGCTTCTCCTTGAGCAAATACAAAAAGGCGAATTGGATTGGATAATAAAATTCGAAATGCGTACACATGCATTATTTATGCTGATGTTATTTGAGACTATTCTCTTCTTTCCTATTGTTATTTTGGCGTTTGTAAGTAGTAGTTGTGGGTGAATTGTGTGAACGAGCATTATTGTCATTGCCCATGCCATGCCCATTGCTTACTCGTGTAATTTGGTTTTTGTGGCAGTGGCACTAACATTACAACTATAAGCTCTAGAAGAAGAGTGTAAATATCAGAATAAAAAGTAAAAAGCAGAACAGTTATATAGAGCTTTGTAGGAGAGCATATAAGACACAAGAAACAAAAATTAAGCAATTCCACATTCGACATTTCCCATTATTTCCCTAGTCGTCATTACATTATCATCAGTCATCATAAGTTGAATGCAGGAACAATACAATGGTAGCAGCAAGTTAAAAGGTTCATTATCATAGAAATACAATAGCAACATGTGCTGTTCCATGTTTTTTGACTTGTCTACCAAAACTCTAAAAAAAACTCGTGATCATGATTCAATGAGCTAGTTGGTGGTGGAGGAGGCAGAGGAGGATGCGTAAATAGAAGAGTTTACGAGAGGTAAATAGAAGAGAAAAGAGAAGAGTAAACAATTCGCAAATCTCCTTGGGAGAACAGCATACACTCATTGTCCACAAGGCAGAGAGACAGATTGTCATAATAAAGCAGAATATGAGTTGCTGGCGTGGTTTATAGATCATGAAAATGGACGGAAAATCAAGAAGACAAGAACAGCACACATACACACACACTGGCTTTTGGCTTTGTTCTCGTCGTTGTTGAGTTTATTGTTGACTTGACTGTGGCATTCTCTGTGAGTAAACTAGGCATTTTATGTGATACGATTATAATGGTGACTCGACGACTACTACTACAACAACGCTACGATTGCATTGCTGTTAGTGACCCTTACTTCATTTCATAATGTTTCTCGTGATGGGTTTATTGTTGGGTGCTGCTGTGGGTCTTGGTTTCCTGAGTAAATAAACCATTCACTCAGCAGAGGCAGATAGAACAAGATCACATCAAACTACTCATTGAATTTTGCGATATGGTATATAATATGATTCGTATGATGCTAGAGAACGGGCTAGTTTTTGTATTTCTAGACGAGTAAATAGACATTGGCTGGGAGAAGTCATTCAGTCAGTCATTTTCTGATGATTTAGGATATTAATTGAATGACGCAAGATTCCATTTGCGAACAAATATGTACTTATGGACGAAGGAACGACGACGAGACGGCTAAATATTAGCCAGTTTGTATACCACTTTACAGAAACCAACGGTCGGTCACAGACCCACGGAGGACGTTTTACTGAATGATATAATAAGTCTGCAAATGATTAACTTATATCAGCACTTGAATTTGTGAGTGAGTCTATATACTGTGCGGTGAAAAATAATAATATGTCAGTATCCTGTTTGCCTCGTGTTTCTTCTAAAAATCTATTGCCTCTTTTGTCAATTATTTTCAGCATTTAATTTAGTTTGCATGCCTTGTCTTGCCAGGTTAAACACAAAAGGTGCAATGATACATAAGTACTTTTAAAAATATTTGGTATGCAGTTTCAACTGACGACATACACAGCTTGGTATTTCCTACACTTTGCAAAACAATGACATTGAGAATGATATGCGATGAAATGAAACGCTGTTGGTGATGATGACGGTGCCATTGTTGTTAAGAATATAAAAACAGCGCTAAAAGCTTCTATAAGAGCATCATTAACATGGCTCTTTTGTTCTTCCAATCGTCCGTGCTGGGTGCAGCAACTCCCATTTAAAGCATTCTGCTCTACATATTTTAATAGACAGTTTAGACAACGTAACTGTTCCTCTCGCCATCATTCTCATCATCATCAAATAAAAGGTTGAAATTATCCCAACTCATTCTTGCACTATTACCATTGTCGCTGCTATTTACTTTTATTATTTCATCTCTCCTCTCTGTATTTTCTCTTCTACCGATTATCAACTCAGGATATGATTTTGGCCATAATATTCTACATCCATATTCCATATAAACCATAATAGATAGACGTGGCTCTTATAAAAGGAATGCTAAATAGAATTACTTTTTTATTAGAGACTGCACTAATAGTAGAACTACTAACTCGGCAGCTGTTGTAGCACGTCGACATTTTCGGAGGGCCGACATGAATGGGTTATGTAAATGAATGATATGTGCCAAACTCGATTAAAGCTTGAACTATAACTAACACAAGAACATATAGCACATCACGCGCATCAACATTGCATATCGCATGGCATAAACAAAGCCATAAAATACCCACGCTGCCACTCTCCCCCTCTGACTGTTTTACTACTGCTTTAATTTCATTCAAAACGCTAGTAGTAGTAGTAAAATGGTAGTAGGTAGTTGATATTTGACTATTACAAATATGCAACCTCATCAGTTTGTTTGACACTGTAGTAAAACACTGCTGTGAAGCTATTATGATTATTAGTATTGTTAAAAACGTTTATTTACACTAGTTAGCCATGTTGTACAATAGAAGAGGATGATTGAGTGAGTTGAGTAGTTAGCAATATATTTATAGCAGTAGCTAGCTGACTGTAGCTGATTTGCATGGAGATTGCCCATTTGAAATATTCATGAAGTCAGAGGAATGATAGACTCAAAAAAGATGAAAGAACAGTTTACTGGGACAATCGCTTTTAGACGAGAGCGATGTGTGTTGTTACCGTTTTTTGCGGTTGAGGTTCTTTCATTCTGTGCAATCGGTAAAGGCAAAAGGACATTTAATTTCAAGCCATGTGCCGGGTGGCTCTTGTGTGGAACTGTGAAAACGAATGATTATGGCATCTCGTGGGTGGCTGATCTAGTATCTCAGTCTGCAATGGCATATTATTGTTCTCACAAGAAGAATCTACAACATCATCATGCAAATAAAATGGATAAAAGCATCTAATTCGTATCTCTCGGTCTGTTTGTGGTCCTCTCTTGCCTCCGTTCATTTCCCTGTGGTGTGTATCGCCCAAGAGTTTTACGTAGGCACCTGTGTCAACATTCCATGATAATAGTAATGATGTGATGATGAGGCAATAACAATGAAAGCCAGTAGCAAAAACAACACACAGCAGTGGCCCAAAAGACAGAGATAGCTTTTCATGTTTTCTCCGTTGGTGGTCGGTCGCACACACGCAAACGTGACGACAAAACAGAGATCATTATGCTTTACAAAGTATATGTAACAACAAGATAATAATTGCTTCACACCTACCACTCTAGAAAAGAAGATAATTTATAATATGCCAATTATGATTACGGTAACAGTCAGTCTTGCTAATGTTTGTATTTCATCACATGCTTGACTCTAGCTGTTTTTGCTTCATTTTTTTCCAAACTGCACCATCCCGGTCATCTCTTTGTTGTCACGCGTTAAACTCAAGTAGGCACATAAATATTATTTCAAGTAGGCACAGTTTTGCGCAAATGGAAAGGTGAGCCAGCTATATATAAGCAATCAAGACATGAAACTAAGCGCCTGTTGGCTGCGTACATAATTTCATTTTGAAATCGAGATGACGGAAAACGCGTGTTTCCTGCCAAGTAATAAAAATAAGATGCAGTGAATACAGGGAGAAAGGTATGGCCGGAAAAGCATGCCAACCGAGAAATTGCTCCCACAATTCGACTTCCATATCAAATGCATGCGCAAGGCATAAAAATATTTTCTGCTTATGTACATCTGCCGTGCCAGGATTTTCCGGGGAAAATGAGGAAAATTAGAAAAGAAAGAAAGAATGCGCTCATAATATAAAAATAAATGGGTATGGAGCAGCAAATAAGAAAATGAGTGGTTGACTTCGGTTCAGAAGTATAAGTAGTTTTGCTCTCTTCTTACTCGCTCTTTTTATTGCTTTTTATCTCATAATAATAATAATAATAATAACATTTTCTCTGTCTCTGAGATCTTCAGTGAAAAGGAATACTAAAAATACAGATGTTATGTTAAATATGTACATGCACTCAAAGAAAACCAACGACATAAAATTGTCAAGCAGGCTTCATATTTGTATCTCGTCTTGTTTTCTTCCTCTGAACTTTAGCTCATTTTTTTCTCAATCTCACATTTTGGTCCAACTAGGTAGTTTCTAGTACGTATCAAAGCCAGAGTATAAAAGATGCTGGTAAGAAGCTGCCGAACCAGAAGAGCAAAATCCTATCTACAGGCTTATGTAGTAAGTAATAAGTACACACACACAGTCTGCTTAAGCCTCTTTTAACTACGGATTTTAATAGGCTTGTTTCTTCTGTTCCACTCTCCATTCACTTTCATTTTCAGTGTATAAACATATTATGTACATCCATTAGAATATAATCAAGTCGATTATTTTCGGATGATGGTGACGATCACATCTCATCATAGAGAGAGAAAAATATTCTGTTCACACAAACAATCTTCAACTTCAATCCTATTCCCCTATAATAAAATATGTGCACACAGATACTAGGTGGTGATGGTGGTAATCACGGAGGACTGAGGACATGTGTATGCGACCGTTTTCTCTCGTGCTTTTTTCTGCTAATAATAACATCATCTCGCGCTTGCATTGCAATCGCAAATCAACTCTTGCCCTGGCTTATACGCTCTTGCTGTGTTCTACTTTTATCCTTTCATTCATTTTGATATGCAAAATAAACTTTTATAAAAACCATTTTAAGCATATTTTATAACATTTGCACAAAATATTACTCCATACTTGACGTCTTCAAAAATCAAGTATTTTTAAGCTACTCGAGTACTCTCATACTCTCACATATCTTGACTCTTCGTTTCGCTTGACATTCCATTATCAGTAAAACATACACACATGTAAAACTATTTCAACTTCCAAGTAATTTTACACTCCCCCTCTCGCTTCTGTTTGTCTCTTTTGGTCGGAGTCTTGTAATAATGTTATCTTTGCATCGCTTAATCAGGGAGCTCACAGGGAATGCAAAAATGATGTTAGCTTGAGTTGGTTGGTAGTATATTAGTATATCTATACAGTGAGGTTTCTCCTCCAATTCCTCCGCGAGCTGAGTTTACATTCACTATAAACCTAAAAACTAACAACTATTATCATCCATCCGTGCATCATATCTCACCTTTGATGTGTGCCGGCGGCATGCTTCAGCTTCAGAAGAGAATCATCATGAATGTCATGTCATCATATCAATTATGAAGGCGTATTATGCATAATATTGTGAAAACTGAAAAAGCAAGCTATATGGTGGTGTGTGCTGAGATGGATTGGTGAGGTTACACTTTCATTATGCGACAATCCATTTTGCTTGTTACATGTCAAGCCGCATTTCAAACGTCTTTCTACACAATATTCATTAGCCAACACAGAACAAGCCCATAACTTTGCTCCAGACCCATAACATCACTTAAAAATGACTTTCATCTTCGCTCTCATAAACTTTCCGTCTGAATTAATCAAACTAGAATCTCAGGACTTGGCAAAACATAACAAAACCAATCAGTGATTAAATTACAAACAGATTTATTGAAGCTGTATATGCGGGGAAGCATTTTATCGATATATGTTATTGGTTTTGACTTTGTGACTTGGTACATCAAGGAACAAAAAATATTTACATTCAAATCATGTACATTTTTCTAATCATTAAAAATACACCGCATTGTTATGCACTATCTATGAAAACCAGCAATCAACATGAAATAATTTGCAATGAAATGCAGCAGACATGTCGCTCTCTTAAAAAGCAATCAAATTGAAAGCAGTTGCAGCAGCAACAGACCTGATATCGCTTCACCCAATTTTTATCAAAACAAAATATCTGCGCCCCATCCCTCATCCTCCTCCATCTTGTTTTACACATGTATGCACTTTATAAAATGTGACAGTATCCTGTACAATAATCATAATCACCATCAGTCTTTAAAACATAACTGATGTAGTTTGCAGCACAAATCGATAAAACTAATAAGAACAAAACGGAGCGCGGCGATGATAATGATATGCGCAAAATTTGGTAGCTCGTTCTTTTTCTATAATATTGTATGCCCACAATACACTCGTGCTAATTACCTACGTTCCATTCACTCGAATGAGCTAGCAAGACAAACTACAACATTGTCAATTACATACAAAAATTTTCTTGATAATAATAATATGATATTTTTGCGGAGGAGACAGAATAAGCTACTTGCATATGGTAGAGCCATGTGCAATGCAATATCAGTTTGTCATATATCCACCCAACAATGAGTGCACAAAATAAAGAACAAGGCGGTTTATCATCTTTTTTGCACGAGTCATTTTTATGTCCAAGTACGTTCACCCACAAGCAATTTTTGGCCGAGTCGGCACTGACCAAAAATGACAATGGTCCAACCCGTATCATTAGTATATCAAGTTGTTGCTAATTAATATTTTCAATCATGTTCTACATTGTTATAATTATTGTGTGCTCGTGCTCGCTCACTTCACTCTTCACTACCGCTGTTTCTTTGATGCTTTGCTTTCTAATAAAAAGTACGCATATCCGTGTCATTATTTTTTACCTTGCTCAAGGTGCATCCACATCATTTATAATAACATCAACAATCTGCCACTTTGTTGCTTGCTTATTGACAAAAATGTCGAATTGAATGTCGATCAAGAGACTTATGGTGATGATCCCTTTGGGTAATTCTCAGAAGTAACTGGCTTCTCTCTGTCTCCGCATCTCTGCTACCACAATGTATCTTTCTTCTGGCAAATCACTCAAACCAAATGGAAACTGATGACTGACAACGATAATAATGTAACAATATGATGATAATGATGATTGTAATGAATGATAAAAGGATGCAATGCGTGACAGAACAAGGAGACAGACTGGATTGACGACGACCACCGTACCAAATCTCAATATCAAATACAGTGTAGTTTCTAAGTACTAATAGCAGTAGTAGCGTAGTGCACACGAAACACAGATTTTTTCATTCATGCATTTCGTTTCTTGCTAGCTAGTATATTCCCTGTTCATTTAGGAATGTATGACAACGATGACTTGTGCATCGTCACCCAATTTAATGGGCTACTAGAACATGCTACACGCACGGGTTTCTGTTAAAATGACAATGGAAAAGGCCATATGCATCAATAAAAATAGCTGGCGCATGTGAGAGCAACCAACAGTGCATTTGCATTCAAGTGCTAGTAAAAATAGTTAGTTTGCACTAGATCCCTAATTGAGCTGATGATAACTAGCTGACTAGCGCAGCACAATTTTCATCTACTTTATATGCACGCCTATAAATACGCCATGTTGTTAAGCTATAAAATGTTTCTGTGCTTGTTGACATAAAAATGGGATAAGTTCATTACATTTACGGAGCTCAGCACAGCTAGTTTTATTGTCGATGTAAATAGTGGAAGGAGAAAAATGATCTTCCTCTCTGATAATAGTAACGGTTTTTGCTGGCCAATAAGAGCGACCTCATCACCGCACCACCACAACAACCATACATGCCAAATACAACAACGTGCCACGAGCGAAACATCAACATCATCAAGTCGACAAGAACAAGAGTACTACTAGATTGAAAGACCAACGACGGACAGAAACATCAGGCAAGGTAAACTGAATGAATGAATAGTAATAGTAGCAGCAGTGGTTTTGGGAGGTCGGACGGACGGATAGATGAAGATATATTATGGAGAGGAGGACGGAAGGAACAAGAAAAACGAGGTGAAAAAGGAAGCAGAGAAGAGGAAGATATGCGAAGCGAAAAGCAATTTTCGTTTTTGTGCATTGTAAGATTGGGCTTGTACTCTTTGGAAGGATTTTCATACTACTTGTCGGGTTATATATCTTTTTTGCATGACTTTTGTAACAACAAAATACCAAAGCTCACACACACAGAAAAAGATCTTGGTTGACTGGCACTGGGGATGCTGTTTGTTTATATTACAAGCGTGTTGCTTGCTACACAGTGTTGTGCTATAATGCACACTTTGTGTGATAAATATACTATACATTATTTCAGGAATCTCAGGGCTATTTTCGTCTTTTTGATCTGTTGGTAATCTAGAAAATAGGAGGGCTATATGGTTGCTGACTTTGCACACAACTGCCCCGAGCAAGGAAACGAATGACGCTGTAAGAATATCATCTATTTCGTGTAACAGGAGTAAATATTACAACGTCAAAACCAAATGACATGGACATGGATTTCCATGCTGTTGGGGCAGAAAACGAGGAAATAATATCATCTTTCTAGAGATAGAGAAAAAAAGTGCATGTCGGGAAAGGGAAATGAAATGTAAAAAAGCATATTTATATTGCCTATACAAAATGCATGCAAGGATCAAGAGGTTTGCAAACGATTTAACTATTCTACCGGTAAAATAAAATTGGTTAGTCAAGCTTGAAAAGTCAAATATTATCGTTTTTTTAAAGAAAAGTGATTTATATTAAAATGGTGGGGCAAGGTAATCCGGAAGATCGAGAGAAGATCGAGAGATGATATGACATCATATGCAATAGTTCATCTGCTGCAAAAACTCCCTGTGTGCAGATTAAAGTGTCACCGTTTCCAAAAACATGCATGATGTCACATCTATAAATAATTGCATATTTGCTTCCGCTGCACATCTTGCATATTACACGTAGGAAGATTAGAATCCATCAAAAGTTGGGAATTTCCAACTGGCCAAAATAATGACCATAGGCTAAAATGACACTGTCTTTTTACTCCCCAATATTATCATATACCTATTGAAAATTATACGGTTTGCAATAAATTTGTTCTCCTCCCTTTTGTCTTTCACCTTCATAACCTTGGCGCTTGCCTCTCCTGCCTGTCGCTTTTCTCGTCTACCTTGAATTTGTATGTTCATTTGGATTAAAATCTCTTTCTGTGCGCAATGCTGCTTGGTGGGCTCGTCATCATCATCATCATCACAAGAGGAGTGACAACGTGCATTATGCTGATTGTAAAGCCTGTAGCATGGAATTTGATCAGGGAAGGATGATGAGATGAGGCGGATGATATTGTGGTTGTGATTTAGCAATTTGCAACGTGATGACTTATTTTGATATGATATTTTACACAAAATTATATCAAGTGATAGAGGTGGTAATGTCGTTTGACGACAATAAAGACAGGTGAACGATGTAATTTCAAATGAAATTTGATTAGCTGACGGGATGATGATCACTGCGCCATTATGATATTGGGACCAGATTGAAAAGTTGTAATTGTGTGATTCCTGGTATATATAGGGAACGAAGTAAAGTAGTGCATACTATAGTTTGGACAGAGGACACTGAGTCGAGAGGAAAATGACCACGAAAAAGTCGTGCATCATTATTATCATCATCATGGTGCTCTTTTGTGATGCTGAAAAATAGTTCGGATGACTGGTCATCTTTAATGGATGTTTTTTAGATAATGTGATATGATATGATGTTTAGAAAAACGTGTAATTACTTGATTTACAATGAATGATGCAAACATTTCTTTTATGACACGGGGTGTAGTTCCCGTTACGGATGATATTATTTCTGGCCATACCACGACACACGAGGTTTGCTTGCAAGGTTAATTTTATGTTGAAGCAAACTGCATCTTTGAAATGACCTGAGCTGTCTGCGCCAACGTTTCGTTTTGGTAACTGTCAATGTACTGCAATTATTATTTCTGCTATGTACATGTAATGATTTATATAGGCAATTATAAACAATATACGCTCCTCCACAATTGGCAACTTGCAGGTGCAATGCTATAATTAATCATATTATCCTGACAAAGCAATATAAAGCAGAGCTGGAAGAATGCTGAATGAATGAAAGGTCAAAAACAAGATCCGAACTGAATCAAAAGGCACATAAATTTTATATGCATTTTTATTGCTGGGCAAGGCTTGATAAACGATGTTCTCTCACAAAAGGAGACTATAAGGTAATCTGAGGTAAGAACAATGATAGTGATAGTTTATCTGGCTAATTAGCTTTGATTTATAAGTTTAGTCATACACAGCCAAATCCACACTGAATGACCAATATCCGAATCAATTATCTGAATACAAAATAACTATGCAATTTAATTCTCATTATGTCGCCTGCGTAAAAAGATAATCTTGGCAAGATTATCAATACATTTTTTAAACAGCCTAATTGCCCCTTATTGTAGCCATCGACGTGCGTTGTTTCATTTTTGAAAGCAAACAATTAATAAAAAATCATTTTTATTATTATGCGTATGTGTTGCACACAGCCCATATTTCTACCAACTAGGCATATTTTTAAATGGTAATGTGTGTATACTGATTACTGATTGAGATTTATTACCTGCGAGGTGGTCCGCTTTGTTGGCACTCGTTCCATTGTTGCTACTCGGTGAGCAACCCATAATAACAATCCGCTATACTATTTTGTCAATAACACAACAATAAAACAGCAATGTGGTAATGTACACACTGGCTGAGCTATTAAATACACCGTAGCATTAATAACTCACTTCCTTAATTAGTTTTGAACCACTTTTTTCCTCACAAAATAAATCACTTTCTTGATGACCGAACAAAGGTGGGCATATACTGCGTATCAACACGACCCCGCCACCAGGTCCCCGACAAGTTTCCACCAATAACGGCAACAATGATGCAAAGTGGCCATAAATAATAGTCTTCCATCATATTATAAATACCTAAAACCACATGTTCCCGAAGTTGTATTGCATTGTTACTAAATGTTGTGGTAGTTCACTAATAATCTCTTTTGAATGATCAATAACTGCGGTCGAATCTATAAACTTTTAACGTCTTTTCCATCTCATTTGATGTATATGGGTAATAATATCATTTTAACATTTGCTCATCATTTGTCAATGTCATTCGTCCTCCTCCTGTTGTCCTTTTATCGACATCAACATTTTTTCGCTTCACAATATAATTTTTATTATTTTTTAAACAGAAGCATGCACAGCGGCATGCATTGTTTCGTATATAATAGTTTAGTGCACACCATTTAAAACTTTAATTGTAAATGAATATCAATTATAATTGTTGAGGTGGAGAGATAAGATCAAGGAGCAGTACAGAGCAGCAGCATCCTTTTTTAAGTAGAAGCTTTTTCAATATACACATAGAATAATCCAAAACTTTTTATCATGGCAATTGGCAGTTGTTGTGCTATCAATTTCGATAATCTACATGCCGCTCTGCCGTGTGCACGCACAGAGTTATTAGTTCATCCACTTAATCAACTTCACTTTAACTCAATTCTCTATCAATCCATTATTGATGAGGAGGTCAATAATTGTCATTGTCCACATTTTTTTGCTCGCTTAAGTGTCCAAGTCGCATTGATAAATCCAAGTATCCTCTTGAACTAAACACTGAAAGACGCAATCAATTTTGATTTATTGGCCTCTGTTCGTTAAGTAGGAACGATGGACGAACACGCTATATACATTTCTCAAAGTCAATATACAGCTTGGCAGTTGTTATTCCTTGTATGCATTCAAATTGTTCCGGTTGCTTAAATTATGTGTTATTATATCAAAGCAACAAATTTGCATTTTTATTTATTCCACTTTTTCCCATTTTCTTCAAGATGATGACACCTTCATCCTGGGGCACCATTCAAAGAGCTGCCTGTGCACATGCATCCCACGGAAAACAAAATGAAAAAAAAAGAGTCAATACTTTATTGTCATTAATTATGCATAATCCTTGATAATGAGTGAAAAGCATGATTTACATTCTTATTACTAAACTGCCTCTGGCTGTATGCTACAAATCTAAGGAGCCATAAATTGCCAGCCCATTTGCTTGTAACCTTAATAAGCTTTTATGATACTCATCTTTTAAATAAAATTCGAACATAGTATACGTTTTAGCATGTAGCAAATTAGATTCAACATACGAGAGACTTATTTGACATGCCAGTGGCAAAGAATACAAATCTGATTATATTTTGTGTCTAAAGATTGTACACGGATGGTATGTGGATTTCATCTCGTTTCTTAATAAATCAGTGCAGCAGAGAGGAAGATGAGGTGGAAATGAAAATGAAACTTGCAGCTAATATATGCTTTTTAGGTATATGGTTTATATGATATCATATAATGCTCAAGAATATTATGCAAACCATTATAAGAATATATTATTACCAACGCGTAAAAATCCTCGTGTAGTTTTTGGCCCTCTTTTATGCTCCTTTACAATCTATTACATTTTTACACTAATACGTTGAAATAGTATAAATCAAAAGGAGTAATGAATTCCCAAACGAGATGCAAAAACAAAAAAAAAGTTTTTTTTATTCCTCCTGTCAGTTTCATTTTTTTTCGGCAATAGTCGAGCAGCAGAGCTTCTTTACCTTAATCATATTTCTTTTTCCAACTTTCCTCATACTTTATCAAACAAAATCTGAAGAGTATAAACTTTTTGGTATTCATTATGTGTAGTAACAGCGTAGCTGCAGCAAAGATACTTAGTTCAGCAAATGTTTCTTGATGCTCATGAACCAATAGTGCTACAGAAAGCTCTCTGCGGTATATTTGATTAGCATTAGCTAATTATTCACTTTGCTGTGAATACATTAGCTTTATGGCTAATTAGTTTTCATTTTCCATAATAAGATGGATTTCTTGTCTGTACGTACAACACACTTTCCTATTACCCATCTGCTTGGTAATGGTTATACTTTTGCTGCTGTGGTTGTTCGATTGGAGTAATGGGAAATGTGAACCAGTAGCATGGTCTTGATGATGAACGCAGGTGTAAATCTTTCATAGATTTTCTATCCGTGTCTCACATGAACCATGGCGTTTTTATAGCAAAATATTTCCATTCCCAAAAGAATAACAATCGACAACGTGTATTTCCTCATCGTTACTCATCCGGCAAAAATCTTGTTTTCACAACTTTGCTCTCCATTTTCAGTCCCAACGATAACAAATAAAGATGGTAGCAAATATTATTGTACTTTTTGTGTATAGAGAGGAAGAGTTTTGGTATGGGTCGAAAATTCGAGTTTAGTGGGTTGTGGATACAAGTGAGTGAGATGGCATTATTGTATTGTGCACTACTGCATACTGCCAAAAACCAAGGACTCTGACAGATTCCGACAAGATTCAAGCATGCATATCATCGTCATACCAAAAAACCAAGGAACACTCTTGAAATACAAGCCATAATGTTCCTACTTTCATTCCATTTATAGTCCGCATGTAACTCTCACACGTTTTTTCAGTTTTTTCTTCACTTGATACCTATTCATTCCAACAAAATTCAAGCCAAGTAAGTAGACCTAACCAACCGTTGCAATCTCATCTTCCAAAATAAAGAAAAACAAGATGAACAAAGTTTGATGCCTCTTGACTTCTTGATAATGCGGAGCAAGTTTTGGTACAAGTATGTATTACGGTTGACCATATTGGCATTCATTTGAGTGAATGCAGAGCAGACGAGCAGAGTATTAGAAATTTAATACAATGTCCTATATAATGCGATACTTTTCTTTAAAATAAGATTTTAATCCTACAAAAATATTATTATAATGGTAGGAGTCAACGGCAACGATTAATCGTCGATTATAAGCTACTTTTAGATTAATCGTCCCATTTTAGCCTCTCAAAAGTAGATGAATTTTGAAAAATAATCGCTTATTTTTTGTCCTTGACTACTACTAATGTTGAGTGTTACTGAGAAACAAAATGGGCAAGCACAGTTCCATGTCGTGCACAACAGAGGAATGTTAAATCTTTACTATACGAGGAATTCTTAAGATCCTCACTTGACATTAAGAATCCTTCAGTCAAATTGCTTATGCGATGTAAGACAAGATGAAAATGACTGACTATAATTTGTCCTTTTACTCTCGTGGGTATATCGTATCGTGTAACAATAAATTGTAATCCTCCCACGTATTACTACACAAATGAAATAACGTTTATCAAACCGTTATACTTGTATAAGGTTTTGCAAACTGCACTAACATATTGACGCAACTTTTACAAAATGCTTAAACTAAAATACCATCAAGATCAACCACAACCACACATAAAAATATATAAAAATGTATCCAGCCACAAATGAATAAGACACACATTTTATACGAAAAAGTATAATCAAGTCAAAGTATTAGTCATTATCCCATGGTGCTCGTCTTACATCAAATGTATGTATGCCTATTAATACGAAATGGTTTGATATGTACTCCCATTTGGATTGACATCCTTAAAACCATCACGCCAAAATAAGATAGCTGATAATAGTACGGCACCTACATTCTTTAAAGCTTTTTCTTCGAATGTAATAGACTGGGCTGGTGTATTAAAAGTGCATGAATACAAGCATATTGGTGAATAAAGTCCCTCAAGAGCGTCGTAAATATCATCAGCTTTAGCAATGTTATATGGAAAGGCAAGTCGAGTATTATTAGCGTAAAAAGTTCACCATTCACCAACTTTACACCATCAGGAGGATTTGCCCTGCTCAGATCATATTACTTTTTACAGGAGAGAGTTCTTTCTAGTCACAAAATGAGTTTTAATACAAAATCCCTTTGGACTTGAGATTTTCAGAGAAAATTTTCTATCAGAGAGGGAGAGAGGAATGGAGCAAGTTATTCAGCTAGAGTCAATGCTAAAGTCGTTAAGGCATGTACGAGCAGAGCATGTGTAGAGCGGAGAAATGGCAAGCATAATATGCAGCATGCAAAAATGCTGCCATTATGCACATATCTAATGGCAAATCTGATAGGAAAGCCTTTTCTGTTTTTAATTTGCATCTCTGTTTCTCAACTTGTTCATTAAAAGTAAACCAAAGTCACAGCCAGTCACAAGAATGAAAAAGAAAAGTCAAAAGCAGAGGGTACAATAGTACTTTCCTTAAAAAGCAACAACACAGCCAGAACAAAGTAATGTAATTTCCCTCTTTTTCTTTGCTGAGCTGCTGCTTTCATGCAGCACTCTGTGTTTTTCCCAGACGCCATAATAATAGCCAGTCCTACTTTTTTCTGGGTTTGCTTATTATTTTTTTTGCTCTGCTTGAGAAAAAAATGACAAATGACATGGAGGCACCCACCAGTCGTTAGTCGTTTGTCATGTAAAAAAATCACCAAGAGTTGCAAAATAAGACCCGACCTACCAGCACGCTAGACAAGATATAAGGTTGTAGTTTCTGAGAAGTTTTTTCTACATCTTCATTTGTTCACCCTTTTATGTCAGCAGTCATCATCAGCAACAAAGAAGGAACACAGCACGGTTTTTTAGACAATGCAAACGGTTCTGTCCTCCTCTTGTCTTCCATTTTGGTTGACAAGCGTAAATGCATGCATACAATAGCATATGCCAACTCTACAAAATATCAAATAGACTGACAACAAGTCCAACTGACTCAACTCCCATCAGATATCTTTTTTTGAATACATGATGATGATCCTGATCCTACAGCTATCTATCTGCATCCATGCATCCATATGCTTGCCGTCGTACTAGTAGGTACCTAATGTCGTTTATGAAGGCCTTAAAAATGAAACTGACAGAAGAACTGTCTTATTCCTCGCTCTCCCACCCAAAAATGAGCATGTGCTCTTTTTTTGCAGAGAAAGTAAAATGAAAGAATCCAACAAGAAAAGTCAAAAGAATGATAGGAGAAAGAGACGTACTCAACTCAGTACAAATATACATTTCTATGTACTTTTGCTGGCCCTTTCTTTTCCATTTTATTTCACTGCTCCAGAGTAGGATTATTTTCAACAAGTAAAAAGAAACGGTTTTTTGCTACACTTGAGCTCTCCTCATTCTTCTGCTCTATATGAGCAGCAAACGAGCCTTTTGTTGTTTGTGGCTCTCTGGCTCTTGTGACAAGGCTTTCTCCGGAGGAGTCATCATCATGCCACCATATACCACTATCGTGTAAAAACACACCAATGGAAACAACGCAGCGTGGAAAGTGAAAGAGAGAAATAAATGAAAATGAAAACCAAAGAAAATGAGTAGCCGTTTTTCTAACATTACTCCAACCTTTCTCCTTTCCTTCATTCCTACTTCTTTAAGGGTTTGCTACTTTTCACATAAAAGGAAAAGGGAAAGAAAATGACTTCTTTTTAGTACTTTCTTTTTCCTTTCAATGCATTCATGTGTACAGTGTGCACCAGTTGATGAAGCGACAACGAGAAGAAGAGGAAATTCTTTGGAAAGAAAAATCATAATGATAATTTAATATACTTACGCCGAGTGCACATGTGTACAAAAAACCAAAGAAAAGTTGGCTAGTCTTGGTGGCACTTAAGCATGCATGCTTGGTTTCACAAAGGGGAAAAACGACAATATTTTTATGTGGTAATGATGTTACCTGGCTCATCTGTTTGCACATGAGTGAACTTTTTAAACATATAAAATTCACCATTTTCCCCTCATAGTTTGTCTTTCCCTTGCCTTGCAGTCAACAAAACGTACGCAGAAACATGATGTAGTGGATGATGATCTTATTATGTGCCTAGAGACCCCACTTGTATCTCTACTTTGCATTTTAATAAGAATAAAAAGCTCGTACAAACACAAAAAAGAATGAGTACCTATCTCGGTTCTATTCTTTGCTCTTCTTTTTTTTGCGTGTATTTTTTTCTGTTACCTTTTTTTTTCAAAGTGAAAGGAAATCCCTTTTCAAAACTTTCAAATTAATGTTCTCTTTCTCTTCTTACTAGATCGTCTCTTCTTTCATGCGCTTCCACTTCAGTCTTTATTAAGCATGCTTTTTTGAGTATGTCAAAAAGAAGCACAGCGGCACCTCACCACACCACTACTTGTTAAACATGCCGTGTTACAAGAAGAACAGCAAAATACTATGACTCTCTTCCCATTTCTTAGACAAAGTCTTATTTCCTCTACTAACTCAACCAAAATCTTACTTGCAACAGCGAACCACAAGAATGAAAAACTATATAGTACTGCGTGAGGTCTACTTCCTCTCCGTGCCAGACTGAAAAGAGATCCAGTTTCAGAAGCACCCGTTTTTCATCCCATTCATCATTTGCGGAAAAGCGAGGGGAAATTTCGCAGCCGTCTCTCCATTAGATCTCTCTGACTAATCACAAGTGAAGGTGATGGGATGTCGATATCAGAATTAGTGTCGGGATCCGTATTGTGTTCTATGCGACTTTATTCAAGCCAAAAGACGAGACTCAACACATGCAAAGAAGATTGCTTGATTTTTCTTATAATAGCGTCTTGTGCAAAATCTCCTTGAGTTTCCCTTCTTTTTCCCTGTGATGATTTGCTGGTCTTCTAATGAGAATCTTATTTTCAGAAAAGGCATAGGCTTCTATCACTTTTTTTTGCTGATATTACATTTTATATTCCCTTGGTGTGTGGGTAGCATGTAAGTAAACAAAGGAGCAACACTCACTTTTTCTCTCTCAATTTTCCCAAGCTCGGCTTCTTCTCCCTGATTATATTTTCCCGAAATCCGCTCTCGCTCTCTCTCTCTAGAGGAGAGGATATTATTTTTGATGTACTGCTGCTTGTTTTTCTTCTCGAGTGCCAGTCAATATTGAAGAAACTACACCTTTCCTTTTACCCTTAACATTATTATCCTTTATGGTTAGTTAGCCGAGTTAATTTTATTGAGAGACAAATAACTCATTTCACTCTCAGCAAACGAGATGAGATGTTGTTCCCGTGTCGTGTATTAATAGTCCCATGTACCTTGTTCTCCTCTTTCCTGAACCACTCAAAAGCCTCTTTCTCGTCGTCTTCCTTGCTGGGAAAAAGGATTACCTTCTCTGATCCTTGCAAGGCAGCAGCAGCAAAAGCATAGTCTTTTTCTTCTAGGAGATTCAACAATCGTGTGCATCACGCCATGCCACGATTAATATTACCGTGTAGGCTGTTGTATGCATATAGCAGCACCAGAACAAGCACCACCAAAATCCTGGCACCAACAGCTATTCTCTGGATGATGTTCCAGTTGTGCGTCTCCGTGCACTACTATTTCTTCACTCAAGTACAAAAGCTGTCTTTTGTTCCTTTGGCACACACACTGCCACACGTACTAGCTCTCGTGTGATGCTCCCGGAGAATGAGAAGGAGTTGAGTTGAAGCGAGACTGAGTTTTTTAGATGATCCGGGGAGGAAAGCACCCAACAAGTGGACCACTTCCGCTTGCTTACTCCCTTTTCCCTTTTTTGTGTATGCACAGAGCAACAGCAGCGTTTAGGATTCAGAGACACACGACTAGCACACACAGAGAGCCAGATATTGAGAATCGGCTCTAGAGATTTTAAATGTGCTCGGCCTAGCACTGTGCAACAACGCCTTTCTAATATCAAGTAGCCAGTATACCTATTTTTAAATGCTTTTATATATTTTGAAAGGGTGAACTTTTGCAAAGGTGATGCTGAAATACCTTTTTGTTACGATTTTTCTTGATAAAAATGCTTGTTTTGTGCTTACTTTTCTGTTCATGTCCGGACTTTCAGTTTTCATGCGAAAAACGCCAAGCTCTAAATATCCCAAAGATCTGTATGTCCTACAACACCAAGAACCAAGAGCAAGTCTCAGCTCTCTCAAGCTTTCTGTAAAACGCTGTTCTTGCTTCTCGGCTTGTTGTAGACCCAGTAGAAGATGTACTTGACGCTTGAATGTACACAACCATTCTGTTGTGCTGCTTCCTTTTTCGTCTTCATCTCATCATATATCGTCTTCTCCTCTTCTTGCCGAAGAACTCACAAAATCTCCTCTAGACTAACTCAAGTCTTGCCTCTTTTATTTTTGTTATGTGCTACAAGTTACTCTCCTGCTACTACTGCATGCAAGTCAGCTAAACAACATCAGCGTTTTTTTCGACTTCTCGTCAGAAGAAGAGCAGTAGTATAATATGGCGTGAATGCCGTATACTGCCAAAACTCAAGCAGTGTTGATCATTCTGATCATCATTACAAACAACCACACACGTTTCATTCACAGCTATGGTGTAATAAAACTATGGCCATAACACAATATACAATTTTCTTACATTTTTACAATAGGCATATTGTGCTTGAAAAAACTATCAAATGTACATGCATTTTTCTTATTCTGATGACGATCATCAACCATCATCATAATAACATCACATTCACACACACAACGCAACAGCTCATAGAGGTGTAATAGCACCAGCCAAAAAATAATAATATATACGCGCTTCAAGTTGATATCCAACATCAGAGCTTTGTGTAACTAACCATTATATTAATATCATTCGTGCGGTTTGGTTTTACTTTGCTCATATTATTCGTTCCGTAGGTTATGTGCTCTTCTTTTAGGGGTTTCTTGTGTTTTTGCCGCTGCTGCTGCCGTTACGCAGCCTTTTTCTCGCACAGCAACATGCACACAAGGAGAGAAGAAGTAGCGTTCATAATATCATTATCCTGATATTGCTTCTTCTTCATTTTTTTATTATCAGTAACAGAAGCAAAGAGTTAAGAGACAGGAGAGCGACCTGGCCAAACGAACGCCGTATCATAATGTACTACCATTATGCCATAACCACTTTGTCTACTTACTTACATTTTAGTAACTTACTACTACGCTGGCCTGGCACTATTGCCATTATTGCACGGTTTACGTTTGGTAGCACGCAGCAAAATAATACGAGTACATTATCATCGTCATCGCCGTAATAATAATAATAATGAAGCAAACTGCTTGCCATTTCGTTTTGCCTTTTTAGCTGAAACTTTTCTTATGCCTTCGTCATCATCAGCATCAGCGCATCATTCTGCTGCTCTCATCATTTAATATATTGCAGAAAAATGGTTATATTTTTTAAAAAGTATCATCATATCAGCATCATTGACGACAAGACACAAAAGCCAGAGAAGAGCAAGAAACATGCAATATAATATTCAATCAAAGGGTTGTTAGAACTGGAGCTGGAGATACTGGAAATGGCCATTAAATGTTTATATAACATGTACACTCTATTATATTTATTTTATTACAGAGGTAGTAATTCTATTTGGCCTATTGTGTTATCCCTGATGTATTACATATTAGGACAAATTGGAAGGAGCAAAGAGCAGAGAGAAATTGGATGACATGAGCACACACAGACAAAAAAGCTGTTATGTATATGCGAAGATGATAAGAATAAGAATTGACTGGACGGTTTAGTTTGTTCCTAGTTAGGAGCGCCGGGGCTGCTGCTGCTGTGTGGCTGTCTCTTTTGGAACCCAACAAAAATTGTGGAACTTTTTGCAAAACGAAAATGTATTAAAATATATTAAAATTAAGTCAGGAGACAAAATATGCTAAAATACTGGACTCAGGTCTTGCTGACGTAATGCTTACATTAGCAAGCTGGTTTTGGTTAATTTTTCTTACTTTTTTGGCATTAATAATGTGTCTCCTGGTTGTAGGTTATCATTTGCTCATCTCAAATGGCATTATGAACTGCGCACTATAGTATCACTCTATCAATCTTTCTACCATTTTTGGCATGACAAGACAAAACCGGCCCATAAATCTTTACCGAAGTCAAAAGTATTTTTGCCCCCTAGTAGATGAAAACTGCTGGGTTTTTTTTCTGGTAAAAATAGTTTTCCTATTTTGACAAAAACGAGCAATCACTTTGAACGTCATTGCTAACCCATCCCAGTGTCCTTATAATATCCTGGTACTGGTGCTGCTAGACGTGGAGCTGCTTTTTGGGTTTAGCATGATTATCATCATCACACGATGATTTGCTGCTTGTTAGCGTTGCCACTTCTACTTAATTAATAGCAACAATAACGCAAAGATCGTTTTGGAGAGTCCCAGTGGGATGATGAGAGGACGACATGTGAAGCAATAAAGACAGAGTCACCAGGCAAGAGTAGTAGTGGGAAAAAATAGCGTGAAAACTGCTTGCTCTCGCGTCCATTTGTAACCTAATCATCATGATGCTCATCATCGAATCCTTCTCCTCTTCACACAAAACCCACTGAACTGGATGATCATCTCGGGACGAGAGGACGAGACTGGAAAATCGAGAGCAGTGTGTGCTCTTTCATTGACTTTTTAGATGTATTTTTGATAACATTATCCTACCGGCAGGAGACACACATATTGACTCCAACAAACATACGATTTCCCTGGAACAGGAGAGGGAAAGCAAAAAACGGGAGACTATAGACTAGCTCAGTGCTTTGGAGTAGGATGATGAAAGACCTACTAGAGCTTCACACGCTCTGTGTACAAAATTGCAAAAATGGCCTGTAATATTCAAAGATGAGAGAGGAAAGAGGCTAGCCAGTATGGAGATGGGGTGGCCTCCTCCGTTATTATCTCCGCGTGTGTGCTTCATTTAAAATCAGATTTCTCACGGGAGATCAGATCTTGATGAGAAGGAGAGCACACAGCACATGCAGCAGTGTATATGCTGATGCTGAGCCTATTCACAATAAAATTTTCTTTCCTGATAATAATAGCAATAACACACGGAGAGCTTTATAATATTATAGAATGACAATGTGATTGGGGCTAGAAAATAGAGAAAAACTTCTTTTGAAGTGTAGAACTACGTGTTTTTTGTATGCAGACTACTATAGTCACATCGGCACATGCCATGCAGGATGAATATACACGCAGACAGGTAAATACTGGGTATTCAACCTTATTAAAATGGAAGGTGGATTTTCAACAGGACCAAAAGGGATTAGTGGAATAAAGGGGAAAATTTTCAAGCAGGCTATGACGAGAAAAGGCTTATTGAGTTGCGAGACGAGTGGATCTTTGCTTGTTCTCCTTTTGTTAGGTGATGATGATGCTGAAAGTGTGCAAAATGTTGGTACATTTTTTGTTTTATTTGTGCATGAAAAAAAGCAAAGTTGGGAAACGGGACAAATCAAGGGTGGTTGTAAGTTGTAACAGCGAGCAGCGTGTCCGATGACAAAATGTAGAGATGGAAGGGTTACCGTATAACCTCTGTTCACAACTAAAACAAGGCAAAACACTTTAGAAAAAGGAAAGGTTTGAGCAGCTTGAAAAAAAAGTCGAGTTTCGTGGCTAAAATCCTTATCTAACAATCTTGTCGAGTTTTCATGCAGTTAATATGATGAGGTAACTTGTGCTATTAGTAAAATGGGGCAACTAGTGCTTAGTCTTAAGGAGCACTTATAATGATGAAACCAGGGAGAAAAATACAATGAGACAGTTAGGTTGAAGTAGTCAGGCTAATGACATGATGAATTGAACTGCGAGTGATTCTGCTGAGGTTTTGGGGAAAACAGAAAAGTGAAGATTGTGTAGTTTGCGGCATCAGTGTGTTGTAAATGTAAGTGGTAAGTGTGCTTGCCAATAATTACATATATGTATATACAACGTGCAGAGTTCATCCTACACACTATTTAAATTGGGTGATGAGGAATTGAGGATGTGGTACACTAGACCGTATATACGTTTTTACAAGAAAAGATGCTCGTTATTATGTTGACAAAATGGTGAAACACGGGTTATTTAAGCTGGAAGCTTATTTCCATGAAAAATATATTTCACTCAAGTTGAATAAATGGTTACGCCAAAAAAGCGCAAAAACCAGCTTGTTACGAAATTAAGTCGAATAATTGTACGCGCAGCATCCCTTGAATTGCAACAGCAGCGATATAGCAATACTATAACTTACTGCCACAGGGAAAATCGCTTTGTTTGCCATGCATCATCATTATATATTTCACTCCGCCACCAATTTAACACAACAGAGCATCCAATCATATTAGTTTTCCCATCCATCCGTTCAGCAGACAGACGAGGGCATAAAGGTGGACAAGTTTTTATTGCGATTTTTTATTAGTCCCTGGTTTTACATTCTTCTGAAACTGAAAGCAAAACTGAGGAGAAAAACAACTGAACTGTCTCAACAAATTTTTCGTCATTCCCAATATTTGCTACTGGGTTAATGTACGTACGCAGGTGTAGATGAAACAAGAAAAAAACTATTATGGAATGTAACGGCTTTTCTTGAACGTACAATATATTTGCACGATAACCGTGCACATGAAATAACGTCATGGAACGCCACTATACCCAGATTTTCTTGCTTGACAGCATCTAATAGAAAATCTTTTACCCAGAAATACTTGCGCATTTTTATTATTACTTTGCTGTCTTTCTCAGTAACTCGAAACCCTTTTGCACTAACCATGCACGCGGAAATACCATTATTCTCATTAATCATCATCCTCATCTCTTCCTTCTCGTTGGGCAGGTCAGACTGAGGAAAAGTGAATGTTTTGTATCAAAACGGCACACACACGTTTTTTGTAGTGTATTGCATATTAAACCAGCCTATTTTTCTATAACGCATGTTTCTAACCATTGCAAGTGACAGGATTCACGGGATAGTGTCTGCCTGCATTCTTGAGTATAAGTCGAGTGTCAAATAAAGCATACATACATTTTTTGAATTCTCTTCCCTCTCCCCTATCCGAGTATTTATGGACAGTCAAAAGTTACAGGAAGCAACCAGTAAAATGTCAAAGGAGACAGATAGTGATCCTTTCCTGCCATTTTGTATACATGTCAATGTCCTTACCTTTTTTGCGCAGACATAATATATAAACCGTATTACCGTGAAAAGTAGTAAAAAACGAGGACCGGGTGAGTGAACAGAATGACACCACCACAAAAACGATACCATTACCCCTACCACTTTAACCAGCCATCTATTTCTTTCCACTTATCATGGTATGCAGACGTAGGTATCCGTGTAAACATATGAACATAATTGACAATGGCCCCTTTTCCTACTTTTATATACATACAGCCTTAGCCTTTTCTCAGCTATCATGCCCATACAATTGAAGAAAGGACTTGAACAGCATGGCTAAGTGGATTGAAAAGAAAGCAGACTTTCACCAGAGGAAATAAATACTAGTATTGTGACAGAATAGTATAGTCAGTGAGAACAGCAAACAGAAGACTGGCAAAAAGGATGTGATATCCTTTACAACAGCTTGTCCACCAAAGATGCAATAAACTATCTGCAAGTTCAGTTCAGAAATGCTACGAAAAGACAAATAAAAGCATTTATCTTTTCTCCTTTTTCAAATATCTGTCATTTCATTCCATAATTCTATCTAACAACATTTTTTATCCCCGCATTATCATCTTCTCACGACCATACTACTGTTAGGATCATGACGTTGCATGATTTTAGACGATGAAGATATTATCATTCTCGAAAGTGTGCCATGCCGCAAAACACCATAGACATTGACACGTACACAAAATATGTGTCTACACGCCTCATAATATTCTCTAACTATTTTTCGTTCCATCTCACTTTTTTCCCGTTTAAATGGTAATTGCTGCTACATTCAGCAGCAACGGCAGAGCAGGATATAATATGATGTATGGTGAAAGTGGTAGGTTATATCTCCATGCGGTGCTGGTGGTATTGCGGTGGAGGGTGAATGAAGAAATAATGATGGTGGGGCAGTGGATTTTGGGATATATTTCTTTTCTCCCGTATTTTTGCTTACCGACTGGTAATACCAGAAGACTCAACAGAACAAGCTTCAAAGGAAGTAGCTGCTGCGTGCTAGGAAAAAAAGCGAAAGAACATTTTGCGTACTTTTACTTTTTTCTCGGATCTTTCTTCAACGGTGTTTATCTATGTTATGTGCTATGTACACAAGACATAGTAAGCAACTAGCGAAGATTCGCAAAGAAGAGCTTTGATGATGGAAAGAGCAGCATATTATGGACTATATGCTAAGCTTATGTGTATTGATATCAGGGCAGCCTTTTGTTTTTTCTAAGTTTGAGTTTGAGTTCCTCCAACAAAGCAGCAGCAGCATATGGTGAAGTTGGCATACAAAATACCTTACCGGAGATGAGAAGGATAATGCTTCAAGGCAAAATGGATTCTGGTTTTAAGAAGAAGACCGGTTGTTTTCCCATTTTATGGAAAAGTGTTATATATTAACTTTATAGAGAGATCTATTCACTTTTATGATAACTGAGACGTGGATGGATGAGGGGATAGGTATGTTCTTTGAAATGAGTGTACTATGACATGGTAGCATCGTCATCATGATCATCATCCCCATTTCCTTTTATGGCACGTGTACACAAAAGTTTCTGCCAAAAAGTAAAAAAGAGAAGAAAAGTGAAAAGCCGAAAGAGAAAGGAAGGTTATTTACACTTATATTTCAAATGTTTTGCTAATGGCTTTAGTTTACTTAACTGCCAGGAAAGACAAGAATGGATTTGGATGAAAACGGAAAAATGAGAGGAGTCATTTTAGCTTCTTTGAAGAGCAAAAAGCAGCACGCTCTATATGGATTTTACTCTAGGTGCGGGTATGATACTAGAACTGGCCGAGCTCAACAAAAAACGAAAAAGTAAAATGATTCTTTCAAGGATGACTCCTCATCAAAGGTTAAGTTTTTAGCAGAAGACTAAAAAAGACTACAAAATATATATCATCTATCTTGTAAAAAGTCAGAAGTATACAATTTCAACAGAATGCCCTTCTCCTGTTCTATAAATTTGTTCACACTACTTGTCATTTTATCCCAGTGCTCATGCAATCCTTTCCTTGTAATCAAAAAATGTGCCAGAAGTTACGATATAAACAAGAAGATAATCTTAAAAGAAAAACAGAAGGAAAAGTTTTCCTCTTCAGAAAAAATCCAAGAAAGCGGAGAGAGTGAGGAACACAACTGGAGTACCGGAATAGTAGTACCTACATGGCTGGAAAATCCTTATGTCTGGTGAGAACTTTTTAGGTAATATGTAGATACCCACAAAGCAATTTCCACTTGAAACGAAAATCTTGTTATTTTCTAATGTGATTTTCGCTTTCTCCCCCTCCCTGTCTTTCTCCCGCATACGGACAAACAAGGAAAAAGTCAAGCTTGTACACTCAAGCTGTAAACCGAGAGGAGTAGTATAAACGTCATTCATTCTGTAGTAGGAAATCTGAAAGAGGAGAGAAAGCGCTTTCCCACGCAACTGGTGAAGTACAGGAATGATTCTCTGGATTCAAGTATTATGTTTTTTATCATCAATAGCATCTCCTCACCATATTATCTCACCGTATATCACAAAACCCCATGTCTTTCTGCTGCTTTGTACTAAGAATAAGATGGTAAAAAAGTGGATTTCTACGTATTTTTTTGTTCGTCCGCAAGAAGACAAAAGTTGGGAATAAGCTGAGCGCAACGACATGCAACGAGAAATACTTGGCTACACATATTATCCTACACAAGTGTGATACAAAAAGGTAAAGACAGCGGAAGTTCGTAACTTATTCTGGCTTGACACAAATTGTCGTTGTTACCGCCTTCTTTTCGGAGAAAGCTATATTTTTTGTGGAATTGCTCCATAGGCTTATGTGAAACCAGAGAAAGAAGATATACTTATATATTTTACCTGTTGCTTATTTGGGAACGTTGGCTTTTCTGCAAAAGGGTTGCAAATTGCTGGAATCCTGAGAAGTATATTAAAGGTTTGGGCTGTCCAGTATACCTGTTTTCGTCCAGGTGTACACAACAATACACAAACGCAAAATTAACAAAGAGGTTTCCTTTTTATTCACAGTCTGGGGAATATTTCCCGAGGATTAATTAAATGAAAGTAGAGGAAAGCAAAAAAATGCGCCATTCCAACTTGCAATATATTGCGAAACAAACTCACTTGAAACTGTTTCCTTTTCATTTACCTTAGCTTTAGAGTTTTAATAACTTTTCCCAGAGTGAGAAATTCATACGCACTCGTCACAGAATTCTATAATATACCCTGCCTGCTTTCCGAAAAAAACTGGAAAAAGTTTCTTCTATTTCCCCGATTTTGTTTCCTTGTTTAAATGAAAGAGATGTGCTTTTAGTCTGGTTGCACATCCCCTGCTCCTTGTCCTGTTTTCCGCTTGCTTTGAACTAGACAAATACACAGGAAACAAAACGAGTAGTCAACCGTGAACTACGCGATACACCTTACTTTCTCTCTCGATAACAGTTTAAAGAATGCAGAACGAAAAAGGAAGAGCGTATAGTTTTCCAGGGTACCCTTCCGCTTCCTTCATATAATGCGTACAGAAAACACAAACATAGCCTGTGCACAACTCGGGCTTGTGCACTTTCTATATAGTTTCACCTTCTGCACCAGGAAAACCGAGGACATTCATTTGATTACACTTTACAGAAGAAATAGAGCGAGATATTTATTGTACAAGCAGCATTCAGCATTCACTACTCTTTACTCAGGGCTATTAATGAGTAGCTCCAACTTAAGTTGGAGCAATTCATTATGGTCTGCATATCATAGGAAAGGGTTGTGCATAGGTGAATGAGCCCACCACAAAATGTACAAGATGCTCAACTGATGCTCAACTCATTGTGTGTAAGTAATTAAGATTAACTATGCGTGGATGGACACTCGCTTACAACCCTCTACTCCAGATTTTCCCACTGATGTAAGTTTTTTCAACCCAGAAAACAATTTTCTCAGACTTCACAGAGCACGTTTAGTTTTACACAATCACATCGTGTTTTAATAATGAAAACACTTGTAATAATAATGTTACTGGTCATTTAATAATGAGAGAGGATATACACAACAGGAGGAATGTTTGTGGTGGTGTTGTTTGCTGCGTGAGAAGTTAGACAGGTGGAGAAATCCCGGTTGTACGCTTTCTCGCAGTTTTACTCAAGAGAGAAAAGATTTAAATGAACTTAAATGATAGGCTTCAGAAGGTAAGGTTCTAGAGCTAAAACCCAAAATGATGAGTTTATTAGTTTACTTTTACATTGCTACTAATTACTTGAGTTCCATTAGTAGTCTTGATGAATGAGTGCACTGTGTGTGGAAATATTGGAACATGCTTTGAATAGAATGAAATATGATATATGGGATATGATAACGTTCCGATTCCAAATTTCCCATAAGCTTTAATGCTTCTTGGTATAAAGAAAGGATAAAATGGACATCATGAATATATATTAAGATAAGCTCCAATGTTATATAATGTATTGTAAAAAGTATGTGTGGAGAGTGGAGATAATGACAACGAGTGCGTTTTATAGCATGTTTGCATGATATTATCTGGGTTTGTCACGCGTGGGAAATGAGATGGACAGTTGGACAGTGACAGTGTGTACGGTTCTGTTAAATCCAGAAAAGCTGTTCATGAAAGGAAACTTTAAAACAGTATCAGAGTATACATTATCAGAGGCTCATCTTCATTTTAATCATCTCTTCATTAAATTGACGACGATGATGATGATTCTGCTGGCTGATATGACGTAGCATGATTAAAGAAATTCATTAAAATTCAGTCTGTCTCTGGCTTGTGCTGTAATTACTCTAAGAATGGCTTTTATTTGATGAGGACCACATTAAACGCACAAAAGTACGCCATGCATGATTATGATATTTTTAGTGTTTTATAAGATGGTTATGAAAATACTATTATGAAACATGATGAAAATAAAATGAAATTTCTCCTCCTCTTAGCTTCTGTGTTTTTGTGTGATAAAATTAAAATACGTACATATCGTAATAGCATTGTTTGTCGTTGTTTTGCTGTGATGCCACTATGGCTGCTAATGACGTTGGTTGATCATCATCATAAATGCAAGTAAGAACAGTTCATTTCTGCGCTGGGCCGAAAATTGAATGTAGAGAGTCGATGATAATATGGTACATCTAATCATTTTTTGCGTTTGTACCCTTTCCATCCAGTGAAATTTAATTAAGGGGAAATCTCTTTTTGTTGATTATCAGCGGGAACGGGAGGAAATGGCTTTTGTAAATTTTGATTATGAGAGATGGATGAAGTGTGTAGTTTACCTGTGCGCGACACTGCGAGCAAAATGTCAAAGCACGGGTAGGATGAGGTGTTTGTATTATCTATCAAATTTATCTTTTAATTTAACTCAAGTAACAAGCATCATCCAGATTTTATCTTGGTGGCTTATCAAAACCGTATTATATGCCTTAGTACCTCCAAGTGTTGTTTTGCTGACTTCCAAGTGCAATACACCAAACTCAAAAAGGGCCAAAAATAGAGAATGGAGTCTTTAAATAAACAATTTGTGCTAAAAGTTCCATTACATTGCTCACGTATGCTCTTGTGTATCTAATGGGAGATAAACTTTCGCCAACAAAACAATTAAATGATTCCATGATGCATGTTTGACGCTATGTGCTAGGACTCTTGAATTACACAAATTTACCATGAATATAACAAACATATAAAATAGTATATATGGCACTCACAACATAAAATAAGATTCGCCAGAACTTGTCACTTAATTTTACGCGATTATCAAAACTGGACGGATTTGTGACGGAGTGGTGGTAGCATTGAAATTGCTTTCTAATAGCTTTCTACGGCAATAATTCGAAACCTCCACAAATGAAGTCAACTTTTTGTAGCAATAATATTATGTCAATTGAAACTGTAAAAGCAAACAAACCTACAATTTCACTCTAGAGCATTATTTATTGCACTTACGAACAATGAGTCAACCATTAAAATTAAAGTTGTCAATTAAAGTCCATTTGGAATTCACAATGGGAGGAAAATTTGCATTTGCTAATTTGCTGCGTTACAATACAATTCATATCTGACTATGTTTTTTTGAAACCGGAGAATTCGCATATAGTAGATTGACAGTTGAAAAAAATGCATGGACTTTGTTTCAAAATGGTGACTCTGATTACCTCTGCGAGTACCTACTATTGAACAATATTTCCTCTCACAAACATGCAAAATGCACAAACAACAGAATGTGATGGATGCTTGGAACTTTTCTTGTAAGAGGTAGTGCGTAGTGAGACTTTGGGGCATTGTAAGACAAGCTAGGAGATTGTCAGTTCAGAATAAGAAATATGATCTAGTCAATATTTGTCTTCTTGGAAAACGTAAATATGGCTACCTAATTAGTTTATAGGCAGCGGAACATACACGGTACCATTGTTATAATCACCAGACAATACACCGATTTTCGCTTTTTATGGTTTCTTTTCCGGCAAGTCTAGAGTAATAATATCTTTTTGTAACACTAACTTTCTATGTAGTAAATGAATTAGTAGCAAATTATTACGAATATTAAAGAAATGAATATTACGGTGTTTGGTTTCATACATACGAATTCTATGAAAAGCAGATCAGCAGACGTGCTCTTAGGAAAGAGTTGTTAGTCATTATTCTCCGAAATAGTGTCTTCACTATCTCCTGTTCCTATTAATAAGTATGATATCCTAAAGGCATGCTTAAAAAGCACCTGTGTGGGTTCTGGGAACTCCATGTCGAAAAGAAGAGATTACTCGGTAGGTGCACTTAAAATATTGAAACTGCGTAGGATCTATCATCACAACAGTACAATAGAAAACATGACTGAAGTCCTAGTCCGAGGAACCCCAACAGGCATTTCCTCTGTTCATGATCCCCCGAAATCCTCATATTACAGATAAAAGAGTACTGAATACATAAAAGAATGGTTTCATTTTGTTCTATTCATATGAAACCTATTTTACCTATTGGCAACTTGTATGATATGATAATGGACCACTTTACTAACTAGAAAATCTCTGACTGGACCGATTGCACGGTTTTATCACAGTGTTTGATGTAAATGCTTAGTAAATTTTCTGTAAAGTCTTAATTTTCATCATTCATGTACAAGGTTGCAACAACTTATGGCAATTATGGGGCAATGTGAACAGATACTCAGTTTCCGATTTTCAACAATTATTTCTAATGATTACAATTCTGGAAATCATTCACAGCATCTTGAACACAAATTATGTTTTATTTTTCATGCTAATAATATACAAATTAGAGAGTAACAAGATATTAAGATATGAAGCAGTAGGAAAAACGTGCCGTTGTTTAGTAAGGGAAAATTCCTCTGAATCCATGAAATCCCAGCAACGTGATCTCTCCGTCAAACGGGATTCCAAACGAGAGCAACGGGAAAAAGTATTCAATATCCCCACCATACTGAGAAAAGAAAATGTCCTCTTTCTTGTTATCAGCCATACTGGGCAAGTTTATTCCAGGCTTTTGTGGAGTGGGTTTCGGAGGAATTAATCCAGCCACTGTGTTGACCAAAGCGTTTATTTTATCCTTTTCTTTTTCCTTGTCCTTATCTTTATCTTCTTCCTCCTCCTCTAGCTTATCTTCCTCCTTGTCTTCAATTTCCTCCAAAATGGCTTCATCCCTGTTGTAGTGGTCATATGCATAGCCGTCATCCTCATAGCCTTGTCTTCGCATTGAATTGGCAAGGGACGAATTTCTTGTAGTGGCTGCGGCTGCCTTTTTGCTATTAGAAAGCCAAGCGTATTCCTTACGCCGAAGCCTTCCGTCGCCGCTGGCTGTTATAAGACAAAAATAAGACAAGTTTTACTAATTTTCATTGAATTAAAAAAAGAGCAGAGTTAAATATCTTTCCTGAGGGGTAATGCGCTACAAATTGTTAGAAATCAGAGAGATTAGAAAAGATCTTATTATTTGGAACACTAACGCTTGCTATCATGCAAAATCAGAATTTCCGTTGTTAAAAGGAAATCCTTTTGCCCTTATAAATTGATTTGTTGAGAGAATTGTAGCATGCGATAAAAACGAATGGAAGGATGACGCAAACACAACACGGGAAATTAGCATAGAAATGACTTTTTTGTGCTCACCTCTTCCGTTACTTCTGGCTTTTCTTCTTTCGGTAGATCTCTTTTCTCTCCGATTGTGGCACTCGGAATGCCAAAGCTCCATCAAATCCTCTAGCCAAGAGGATATGGAGTGAGTTCCAGAAACGGTTGACCTCTGACTTTCCCCATCTGTACCGTCACCCTTTTCACCCGGATTTACGTTGGCTAATGGATACAAGTAATTGAAAAGCTCTTCGGGATCGTCAAAGTTGGGTTCGGGGGCGGGTGGGTTATCTGTGGAACGGCGGACACGGGTAACTACTCCGGAAAACTCGCAGCCAATGTCCCAAAACCTTTGCAACAAAGATGGATGGGTCCGTTGGGATTCCTCCTGTGCAACTGCACTTTTTGGAAATGCCAGCACAACGCAAAATAGGAACAATGACATGCACCAGGCCTGAAACTTTGGTGTGCTTGTAAACTTTAGTATGAAAATATTTTGCGAATTCATTTTTGCAAGACTACACACTTCAAGTTTCCCTTGAATGAAAAATCAACGTCTTTAGCAGATCATGGATAAATCAAATGTGATGAGTTCAGATTTATGAGCCATTGAGCTAAGCTGGAACAAAGCCAAGAACGATAATGACTAATGAGCTGAGGGAGATATTACGGTACCCTTCTTTCTAAAAGGATTGACTAATGACTTAATGAACGTTTCAAGGTTCAATTAAGGATCCCGTATTAAACTAATTAAGGTGCAATGCCAAGAAGCTTTTTTTAAAAATAGTATAGCGGCCGTTCTAAAAACCGTTATTTAACATATACTTATCAAGACTAATTGAAAAACTAATCCAACATCATTAATTTAGGTATAATATGCCAACAACGGTACTACAAAAGGTAATGTGCTACCCACCAGAAATAAAACAAATTAATACAACAGCACACCAAATATAATTAATTATCCTTCGATTATTATTGCAGCTCCATACTCATCATCACAAGATACAAAATAATGTGGTCACAAAACAGTACATTTTGGGATTCAACCAACAATGAATACTTCACTGAATAACTCCGAAGAATGATTTTCGTAAATCTATTGTTAAAAGCTTCTAACGACGACCACCACCGCCTCCATACTGTTGACCCGGTGTCACTTGGGTAAGCTGAAGACCACTCAGGTTGTGGAAATCCATCATCTTCAACATGTCCTTAGTTTGCTGATCGATTTCAATAATGTCGCGTTCCAAGGCGGACTCCTCTGGCACGTAGTTATCTCGCCTTTCTCTCTCCTCTTCCTGCAACTTGATGGAAATACCACGTACCTGACTGTTCTGGAGACGACGCATTAAATGCGTTACGAACCTGTCACACAAAGAAAGAAATTCTGTCAATTTAATCACCATTCTAAATACAATTCTTCATTTCATAATACCTACAAAGGGACCTTAAATTTTATAATTTTAATGCCCTTACCCTGCGATCTTGTTGCGGAGAGGCTTGCTGGGAATGATAGCAATTTCCTCACAGATCCTCTTGTTCGTGTGGAAATCCAGAGTGAGCCGAGTATAGTACTTCTCGATAATCACTCGGGAAGCCTTCTTCACGGTCTTGGTCCTCACGCGACCCTACAAAACATCAAAATAACTCCATTATAACCTCCACTTAAAATTGAAATCATAACCCCAATCACTCCCAATTTTAACACCTATTTAAACCCCACAAAAATCTTCAAAACATCTGCTTTAACACCACCAAGCCCACCTTAACCACTCACACTTTAAATCAGTTAAATTCCACTTTAACTTACCATTTTGACAATTTTTTAATTGCAATTTACTGCTAACTGTCTGTCCAAATCCACGAATGGAATACTTGTCGGCTTTCTAGGCAAAGCTGAGCTAAGAGAGCACACCACCGTGTTTCATATTCACTCCGTCGCGCTGCTCCTGTTCAACACACAAAGTCAATGGCTATGCATTTAGCACGACAGCAGCAGATACTATACACATACTTTTTCAGGCCAGCTAACGTTTTCGATTCATCTCGTTCTTAAATGCAGCAAAGTAGCCACACAAAAAGCTGTAATGTATTCTGGCAGGGTATCTACTCGAAAGAATGAACAATTTCGGCCACGGCGTAGTGCCAGCAAAAATGGAAAGGTGTCGCCCACAGTTCTGCGATGGACGACGCGAACGGTTTGCTTAGTTCATCTTTGTTCATTGTTGGCGATGATGATGGTGGCTCTTGTTCTAGCTTAAAAGTTAAGGTCCATTGTTGAGACTTGAGACCTTTGTCCCCCCTGACAAAAGTGTGGTTATTTTTAGGAATAGCCGGCGGTCAAAAGGAAGTGGAAATTTTCCGTGAGACAAACAAGGGACATGATCAAGATTCTTGGAAGTACGGAAAACTTTTTAGTGATTGACTATTGACTAAATTGCCAGGAAATGTGTAAGCTTGTACTTACAACAACCTATGACCTGAAAATTCGATGTGTATTTATGATAACTACAAGGTTGACAGTAGTAGAAATTAAATGTTTGAAAGTCTGGGATAGTTTGTTAGAAAGCATCGTTGGGGTATCTTGAGACAAAACATGAACAAAGGAAATAGATTAGCATGAAAATTAATGAACTTTTTGTGTGTATTTCTGCCTTGTCAAACGAGCATTATTTATTATTTTTATATCTTTGAAGGATCGGATGATAATTTTAGTGCAGGGGTGTAGACAAAACAGCTTGATGGAAAAGTAGGTACCCTCAGAACAAAAGCTTGTTAGTTGGCCTTGAAGGCTTAAAATTACTGTTTTTTAATAACACAGCACAGCCGAATAGCAACATAATTCCATTCCAGCGTTCAAAACAAAATCCTTCGCTTGCAGGCAGTACACAAAACAAAAGTTGAAGTTTGGATGGATTTCAGTTCAGCAGCACAATTGCTGGTTTAAATCCAAAAACAAAAAACGAACTTTATACATTAACGAATGGTATAAGGAGATACATAGGTATGTTATTAACTTAACCTCACACATTTGCTTAGATGTTTTTCCAGGTGCATTTTAAACTAGTTACACTTATGTGCAACTTTGTTATTATGACCCACTTCAGAAAGCAATTTTGAACTAAACTGAAAGGTAAGGAAGGTTGCTCACTAGGATAATCATTTCTATCTGTTTCATCAACACAAAACACAAGCATGTTGACCTGAGAAGAAGTAAATCATTTCCTTTCCCAACAAAAAATCTAAAAGGTACCCTTGCTACAGATAGCTTAATGCCTGTAAAGAGAATGGTGAGGTAGGTCAAGCAATCAGGCATACAACCTTGTGATCATGACCCCTACCCGGTTCACCAAACAACCGATGACAAACAACGTTTGCGGAACATGATACTCAACAAACACTCCAGCAGGATTAATGTTTTATGATACATGAAATATGATAAAACATACTAAAAACGCAATGTAAAATTTACGCCTATTTAAAAATGGATTTCTTGCTGACTTTAAGTAGCATAAAGATTGTTAGTAGCCTCTTGGCAAATCATTCGCGTGTCACTAAGTCATTACTGGAAAAGGCAGAACTACGCTGCCAGCGTCTTAGCGGAAGAGTCGCCTGAATAGTATTAATCAATAAAAATTTTTTGGCAATGCAATCAGTAGTAGTGGCATGTTCATGCTCACTCGATTGTGATCACCCATCTAAAATGTGATCCTAACCAGTCCCCAGCCAAATGGACAAGAGTGTCTTGTGCTCCATGCGTGTAGCTTTGCACACAATAATTTTCCTCGAAAGCGTAAACGAAATCTGAAATCTGGTAACTATTTTCAGCAGAGAGGTACCCAAATTCCTATGTATGCTTTTGGTATTAATGATTATAAATGCAGGACTGGATCTTCCACGAGTTCAAAAACTTAAAAATGTATTTGCGACGTTAGTTTGTTGTGTAATAACATCAACATCACGAATACTACACACAAACTCTGATGATGATGATCATCGTCGGTAAACATAGGTTTTTGATCTGAAGAGTAAAAAGTTGCGTATTCACAGTCATACCAGCAGCCGCAACCTCAAATGATAAGAGCTAAACTGGAGAATGTAATGCATTTTTATTGCCATTGCCAGTTTTCAGTCAGAGTTCACGCGACAAACACATGCGCTTCTATTATATACCAATCTGTCTGTCCATTTATCGTTTTATGATCATCATGCTCTAGAATCTCGTTTCATCATTCATTCAGCTAAGTTAGATAACTCATTTTTAGGTAGGTAGTTATACAAGTTTACGTGCGAGACGGATAACATGAGAATGAATACCAGCTCGAAAAATGACATGACACGATGACTTCTCATGACGATTCCTTTACAGAGAAGATCTTGCGGAATTCTCATGCATGAGCATGACATGTTTAAAGCACAAAAAAGAATGCCAAGCCAATTGGCCGAAAATTGGTAGGGAAAAGGTAGAGAGCTGATCAGAAAACACTAACGTAATGGGTATACGTATATCGTATTTTTTCGGTACCTCAAAATGTCTGTATGGGAAAGGAAGAATTTAATGTATCACTTTGTACGGCTGCGGCTTTTGGTTTTACAATCTTAACTCCTTTTCCCTTTCCCTTCTATCCAGTGGGGAAGCCACCTCAATCAGAATATAATATGCCAGCGCTACAGATGAAATGAAACAGTAACAAGTGAGCGAGCTCAAGATGAGCATCAAATCCCACTGTCAGGAAACTTGATAGATATAAAATAGAAAGTGTAGATAACAATTTTTAGTCTATGTAATACTTTTTTATTATATTTTTTACCGTTTTAAATTATTTCGTGCATTTATTTAGGCTTCCTATTCTCTGGAAACCTGCTATTGTCAGTATTGAATTGAAACTAGGTACTAATGACTTTTAGTTTTTTGCAATTGTGCAAGTTGTAAGTTTTCCGTGTTGTGAAATATCTTAAGAAGAACACTAGGGTTATCGCGTTATCACTAGCTATCTTCTTTCTTATTCCTGTCACCAGTGTCAGTACAGTTTTGTTCTGACCAAGAACTCAGATTCGGGGCAACTTGAGACAAGCCGACTTTCCTTTCTTGCGGCGACAGGCTCTTGAACTCTTTTTATCCAACAAGATATAGGGGCGAGGTGAGTGGCTTCATCACAAAAAAAAGTTCATAAGGTTCCTGTCTAATTTTAAACAATGGCAAACTAAAATGGAAGAGTTAATTTTTGCACACAATAATTTTACTGTACACAAAAAGAATGTGAGTAGACTTATCCTTCTTGAGTTAACTGATGCGATATGATATATGAATACGAATGTCATCGCCCCTAAACAAGGATATTAGCACAGCTAACAAAAACAACACAGTTGGTTAGTCACTGCTGCAGCATCCAAATGATCATCAGACAAACAAGAATGCCATCTTCGCGTGTATTAATTTTATGTGCTGTTAATCGCTATTTAATACCCATTATGCTATAACCACAACAAATTTACAGTAGTTAACTACCTTGTTCCAATTTATTATAGCCTTTTATTGTGAACGCAAACCAGTTTGTAATCGTAATGAAGCTCATGTGATAATGAATCATAAAGCAACATAATAAAGGTTATGCAGCAGCCCAAGTGCATCAATTATTAAAAACGCCATTAAAAGTGCATAAGTGTCACTTTTGTGTCTTGGCAGGTAAGTTGTTTTGTTTGCAGAAGAGTTCACCTCCAAAAGTCCGAACACGAAACGCTGCTGCGTAGCGTACGCTGCGGCATACAACAACTCCAACCTCCCGAGTATGTGTGCAATGTTGTTGGCAAGGCATAATCATAACATCCAAATGGCAAAACAGATGATGACGGTGCAAGTAGTGTAGTTTTTCAGGAGTAGTAGCTTTCAGTAGAGTTGTCTTGTTAAGTTGTTAAATAGTAGGCTTAATAATAATTATATAGATATAGCAGCACCTACATTTAGCACTCGTCTTGTTTTCGAGGAAGGAACTTTGGAATATTTTGGTCTACTTTGGCTTTGGCAGCGTCTTTTCGTGTGTGTTTTGGACTAGAGCAGAGACTTTTTTGCGTTGTTGTTTCTGTGCCCTGTGAGTTTATTGCAAAAACTTGTACTTTAGAACACAGAAGACCTTAAATTGCTGTTGCGTTGTTTTGGAATTAGATAATAAATGAATGACTTAGCAGTCTAAAGGTCACAGGCCAGGCCAAGCAATAATTGGAACAAGGGCAAGGATTTGCATAAATATTTTTAGTAATATGGTGATTAACTAGTGGTTAAGGAGGAGACACGTGCGTCACAGCAAAATTGAGTTTAATGAGTGCTTTGTTTGATTGGACTTTGCAGGTGGAAATATTCTTTGGGGATTTGAAAGCGTTACTGTGACACATGGTATAAAGACTTCTCAATGACAGAGTGGACGTGACCAGCTTAAATTGTGGAGTGTGATAATAACTGAAATATTAATAGAAACCAGTTTGTAAAATTAGACCAGAGATAATTTTGCAAGTGGTTATAGTCACTCAAAGGGAAATAGAATGAGCCTGAGTGGTATCCATACACTGAGATGTCTGCGGAATTCGGCTGGAAGAATTGTTCATCAGAGGCAGAATAGACTGCCTTCTAAAGGTAATTGTACTCTAGGACATGTATTTATAGATGTTTGTCATTTTATTGGGGAAACGGAGATGAATTTGTGAATCTTGTGTGTAGAATTTTCGTCTGCTGGGATTTTATTTGGACGCGTGCCACCAGGTTCGGTACCCCCACCACCACCCACTACACCAGATGGAGGAAAGGGCAGTGACCCGCCAAAGAGAACTAATGGAGGAGGATCTGGTTCAAGTGGAGGAGTAAAAGGCAGTAGTGGATCAGGAAAGGATGGGTTATCTTGTCCGAAATGCGGGGATCCTTGTGTCCACGTTGAAACATTTGTTTGTAAGTTTCACCCAAACAAGGTGTAAACCTTAATTGTTGTAACTGTACATTGCTTTAATCTTCTTTTCACTTTTATTTGTTTTTTTAGCTTCGACAAGATTTGTGAAATGTGATAAATGTCAACACTTTTTTGTCGTGATATCTGAATACGATGGTCGGAAGCATATTCACGGCCACGGTACCCCTGTGCGCCCAGAGGGAGACTACGCACAAAACCGTCAAAATCCTAATTATGCCAACAACGCAGCTTACAAGAAGCAACCTCCACCACCCAAGAAAATATTCGAATATTTGGATCGGCACGTTGTAGGTCAAGAACAAGCAAAGAAGGTCTTGTCAGTGGCTGTTTATAATCATTACAAACGACTCAGTGTAAACATTCAGTCTCCTGCTCAAAAGCAGTCTGCTGAATCTTCATCTGTTAGAAATTTGGACGGCTTTACGGATCTGTCAAACACATTTTCCCATCGTGAGTTTCCTAATAGTTCTGTAGTGCAGTACATCTTTGATTGTTTCTTACTTGAGGTTAGATGAATATTCTAATTCTAGATTTGTTACACCTTGGAGGCTTAGGGCACAGTGCACTGGGTGCATATCCACAAGGGCATCAACCCCACTCACATCCTCATCATATTGGTCCCAGCTGGGCGAATTCGGACACTTACTACGAAGGAAGACCTGGCAGAGGACAACCTTTGGGAGGAATGGGTCCCGGTGGACCAGGATCTCCGTATGGACCATCCATACCTCAGCCTCCTCCTGGTAGTCCTCCCGGTGGTGGATCTCCCCAAAGTGGAAGCGACATCCTTGATTCTCAAAATAATGAACCAAAGTTGGAAAAGTCCAATATTTTACTACTTGGACCAACTGGGTAATGCAGCTCAAATTCAAATGTTCAATTAGTATTATACAAACTTGGCCTAGTAAGCAGGATTGTAATTGTGAAATCTATCTTAATTGGCAGATCCGGTAAAACATTATTGGCCCAAACCATTGCCCAGTGCTTGGATGTGCCTTTTGCAATCTGTGACTGTACAACGCTGACTCAGGCAGGTTATGTTGGAGAAGATATTGAGTCAGTGATTGCTAAACTGCTACAGGATGCCAACTACAATGTTGATAGAGCACAGACAGGAATTGTATTCTTGGATGAGGTCGATAAAATCGGAGCCGTACCTGGAATTCATCAATTGAGAGATGTGGGAGGTGAAGGAGTTCAACAGGGGATGCTCAAAGTATGCTTAATTAATTTCATGAGATATTTTATGTATGCATATACTTGCATAGTAAATTGACTTTTATCATTACTATTTTCATAGATGTTGGAAGGCACAGTAGTAAATGTTCCAGAACGAAACGCCCCAAGAAAGCTACGGGGAGAGTCCGTTCAAGTGGACACGACTAATATTTTATTTGTTGCCTCCGGTGCATTTAATGGAGTTGATAGAATCATCTCCAGAAGAAAAAATGAAAAGGTATCTTTTAATTTGTTGTATAAGTTTACCCTTTCTAAGCAATCAATTTGGAACACAAAAAATATTGTTATGTTTATCCGTGAAATCCGTTGCAGTACCTTGGGTTTGGTATCCCATCCTCCGGATCACAAGGCAGAAGAGCCGCGTCACAGGCTGGAGTGGCCCATATGTCTGGTGGTGCTGGAGACGCAGCCGAAGATTACGCAGAAATGGACGCATACATGAAGCAGGTGGAAGCCCGTGACCTAATCGAATTTGGAATGATTCCAGTAAGATTTCTATTAATGAATCCTACGCGCTAACATAATATAATGGAAATAAGGAAACTAAATTCAATAAATCTGGAATGTATTCTAGGAATTTGTAGGAAGATTCCCCGTCCTTGTTCCATTCCACTCACTGAATGAAGATTTACTAGTCAGAATACTCACAGAGCCACGAAACGCGATGGTACCCCAGTTTCAGAGACTGCTGGCAATGGACAAGGTTGATCTAACTTTTACACCGGATGCTCTTCGAGCAATTTCCCGCTTGGCACTGGAAAGAAAAACTGGTGCTCGAGGATTAAGAGCTATTCTTGAAACCATCCTCCTTGAACCCATGTTCGAAATTCCAGGGTATGCACATTTTTGTAAATTTGAAAGTATTTTTAAGATTTGCATGAACAATAATAAAATTGCTATTTCATTTGCAGATCTGACATTACTGCAGTTCATATTAATGACGATGTGGTAATGGAAAGGCATTCACCCATTTACACTAGAAACCTATCTATGGACTGTAAAGATCCCTCTTCGCCAAATTCACGGCCAGATAGTCCATCTCCTCACCAGGAAGAAATCATGCTAGAACTGAAAAGACGGGCATAATAATTCTACTACAGATTCGCAGTCGCAAGCAATCTTCGTTTGAAAATATCTGACCGGATTTTGAGTTCAAAATCGCAGAGTGACTAATACCATAACCTATCTATATAGTTATATCCACCTAACTGGAAAACCAAAATTTTAAAGTATACATCTCTGAATAAAAACGTAATGCTGAAACATGCTCTGTAAAGTACGAAAGTCTGTCTGAAACTGAAGATCAAACTGCTGCGTGCCAGTTTGCTGGGTGGCTAGTTTCCGAAAAGTTTTAAAAAAGCTGTTATACAATTGCAGACTGTAATTCGAAACTCAATAGTCTATATTATTGAAAAGCTATATTTGTATTATAATGTCATTAATATTATGCTACTGCACACAGGGAATTTTTATGTAAATAGAGTCGTGTGATTGGTTAGGTTAATTTTTATTTAGAAAAAACCTGTTACCGACATTGACAGTACGTAGCGAGAGACAATAGTTCTAAACCCCATCAAGTCATTATTCAACAAACAGACAAGTTAAACCACAACAAGCTTACCTATTTAAAATAGGCTATTTTGATTCTATATGACAGGAAAGTTACGTTACATACAATTTGTATTATGAATAATAATCAAAAAATATGTTTTGCAATAGATGTAATAACGGAAAAAAGGATATTATTATAATGGTAAGGTTAGGGCCGTCTATCACAGTAACCCAAAAATATAATCACCGGTTTTCTCTTTTCTGACGTAAACGTACAGTTTTTATTATCATTTATCTATCTATAATACATCATTAAGTAGGTAATTAAACTCGTTATTATTTAAGCAATTGCATTCAACTATATGCTATCACATTAACTAAGAGATTCCGTAAAAAGAAGGAGGTAATAACAATAAAAGAATAACTAAATTATGCAACCTTCTGGAACTAATGTTACATTTTCATATTCTTGTATTTCTTTGCTGACTTTTCTTGCTCCAGTTTCATACACAAATTGCATTTCCAAAGGGAGTCCTCATTCAGTTGACCACATTTCAAATGTGTGCAGTTAGCCCCACAGTTGTGACATCGCACTAACTGCCAAATAGAGCTAGAAAATAAATTAAAATGTCATTAAAATAATTATTATATTTCAAAATCTTGCAAATCTTTAGATTTAAATGCTTGCAAGCCTACTTTGGATCCTCGTCTTCATAATGTCTGCCTTTATCGCAAACACAGGGCAACGTCTCACAATACCCATCTTGATACTGATCAGCAAACGCTCCTTCCTCCAACTCCCATGACGCATCTCTAATATTAAAAGAAATCATCAAATGGTTAAATGCATACTTGATTTAATGCTTTGTTTGAAAAAATGACTGCATATTTCTTGTGAAACTCACCGATCGGGTATATAAACCCCTTGAAGTTGCATTTTAGCCACAAAATCCAAAGAATTACAACATGGGCACTTGAACGCATGCAAGCCTGCGTTAAGTGCATATTTCTGTAAGGTTAATTCCAAACGATTAATCTTTCATTTCTACTTCATCAACATTTAAAAATTCAATTAAATAAATGTTCCGCAAATAAAATACTGTTCATTAAATAAATGCAAAGATTTTACCTGCACACATTCTCGGTGATACTTTCTATTACAGCATGTCCCCAGGACTAACTTCGAATGATCCATTTTTGTAACCGAAAAAGTGCACATTGCACATTCTTCATCCTTTGCAACTCGGGTGATTTTGGGTGCTTTACTATGAACTTTACAGAACACTCTACAAACCATTCAAATCAAAATCACAGTTAAAAACCGACACATTTCTTAAAGCATGTAGGTCAATCCTCAATCTAAGTCTTACGTAAAGTCCGAAAAGATGAAATTAGCTCCATTTTCTAAACCACACGGGAAGTGGAATAAAGCTTTACATTTGCCAACACAGCATCCAACTGTGGCCCCTTCTTGCTTGCAATATTTACATCTCTGAAAACAAATCACAAGAAATCAACATTTTTATTCCAAATTCCAAACCTTAAATAAGTCTAGTTTTAATTGCAGATTTACAAACGTACGTAAAATTTTCGATTCCGCCGATCCTTTACAACTCGCTTGATTTCTTTCCGAATGTCAGGCAACAGAAAACCCAAAATCCCCTCGTCATCTTCCCCATCCTGGGGTAGCTGACTCACATACATCTAAAAAGGCACAGTAAGAGCGATAATTATACAAAAACCTAAAAATTAAGGAAATGGTTAAACCGTAAAGTAAAACCTACCAAACAGTTAAAATGGCATGTGACATCCTGTCTGGAATATAGCTTTCCAAACTTGATCTCGTCAACTGTGCTCCGCTTGCAGATTATGCATGACTTGTCCTGCCGTTCTTCAGTGATCTCCTCCATTCTGGGCGTCACTTCCTCCAAAATCAGCGTTGATCAGAGAAGCCTGATTTACAGGACGTTATAAATTCCGTATGACCATACACATCATCTAAGTAGAACAGAAGCACACCACACAAAATATTTTTGTTGAGTGACGTTGGTGTATCAAAAACCCAGAGAAAAATCGTCATGGAGTTTTTTATGAAAATGACTTTGATATGAACTTGGGTCCGAATTTCGAAGAGATAACATCAATCTTCAACATCTACTAATTAGTTATGATAAGAAGCAACCAAATAACCAAAAAGCTAAAGCAAAAGAGATACCTCTTTTGCTAAAGCTATACTTTAGATACAAGCTTCTTGGAAGCAACGTTCCTTCTTTGGGCTACTCTTACCTTTCTTAGAAAAAGATTGTCCCGTAAAATAGATTCATTTTGTGATATGCATGCAAATTGTAGATGGTATGCAAAGATTGATGAATTTTGAAAGATTAAACCTTTTAGGTTTATCATCAATTTTACATGATTGCAGGATTGCATAGACAATGTCGGTTTGAAACAGTCTATCATATCAAATTTTCATAAACCTGAAATCCACTCATGAGTCATGACTCTTGGTTAAAAATGAAGGCCAAAATGAATTCAGAACAAAACGCTCGTTTTTTTTATTTTCAAGAAGTTTCTCTTGGATTTTGATTAGCTTCTTTAGTTATACAAGTTTTAGATGTAATTTTCACAATTCAGATCCGCTGATTATAACACTAATATATAGAATTTTTGTTATAATAGTAATAATGTGCATACGTTGTGTTAAATGTGTCAGTAGTCACAGTGGTAGTGGTAATACGACTCACTACCATACATTTATACAAACATGATGCACGTGCGTATTATAACCAACTTTTAGGGATCTTTTTAGCGATCCATTAACGTGTCACGGTATAGGGCTAATTTACAATTTGAATATTTTACATAGGGAATAACAACTTGTAATCATGGTTCACAGTAGCAAACAATCCTTTTAGCATCATCATCGTCATTATCAATACCAACAAGTTTCTTCTAAAATACAGAGAATAGTAAATTATTTTTCGTGATAATAAGAATTCGCCATACTCTTTGTCAAGAAAAAACCAGAGAATATATACCCTATAGTTAAGTTTTTGTTCGTTTTCCATTCACGATTTTTAATTATACACGCGTTACATTTAATTTACTTGCGCGATTTCCGAAGATCACGTTTCATTTATCATCATTTATCCTAAAACTGTAACAGAAATGTATAAGCAAAAACAAAAAAAAAAACAGTAGTAACACAATGTAAAAGAAAATGCTTGCAAAACTAAATAGTGACGAAAAGTGTCACGTAATAAGTTGTAACATTATGGATAATTATTTTATTTTAACATTTTAAAAATCTTTAGTATTATTGTATCATGGGCTGCCTTAATAGACTAACACTGGACCTAGCTATTTAGGTTTAATGTCATTATTTTCTATATGATTTTCTTTACTGATTGATATAATAATCTGTCTGAGGTGGTCAGTATAATAATATTTAATATAACTCTACTAATCCAGTTTAATATTTTTAGGCAGGCATGTTTAACTTTTTAACTTGCTTTTGTCTACCAAACACATGTGAAAGATCGATTTTGTCCTCGCCAGTTGCATCTTGCAGTTTGCTTTGAAGAGAGTCGAGAATCCTTCGCAAACGTTCTTTCTGTTCTCCTTTCTGAAAAGTCATGTAAAAAAACAAACCAATTAGTTAAATGTGTCACATGTCAGTCCAATTTTTCAAAGAACATGTGACATACCCTTTTGGAAACTTTCAGTCTTTCTAGCGTGCTTTGCAATTTGCCAACTTTGGGTTTCTCATCTGCCTTCTTGGATTTACCCTTGGAGTCGCTTTGGCCATTCACTGCAGTAGATGCAATAGCGGGTTTTTGCTTAAAGTCTGGACTTGGTGGTCCATGAGGCTATGAAAATGAAAAAAAAATAAACATTAAAAATTACGATTAACAAAACGTTTAAACCGCACCTTTGTTTACAGTCTTACATGATAATTTCTCGTGATGTGAATTTTGGTTTCAAAATATTTGAAAGCAAAAGGTTTCATGCATATGGCGTGAGCACCCCTTGCAGCTTTGGAAAAACTTCGATTTGTCTTGTCCACACGGAATTCACAAATGTATACATGCTCCTCCTCAGCTCCTACAATTTAGAATTGTTAATTGTTAATATTTTGTAAAAAGTAGACTTGAGGAAGTGTTAAATTAAATGATTTGCATTTGTCTACTATCTTACCGACTGGTCTACCCTTGCAATACGTGATGGGATCCAGAACCCAACACCGTCCGTGAATCAGATCTATCGATATTATCTCACTGGCTGGAGATCGGCAAATTTCATTTCGGTAAAATCTCCTGTTATGTTCATGGTACGTTTCACTAGGCCGCACATAATGATGACCGTAAGCAAATCTTTTGCCCCTGTGTAACAAAATCAAGACATGTATAGTGAAAAAGCTTATATCAAAAAATAATTAAATGATCATACTAATGTGTTAGTAATTACTCTGCATCTTTCCATAAACTCTCCACACGGAAAATGTCACAATCTTTGGGTACTAATGGTCCTGCCGTTTTATAGGTGGGTCTATCAATCACCACCTGACCAGGAACGGTTGGAGGGTCCCTAAGTACATACACCGTATCATTTCTTCGAATCATAAATCCATCTTCGCGCACCAAAGTAGTGTAATGCGTTTTTTCGCCACTGTCATCATCATCTCTAGTTAGGGGCACTTCTCTGTCCATTTCTCGAGGATCACATAGTTCGCAGAAATACTCATGCAAATCTTCTTCGGAGTTGTTGCCGTTAGTTGACGTAGTCTCCTGAATGACCATATCTGGCGGAGGTCCATTCATCTCAACATCCCCATCAACATCAATCCGCTGCGTTTCCATATCCGAAATGTCCACATGATTGGAATTCTGTTGAGCATTGGCTCCCGATGTTGACATTTCTACACTATGGTTGGAATCCTCTTTGATTTCCATTGGTATGGGATCATTTACATTCAGAATCAACTCGCTAATCCCTGCCCCATCCAACTCCAAGCAGACTTGTTCTTCTCTTCGGGCTAAAGGTCGAGAGTTGAGGCGAGGACTGGGTGTGCTGGGACTGCAAACCGTGGTGTTGGAGGATGAGGAGGTGGACGCTGTGGCAAAGGAAGGACTGCCCTTTGGAGGCAGTGCGGATTTCACAGGGGTAGTATGCGTAGAGTCTTCACTTGCAGATTGCGATGGCGTGATAACCGGTGAGAAGAACTTGCTTCTCCTTTGCTGCCTCCTGTTATTTCGCCGGTTATTCTTTTGCTCGCACTCTGGAGAGTGTGGCACGCGCATGCAGTCACAATGCTGCCAAACTCCACATTTATCACACTGAACCATCATTCCCTCGTCAGAGAATCTATCGCAAATGCACCGGATAACGTCATCCACTTTGGGATTTACCGAAACCTCCTTGAAGTTTGGCAGTTCATTTGAGATTGTGGAGCCTTTGCTGCCCTTGTGTACAATAAAAGGCTCCAATTCATCCATAACCTTGGCTTTGAGACCTTTGTAGAATGACTTGATCTTCTGAATGTTCTCTGAGATTGCTGGCTTTTCCTTTTGGAGAGCGGCCTCGAAATTGGTGAGCACCAAGCCCAAATCAAGCTCGAATGTATTCAAGTTTCGATACTCGCCACGGAGGATTTTCTTACAGACTTGGGTCAAATCCAGAGGATCCTCCATGGAGTTGTAGAGTTGAGGACATTTCCGCTTAGACAAGAGATTCATGAATGGTTGACATAAGAGAGTACCGGATTCGTCTGGAAATTACGTAAAGAATAAAGGGCAACAATTAAAAAATGAAATACACAATTTAGGAAATGATAGGTAAGTAAATGTGTTCACATTCTACCTTTTGCTGTTGTTAGTTTCACATATAATTCATAAAATATCTGAGAAATTCTCGCAAGGCGAACCAACTTCACGTCATCCTCAGGAACTTGGGGAGGTTTATTTTTAGTGGAGCCCGCTTTGTACCGAGTTGTCCACGGTATCATAATTTTTTCCAATCTTTCCGCAATATTCACCTTATCCTCAACCTCGTGACGAATTTTCCGTATCTACAAAGTACAAAATAATTATTTTAGGAAACTGAATGTGCGTATAAAAATCTCTTAACTTTAACTTGATACGAAGCTTACCTTTTCGTAATTTCTGATTAAGAAACAGTTATGCTTCTGCACAAAAAATCTATCTTTCTTGGTCAGATGCTTCATCTTATCCGAACCTGGCTCCTGAGTACCGCTTGGATTGTTGGCTGCAATCATTCCTAGAGATTTTCCTCGCTTTCCATTACCACTGCTTTCGCCATTCTTGCCATTTTTGGCTCGAACGCCAATTATCCCACGACATTTTGCACTACCACAGTAGCAAGGCTGCTCGTATGAAAGGTAAACAAAATTATTTAAGAGCCGTTGCTTAATTTATATTTTCACAGAGGAAGAAGTCTCAAAACTCGTACTATACTTACCTGTCCCTCAGAAGGATTAAACAAGGAAAAGTTGTAATCGTAGGACAGCTCTTCATTCGGTTTGATGTCTCTTAGTGCAAATAACGCCATTCTTGAGAGCCCAGCTACAGACCACTTTTGCATTTCACAGTTTGGTTCACACGAATGATTGACAAATCGTCCTTCGCCGCCAGACCGATGTCCATCGATGACTAAGCCTCCATCTAAATGAAGGCAGTAATGGTGTGTGTCGCCAGCGTAAATTGTATGCATTCGTTCCTTGAAGACAGCTTCGGATACGACCTCTCCAACGTACTCCAGAATAAAGTCTCCTTTCTTAATTTCCTCCATTGCAAAGACTCCATAGCCCTTCTCCGGGGTTAAAAGTCTTTTGATTCCTGGAGCCCAGTCGTGCTTTTGAATGCGTCGGTTCTTACAGCTTTCTCCACATGTAGCTGGGCACTCTGTGAACACCACTCGATTAAGACAGTCGTCTGTAGAACACTTTGAGGGGCCGTCTGTACAAGAGCAGTTTGACTCGAATTCGGTTGAAGTAGGAGGTTTCGGCATACCGTAGTACGAATCTGTAAAAAATAAAAATAAAAACTTTAAATTCTGCAGTAAAAGTTGATTTTAACTGTGATTCCACTATAAACTTACTTGACTTGAGCTTCCTGAAGCTCCAAGAGGAAGGCTTCTTTTCTGGCATTTGTAGTTTCTTCGGTTTGATACTACCAACAGCAGAAATGTCAGATGATGAGTCTACCTCTGACTTTCGCCTTGCCTCCAACTTTGCTGCTGCTGCCTCTTCCTTCTTGAGTAATGCCAAAAATGCCTTTTCTTCTTCCGCTTCCTTTTTCTTCTGTTGTTCCCAAGCTTCGTAGAGATTTCTTGCCCTCAGCACACCCATACACCAAATGTCATGTGGAAGCATATAATCTCTGGGAATTGTAGTTGTAAATTCCGCAGACTCTGGATCCGGAGGAGTAGGAAGCATTGGATTGTTCGCCTCTGTCCAACTCCTCACACGTGCTTCCTGTTGTGTGGGGTCTGGTGACTTGAAAAAATTTGAGAGCAGACCACAGGGCAAGTAATTTGTTTTTGGGGGTACAACCACAGGTGGATTGGACATGTGCACAAGGTCCAAGATCAGACCAGGAATCTCTGGCTTTCCTTCCATGTCCTGTCCTTCACTCAATGAGAGACGGCTATCTACGGAAGCTCGCTTCCGCATTTTTGCTCTTTCAGATGGGGACGTAATAAATCCAGAAGTAGAAAGCATGGTTGTAAAGGAGGGGGTTGGAGCAGGAGTTGAAGATCGGTCTAGTACTTTTACGTCATCGCTTTCGTTACCCTCATCATCCTCACTCTTGTGCGTTTTGATGAACACGATCCCATCCTTCTTATCAATGCTAACTGTTCGGGGCCTAGGAGTGCTCACAACAAGCTCGGAATTCACTTCCTCCTTCATTTGCACGCTGATAGCAGCCTCAGAAATATTAGCACCATCAACAGGAGTTGGAGTGGAACTTGGTGTGGCCACATCTAACACTTTCCTACCAGTTGGCTTCTTCTTCTTACGAACACTGGGGAAGCCTGTGCGATTAACTTTCCTTCGTTTCTTAGCTTGGTTTTGCTGAGGGGGTGACGTTAGCGGAGTAGTAGCAGCGGATGACGGAGGCGACATTATCGCACTTGATCCATCAGTGTCTACCTCGGTAGAAATTTCCGACTCGTTAATGTCGTTAAGAGTTGTATCACATTCCATTGGAACTGGCGGCGGAACAGCGGCTTCTGCCTTGAACTTCTTCACGGGAATATCTTGTGCGGCAGGTGATGAGGAAGAGATATTCCTTTTCCGTGGCCTGCCCTTGGCAGGTCGTCCAACTTTTGGTTTTGGGGTAGGTACCTCAGCTACCAAAACAACGTCATCTTCCACAATAGGAACTGGCTGCTTAGCTAAAGAGACAATCAGGTTGGAAGGTTCCATCTTTCCTCGTTTACTCTCTTTTCTCGGTGATCTGCTGTTTAACACAGCTTTCTGTGGACTTGCAGCTCGGGTTGGAGATACAGACAATGTCATTTCGTCATCTAGATCTAACTTTCTTGGCTTGCGTGCCCTACTGGAATGCCTTCTGGATTGTTCAGGAACATCGCAAATGTCTGGCGACAAAATGGGAGGAGGCTTTCTCTTTGGCAAACTGGCTCCTCTTTTCTTTGCACTTGCAGTGGATGCAGAAACTGACCGTTTCTTCCTACCCCGACCTCCACCCGATTTCCGCTTGGCACCCACGCTACTGGATCTTACTAGAACATCAATGTCGTTCTCCTTCGAAGAAGAGTGATTGGATGAGGTGCTTGTGGCAGATGATCTTGTCAACTCTCCAAAATCGTTGCTGGGGTCTGCCTTCCATTTGCAGGGTGACACCATTCTCAGTTCAAATGAAGGCTTTACAAATCCGGGTTTGGAGGTGATTCCAAATTTATGGTCTACAACAGACATGCCGTTACCTCCAATTAAACTACTTTTGTCCACAGAACTAGCATGATGGTGACGCTTTTTGAGTGGTAATCGCTGAATCTGTGTGCTGGCAGCCTCCTTCATCATCTTGTCATTGACAATATTTAACTTTCTCTTCCTCCCTCCACCCGTTGTGTGGGAGGTACTTGCGATTGGCGTTTTAGGAAAAGAATTTCGGGGATGAGTGAATTTCGACATAGTGACATCAATATTGTTGTACTTCCTGATGGTGAACGTAAATGGCTCCTTTCTGGACTTTTGAACACTTGTCTTGGTGGTAGCAGCAGGTGTTGCTGCTTTGTCAGATCCATCCTTCAAAAGCATGAGGTTTGTAAGTCCGGAACAAACTTCTTTAAATCCCTCTGGCTCCGGTGGTGTCTTTTTCTGCTTTTTCTTCTTCTTTTCCTTTTTCTTTTTGTCTTTTGACGAGGACTTTTTCTCTTTTTTCTTCTTTTCACGGCGACTAGCATCCGTGTTGTCATGTTTTACTGTCTTTTTTGGGGATGCCACCGGAGTTGGGGGAGTAACTACAACCTGAGGTATGACTAGGTGGTCGTCCGGTATGTATTTCTTTGCCGCTTTTGTTCTCACTGGAGTGGTTAGTTGACCTGGAGGAGTGGGGGATGCGTAGTTGTTGGCTTGAAAAGTAACTTCATTACGCTGCTGGTTACTCGTAATCACTGACACCGGAGATGAGTTTGTTTTCATATTGGGCCCTGAAAACTGTCTCGGTGAATGTTTCTGAGCGCTGTGTGGAGCATTATGATAGTTGTATTCTTGTGCTGTTGGGGTAGACTTTTGCTGCTGAGTCACTCGGTGTGGGGGCACAACAGGTGTAATCCCTTCTGGACAGCTCCTATCGCCATTCACAAGAGTAGTTCCGTTTGCAGCTTTAAGCCTGCCCTTCGGACTGATTGAGGTGTAAAGGCAAGACAGCTTGGTTCTCTTCTTGGGCTTGCTGCCATCAGGAGAAATGGGACCCTCTGTAACCGTCAATGGAGATTTCTTTTCGGGAGATTTACCACACCAATTGTTGTGTTTTGTACTGTATTTATTTGATTGCAAATCCAAGGCTGCGGGTGATGAGGAAACCAAAGAGGACTTCTTCTCTGGGCTGGCTGAGGCCGACTTCTTTGGAGTGGACGAGGAAACTGGATCAGGTACTGGGGATGATTTCACGGGTTTTGTAGGTGATTTCTGGCGCTCCACGGTGACATTCCTGGTTTCGATTGCTGGGGTTTGCTCCGGCTGCCAAATAGAGGGAACACGAGGCAAAGTTGCGTCAGTCAAGAAACCATTCTGTTGATTTGGAGGTTTTAGCGCAGCAATTCGTAGTTTTAAGCTGCCAGCTTCGTACTCATTATTCACCGAGTAATTTGTACCGTTGTTATTATTAGTATTATTAGCAGTGTTGTTATTGCCAGTTTGTCTTTTGATTTCTCGGCTTACCCGAGAATCCGTACTACTAGCGCAGCCCTTTTTCGCACGGCGATTTAACGATTTTGTACTAGCTTTGGAGTGGTTCCCTGTCCCATTCACTAACGGCACCGAGGGAGATGCATCCCTTCCGTCAGGTTTTGGTGGAGCTTTTGAGGATTGTGAGGATGCCGTGCTTTCACCGTCAGATTCGGAGTCAGACGAACCGGAGGTTGAGGAACACGAGGAACCACACGAGGACCCTGAACTACTGGAGCTTTCTGAATCCTATTGGAGTACAACCAAATAAACATTAAACACATTAACAATCTACCATTTACATAACAAAACAAATGACTGAATTGCAAAGAAAACGACACAAATTACGTCACGCAATCATTACAGAAAATGCTCGTTTAACAAATATAATTAGCTTGCTTTTGCTTACACTATCTGAATCACTGTTAGATCCATCCGACTCCTGAGATTCCTCGGAATGGCACGGCGTTTTAATTCCGTTGCAAATTTGCTTATCAATTTTTAGCGTTTCCACAGGCTTCTCCCGCCTCCTCGGGGTGACCGTACTTCTCCAATTGTTTCCCATATGAAAGCCTTGATCAGCACCACCATCCTACATCATCCATTGGAATAATCCGCATTAAACTATTGTTAAACAAAACCAAAAGGACCAGTGTCCTTCCCCCTAAAATGTCAAGTGCCAACTTACGTTAAGAGCAGCAATGTCCACCGTCGAAAGCACCCCTTCGGGATGAGATTCCTCGTCCTCCCTCACTGGCCTAATGGAGTGCAGGAGCGGGAGGGAGTCCGGGAGGAGCATGACCTTCGGACTACTTTCGCTAATAGCACTTTCCATCTTTAACTTCCACAGAAAGAATGAATAGCTCTCTCTAGGATTGTGGGTAACGCCACCACCAGAACATTAGAATTGTACAATAGACACCGTCTTTCTTAACAATCAGTTAACAATAAAAATCACAAAAAAACTCTGTGGAAATTTGTCCACTCACAGAGAGAACTCGCTCCTTCTCCCAAAAACACAGAGAAATTATCTATCTCACATTTTTTCCACCGTTGATTTAATCACTGGTGCAGTTATCATCTGCAAGTCAAAGAAACACAGCCGATAATTAAATTACTTTTTATAACGCACGTGAATAGTAATATCCGCTGGCACACAATAAGTCATTAACTCAAATTATTATAACGCCTGGATCAACCTCTCAGATTGGCTTTTGTACCAGAAATTTAGTGCAGTTTCACGTGTGCACTGTAATTAAACGATTAATGACTTAACCGAGGTCATAATATACACTTGTTTGAAGTTTACATCTCTTGTAAATAAAGTCACCAGAGATGAGGTATGTGACCTTTGGCGCACCACTATAACCAGAGACACGGGAAACAAAGAAACTGTTATGCAAGACTAAGAGCTTGCAATAAAATCTTATGTCCGAATAATAATTCATTTTTTATGGTTCATGATTAAACTTAAATGACTTAAGCTCTTGATCATACTTCAATCCACATCAATTCATTAAATTATAACCCTACTCAGTCATCCAGTTTAAAAATTTGCCAGAATGCCCTTCTCTTTTTTTATATTTTTGTGCAAAAGTCTAAAAAAGATGTCCATGTGCCTTTGTCCTTTAAATCAGTCTAATTATCATAATGTAATACCTACCTAATTCTGTCTGTGCTCTGTTCTGTACTGATTATTATAACTATTTGGTCGGGGTGGATGAATGGCTTTTGTTTAATTGTTGTTACCTGCACTGTGGTGATATTGATATGAAATGGACGCGGACAGGTATCTTTTAGGGTTGGTCGCAGGTTGTCACCCACTCATCATAGCAAAGCTTATTGTGACAATGTGCACAAAATGATCCTGCTAATTATCCATTGATGAGCAGTACAAACTGCACCAAGCAAGTTAGATCTACAAGGCTTTTAATGTGCTTAAATGCTTTTTATGAATCATAAGTTTACATTTACTGCTTGCAATGCAGATAACTTGGCTTGCTAGTTATAATGGCGCTTTTGGTAATAAAAGTAGACACGATAACGAACACAACTCACATGAGCACTATTTTTTGCACAAACGCGTGCATCTATAGTCTGCACTCTGTCTGCAGCGTCATCTTTTCATGTACTTGTATTCAAAGCGTATTAAATTACGCATGATAATCAATTTACGCACAATTTCATTTGGTTATCCTTTTAATGTCTCCTCTCAGCAGATTGGAATGGAGACAGTTAGTCGCTACATCCCTTCTACCATATTTTGCTTAAATGTTGATGTTGCCCCTTTATTTTTTGCAAATTATAAACTCATTCTCACACCATTTTACACACACTTGCAACCCAACAACGGCAACACTCTGTCCCTCTTCTACAAATATTTGCACAAGGAACTTTAATTTGTTATCTTTATCATGTGTGTGCAAACACTTTTTTAAAGACATGTATATGTAAACTACATGTAAAAAGAGCCATAAAATGCTTAAAAATTTATAGACTCGCTTCTTTTAATAGCAACTTACTTTTTTTTCTTCCGTTTCAACTATCCAAACACTTTTACATGCACATTCTTCAGCATGGTCAAATACGCGTGGTATAAATTAGTCCGTTAATTAAACTAAGTTTTAAATACGTAGTCAATATCATTATAAAGCCCTGTTTAATAAATTATCTAGCGCTCACAGCCAAATGCCTCCATTTATCAAAGTTTTGTCATGATGATGATGGTCATCTCTTATGGTCAATTATTATTCAATTCAGTGGATATATACAATAAAAAGTGTAAATGTACATGATGAAAAAGGAAGGAAACAGGGTTCATTTATGTGTCTGCTTCTTTGGGGTTTTTTTGTACGTGTACAAGTACAAGGTTCAGTGTACCACACAAACTCACTTTACTTTTTTGGTTTTATTATGTAACTGACTAAAAAATATTTTTTCCAATGCAATGTTCTCGCATTGTTGCAACTCTAAAAGGTAAGCAGAGCTTTTGATTATTATAGCACGCAGCAAACCAAGTCTTAAAAGTAAAAATGTATGTATATCGATCTGCTACTGCCTTACTGACTGACTGTTGAAGAGTTGAAAACTTGAAATGAATGAGACACGGGAGACCCGTGTGCTTAAAGCTAAAACATGTACACACTATAAGGTGATAGCTAACAATTATTATAACAGCCAAAAACTATATATATTTTTTTATGCACGCAACAATGAGAGTGATAGTTTAGTTTTAAGAGAGTACAAGGAGTGGACAGGACATGCAATATTGTAAAGAGAGGTGCAAGATAGATAGAGAAGCCAAAAAAGATATAGAGTTTCCATTTATTTTGGTGCACATTGTATTGTCAGTCAGGTAAAAAAAATATTTAAGAGAGACTTTATGCATGGTAAGCCATACAAAGTTTTTTAAGAGAGAGGGAAAAAGAGAGGCAAACTTGTGGACACGAGCAAGATGATCCGTTTGCTGTAATATTTAAGCAGATTAGTTATATATCATCACACATTTTCCCTAATATGTGTATGCACTTCTTCATGTTTTTTGGGTACACAAAGTCAATTAATATATAATCCGTTTGTCAAGCTTTTATATGGAGATGCATATTTATAAAATGTTTAAGAAGAAAAATTGGTAAAATGCGTGCATGTAGTGTGTCCCGTGTGCGTACTTGACTCTATTGTGAATCTATCAGAATATAAGAATAACTTTTATTGTTGTGCATGTTTGGTTTAACTTGGTAGGTAGAATGGTATTAATGGTAGAGGAATAGATCATGTTGCACGTAAACCGAAACTTGATGCAATGCATTTTGAATAGAGAGTAAAAATGATGATTATGGCAAACTTACCCATTTTATTCAGTTGGCCAGACCAGCATCGCAGCAGAACGGCAGATACGATACTTAATCACAATACAATAATCTCTATATTCTATCTCTGTATGGCAGGGAAAACAGGAATATAGAGAAGAATTTACGAAAAAAATGTTGAAAGGATAGAGTACGTAAAAAGAGAGGGATATTTTCTAGCTAATATCCATGATATGATCATTGTATAAAAGCAGATGAACACAAATATAATATTGTACTGGATGAGATGCTGTACTTCAACCTAATGCTTTCTATGCCTGTGTGAAAAAACGGATGGAAAATGATGATGGTTGGTTTGGTAGCTGGTAACAAACGTTAAAAAGGGAAGTGGACGAAGTTTTTACCGTTTCTGGTTGCATACGTGCCTGTGCTGGAGAGTAACGAGCTCCAATGAACATGGCTATTATACCACCTTTCCTTCGTTTCTTTCAAAATAAATGGGTTTCTCAACGAACCAAACCACCAAGAGCTTAAAAAGGTCTTAGAAAGAAAGGATGTTGTGCTCCTAGATGTACATATTTTACTATTTCTTTTCGGTTGGTAGAAGTTTGTTAATACCCAAGCTATTTGCATGCGTGCATATATACATTTCTTAAAGTTGTTCTCCGTTGACTTTAGTCGCTCTGGCTCTCTCGCCCTGACTCTTTTTTACCACCTTTCATCTAGCAAATGCTGAAGAAGAAAGGTACACAGTTTTTTGTGGTTTGTAGTAGGCATTGGGGTTTGTGAAAAGCTTAGTAGTTGAGTTCATGTTCGTTTGAATTCAAGATTCCGAGATAGAATATCCTCGGCTGCTATACTGGACTTGGACTGGTACCAGGAGTAGAAAGAGCCAAGCAAACTATCAAACCGCCACACATGCATACCATTGCCAAGTATAGAATTTCAATGCTGAACATTTGTGAGAACTTGGTTTTGGCTTTTTATGAAGAAAATGGAAATAGCGAAAAAGGAATGAAGATATGGAAATTATATACTTATCAAGTTTTCTCAATAGTAGCATAAAGCGATTATGAAGATATCTCTTTTCTACTTTGCAGATCTTTTTGCTTTGAACAGACTACAAGGTGGCCAAAGTCTCTGGATATTATGTTGGTTGTTGTGTTGACTGTTGAGAATTGAGAGCTTTTTACTTTTTAGTAGATTGTAAATGGATATAGGTGTTTGGTAAATGCGTAGTGCCCGAGGGAGGACAAAATAGGCGAAAGTTGTATTTCATTTCAGGAGACTGCACTCTCCGGATTTTTGGCTGGATATGTGGATGAATTTACTGAATGGATAGAGTTGATGGATCTTTGATAAAATGTACAATGTTCATATATGCAAGGCAAATCAACTCTTGCTCTATCACGTTTTTCAATTTTATTTAATGGACTGATTGCGTCTTTCCATTTCTGTACAGAGGAATGCTCGGGAGAAGATTCTCGGGTTGTTCACTTTTCAATTTCATGTATAAAAGCGAGTTGTGTGCATGTAAATTAAGTTAAACTGGGGTTTTGCATAGGTATGTAATGTTATCTTTTTGGATAAGAAATTAGTAATGCTGTCTAGTCCAGTATATGAATAAGAATAAGAAGCAAAAGCCAAAAACATGCATATCACCCTTTTGCCAGCATCAGAGATGATATCTATAGCTTTATGCAATTGCCTTCTCTTCTTGTTGTTGGGTGCTTCTTAGGGGTTTTGGGATAAGTTGCATTTATGACTACGATGACTTCAAGGCTTTTTAGCGATCAACTATATGCCCTTACTGGACAACTGCTGGACACCCTGTGGAGTGGGCAAAAACAATGCTGAGAACAAATTGCCGCCGGGCCTTCCGGAAATATTGGTGATAAATTTGGATGATCCTAAAGAAAGGATCGTCTCGTCCCTTTTCAGCTTTTATGATGGGATGGGATGAATGCAAAGCCTACGTGATACGTGACAAGCAAATGCAGAAACTAGAAAATTTGGGTGGCATCTGGTCATAAACAGTCGTACAGTTATTCTTAGCATGACCAGTCCAACAACAACAGCAACAGAACAAAGCTTGGTCCTAGAATATTCCTGTAATGATTCATAATATGTTCACTTCTAAGAAGAAAAGAAACATTTGCTTCAAAGAAAGATACATTTCAGACTTACAATCAAAGGATTTGATGGAAAATGGAGGGATTCATTGTTCCTGTTTCTATAATCTTCCTAGTGTATGGTGTACGGCTGAGTAAACGGAAACGGATGCGATATGAAATGCATGCTCTTTACCTGGTGTTTAAAGAGTCGATAGTCTATTTATAAGAACTAAAAAAAGCATCAAATCCATCACGTCATAAAATATTCATATGTTCTGCTTACTTGTGGTTGGTAGACAGAGACAAAGAGAATTAAAATACGCTCATAAAATGGTATTTTGAAAATACTAGTTTATATTTTTTTAGACTTTTAAAACATTTTATAACTTTAATTGGCAAAATAGTATTTTTTTGTAAAAATGTATGCTTTTATACTTTTATGAAATATCACAGAGTAGTAAAGGTCATGGATAATTCTATACCTTTTGAGCTCATCAATTTTAGCTTTAGCTGCATCAAGTTTGTATCGAACCAATCCATAAAAACGATCCCCTAATCTAATTCTAATAATTTTATCCTTCTTTTCCTTAAGCACTCTAAAGTAATACATACGGTGGCCCAATGTTGAATGTGTTTCATACGTAGCAATACAAAGATGAATACTGTTAACCAGTAGTTGTCAATTTTACATCAACCCGTAAACTTGGAGTAAATATTTACTCAAAACTTTAAAATGCAATAGTAATGTACTCTCATTCTCTAGTTTTGCAATTATTGTAAATTTCATATTCGTTCGTAAATGGAAAATGGAAGAATGGAAGTGAATAATATCGTATCTAGCTCTAAGTCACCAGCTCATTTACTAAGGGCATCATTAACCCACGAGATTATTGTTTCCAGAGATTCTTCCACTTTTTCCTCATCCCCGGGATTGTTGGTTATTACAAGATCCCACTCTGTCACATAATCCAAATCGCATTCTGATGGTCCATCATCTACCCCCGGTGTAAATTTAAAGCCTCTTGAAACTCGAACATTTTCATCTGCTTTGATTTTAATTCGTTTCAAAACGTCCGGGTAAAACTCCAAAAACCATTCATAGTCTCTCCTGTGCCGACAGTCAGAACAAATCCAGATTGGTTTCCCTTCAGCTAAAGATTATGAAATACAATCTTTATTAAAAAAGAAAAGATTACAATATAGATGAAATAGTAGCTTTTACTTCATCAAAAAAAGTACTGACCATTAGCCATTTTCATAGCTTCTACCGGAAAGTATCCATAATTTTCTGCGCGCACCTCCATACTCCACTTGACCATTTCGTAGCGATGTTGCTCTTTGTACTCACTCGTGTCCATTAACTTTTGAAAGTCCAGGGTATTCTTCTCCGCCCAATAGTGTTTGATGGGCTCTGATATTCGTAGGACTGCGACTTTATCCTTGTCAAGTCTAATGCAGAAAGTACAGATAATACAGAAAGAGGAAATGTTTCAATTTGTTTGCGTTAATCTACAAAATAATGCATGTTTATTGATTGGAAATATGATATAGCTTTTGCATATATACCGATTTAATAACTTGTCCGTAATATAATCTTTTCCAGACTTGCGTTTCCCATTGAATACAAAGAAGATTTTTGGACGCGTTTCCGGCGGTTTATAGTCCGGCATTTTGTCGCTTTAAGCTAATACTTAAACTGAATGCTTAAAACTTTACATAAATTCATGCACCATCAAACAGTACGTGGAATCGGTTTTAAACTTTTTTAATCAGTTTCCAAAGTTGTTTGTTGGAAAGTTTGGATGATCACACTATCCGGTCACACAATACTGAACACAAACCTCATGTTATGCTGAGAATCTGAAAAGCAACTGTTTTCCTGATATGCTTTTGACAAGTATTGTGGCATGTACTAGTAGTTCGCAAAGGAGGAAATTATTCGTCCAATTCACGCTACACTTTCTGCTTCCAGCAATATGTATATGGCACATTCTGGTCTTTAAAATCTCCACATTTTCAGAATACCAGGCATGGATATTTCTTAACCTTACAATAAAACTTTCCATGATAAAAAGTAACTCATTCATGATTCATTGTTCTTCATTTTCTCAGAATAATCGATTTAGATTTTAGATTATTTTTTCAGCTTTGATGCTGGTTTCAGTAGAGTACGTTTAATAGACAGCTATTATCAGGCATTTTGATACAAGGGCATTCGCATTTGTTGCGTTATAAGCGTTATATTTATTGCTTTTTAAATGAGCATGTAATTTAAGATAATTGTGCACCAGGAAGTTTGAAGGCTATCTGAGGTCACCATCAAATGTGTGTCTCAAGTTTCAACATCAACGCAGGATAGAGTGCTTGAGTGTTATATGCAGAAATATGAATGACAACGAGGAAAAAAGGAGAAAATTACACAATACACTATAATGGAGATGGAAACTAGAATGAAGCATAATATAGAATTGATACTGAATGCTGAATCCTAACCAGAAAGTTGAATGATTAACTGAATGTGATTGCAAAGTTCTTATTGTGAATTTACGTCAAGTTGGTGGGCATGAATTGCATGAACCATAAATTGTAAATATACGGACGAGTTTGATCACAACTCAAATTCAAGAATTTTATGTTCCCAAATATTATATAATTATAATTGATTGCATTACGTCAAATATATTCCGAATTGACATTTTTATTAAAAATTCCAGGAAAATAAAATAAATTTCAGGCATTAAACATCTGTCAAGTTGCCCCAAACCGGTTCTCCCAGTTTCTGAACTTTTCATATAATTGTCGCGTCATTGTTGGTTGTATTGTTTGGATAACCTCGACCAGGTCTGTTGTGTCAACTATCAGTTTTTCTGTAAAACATCAGTGTTGAATATAAAATTAGCAAAGCTAGAAAGCACGTAACGTATTTATAGGTTTGCAGTTTGCGTGACATAAAATTATGAAATTGGCATTTGCTTCGGATCCATAATATTCATCTTACTAATTTTGTCGGAGAATTGTTGACGAAATTTTCGAACAATGCATTCCTTGACAATAAGATGCAATTCAGAGGCAGTATATCCGTTGGTTTTCTATTAGAAATATGATATATTTTGCAAAACTCATCATCAATTCACAATTAAAATTAAAATGGTCATTCTTACACATGCAGGTACATTAAAATCCACATTGCACACAATCATATTCTTTCCTCCACTAGATTCATACACACTATCCATCGCTTTTCTGAAATAAGTTTTCAAAATCTCTTCCCTTTCATTAGCATCAGGTAACGAAACAAAAATTCGCTTTTCAAAGCGACGAAGTATTGCTGGGTCAAGATCCCTTAAAAGTCAGAAGACTCATAAATACATGCTGAAATTCTTAAACAAGTGTCAATGAAATTGCATGAATGTTAAAATACCACGGGATATTGGTAGCCGCCAAGATGAACACTGGACATTGCTCCTTCATGGACAACAGCCCATCCATCTGCTGAAGCAGCTCACTTTTTAAACGTCTTGAAGCATCACTTTCTCCTGCAGAATCTCGACAAGAACCCAGAGCATCAAACTCGTCGAAAAATATGGTGGAAGGTGCGTGATATTTGGCCAATTCAAATAAAACCTTTACCAACTTTTCCGAGTCACCCCTCCATTTGCTCACCACTGAGGAAGATGAAATGTTGAAAAATCTCGTTTTACACTCGTTCGCTACTGCTTTTGCAAGCATTGTCTTTCCATTTCCAGGAGGTCCATATAAAAGCATTCCTCTCCAAGGTGGAAAGGCATTTCCAAAAAAGTCACTGAATTCCTTGGAGTACACGAGTGACTCCCTGAGTATCATTTTTGCATCTTCTAGTCCCACCACGTCATTCCATCGAACACCTAAGTCATTAACCACAATTTCCCGTTGAATCGTTTCTGCCAACTGGCTCATTTCTTCGGTTGGGAAGCTCAAACCGGAAATTGGTTTCAACAGTATCTCGTCCAGTTGTGGGGCAATGTGAGAAATTCCATTTTGATTTCCAAACGGCTCTGGATGTATTGCCTTCACAGACGGACTTGGAAATTCGGCATCAGGATTATGAGAACCATCTCCTTCACCTTCCACGGTGGCACGACGTGGTTTACTACTCTTTGCTCGTGTAGAACCCTTTGCCTTGGAAGTCAACTTGGAAAGTAGATTTTCCACAGAATTTGATGAAGAGATCTTTCTAAAATTTACATGAACAGCATGATATCTATCTTATTGGAACAAATGACGGATTGTAAACGGTAGTAATGTAATTATACCGGAAGTATTGTGGGTATCTTTGAAACTTCATGTTATGGTAAGCTTCAAATTCAATAAAAATGGATTGCAAATCAATGTTCTCACACATGACATATTGATTCAAGTCCAGAGAGCATTCTGAAGCAAAGGTTGACGCGGTTGCTAAATATCTAAATTGCAGTTTCAAGAAAGGATGCTTTATCATTGTGGAAATAGTGACAGAATCGTGTGATACTTTAAAGTTATTGTTACCCTTTATCGACGAGTAGTTGAAATGCAAAAAGGAGAAGTGCCTTTTCCCTGGCTTCTTTACGCTTCTCTTCCTGCACAAAAAATCATAAGAATTCAATCAGATATTTCTGAAAAACGACACAAATTTTGTTTTATCTATCTTCTTACCGCTTCCTTTGCAGTTGAGCTGGTTTTGATACTAGCCAAACTTAACGTGGTCATTATATATTAAACAAATAGTTCACTGTATTTGGTTAGTACTTCTTAAATATACCAAACTAACCAAACGATATTGCACGTTATTTTACAATCTGTTTGGGTAACCAATAACTGATAAAATGATGAATAAAGCTTCTTCCTCTTTTCCTTATGTTGCGACTAGAATTAGAAAAATTCTAAATACACCATTAAAAGTACAAATACAACAAGCATGACTAAGGCACAAACCAAATATGCGGTGTTTTTATCTGTTGGATCTGGAAGTATGAACATTTTATCTTGATTCTTTATAGTTAGACTAAGACAGATAACATTGCCTGTTGTAAGTGTATTTGATCAATCAAAGGCTCATTTAGGTATTGATCAATCTATTTGTATAAGAACGCATGTCATTTTTCCGGTGAAGGTATGGAGACTACGCTGGTGCATGCTGCACAAGTACAAAGCTTCATGGAATACCGCTTTCTCCTTTGTCCAAGTACAACAAACAAAGAGCAGTGAAAGAAAGCTTTAGCTATATTTTGCATACCAGAAAACTTCATCGAGAAATCATTACTCAGTAATGAAACGGAAAGTTTTGTGCTGGTTCTTTTATGTATACATACGGGGCAAAATCAGATATGAAACGACACATGTATCAATTTCGGTGACTTTAAATGATACCTTGCTAATTTATATTTATGTACACCAAACAAAACGATTTCCCGGAGCAGCTACAGCTATGTCAGCTATTTCTCATAGTGGCACGGTCAGTATTCCAGCTCTACCATGAAATTTTCTTGCCAATGCTGCTTTCCACTTTTGACTTTTGAATATTTAATATTTTTTCCTATTATGATGGATGATGATATGCTGCTGGGCTGGACTACATTTTGGATTTTGCGATACATTTGACTTTTATGTATGTTCATTGTCCATGCTTGTGCATATTAAATACACGGTCAAGAGTTATGTAAACTATCTATATAATCTAGAAGAGTTTAGTAAAATTGAGATTGTTGTATATATTTTCTAGCATACATGACAGAATGTATAAACTAGTAATATGAACGAAAATAAAATAAATTGCCGGGTTGGACGATGCAGGGATATGAGCCATGAAAAATTAATTTGTATTGATTCGGGATATTTTTTAGCAACTCCATTTTCTCGAATGATATGCAACGGAGTATATAAACAGGCAGACGCAATTTTTAAGAATTCTACTTTTTTCTGCTGGTCAACCCACCAACACCAAATTTTAGTTCATTTTTGACTCTTGACTTGTTCATTTGCATAACAAACGGAAGTTGAATCTGAATTAATCATTACCAACTTGTAAATTTGACTGCATCGTTAAGTGTCACTGACACAATAATGCCATCAGTGATTGTAAATCAGCCAAATTCGATTGGTACGAAAGAATCACTATTTAAAACGGATTCAAACTTAAAAAATAATTTTGACATGAAACAGGTAAAGTTTCTTATTTCACCCCACTTTAGGTGCTCAGGAGTATCTCAACCCAAAACATGAAGGTGTATACGCAGCTCCGCAACCTCCTCAGGTAAACTATGACCCTTCTGGAATTCCAGAGAATTTAGTTCCGTTGATGTACTCAGAGTACCTGGTGGTCAAACAGAAGAAGGAATGGCTGGAAAGTAAGTTAATTAAGTTTGGTACAACTTTTTATTTTTTAAAAACAATTTGTATCTGTTTGCCCCAAAACAGTTGCTTGCGGATGTGAAACCAAAAACAAGTATGAAATCTACGATCAAACACATCGAATGATTTTCTTGGCCAAAGAGAACTCAGACTTTCTCTCACGCTACATGTGTGGTCCCTTGAGACCTTTGATGCTGGAAATTAAGGATAAGGATGACAATTGTGTCGTGGCTTTGGATAGACCGTTTGCATGTCAAGATGCTTGTTGCTTTCCTTGCTGCTTGCAGGTTTATTATTACACACATTAATTTTAACGTTTGACTGCTAAAAATTAGTACTGAAACCGTTTTATCCTTTTTAAATATAAGAAAATGGCAATATTCTCACCACCTGGACACTTGATCGGCTCGATTGAGCAACAACCCGAGTGCTTACCCGAATTGCACATAAAAGATGAACAGGATGCTGTGGTATTTATAATCAAGCGACCTGAGTTTGTAATGCCATGCGGCTGTGGAGATGCTACATTTCCAGTATAACTGGATTTACTATAAACTTGAAAATTATGTTTCATATGAATTTTAATAAATGTCAGTAAAATCCCTTTCAGGTATTTGCTGCAGATGGGATCAACGAATGTGGAAGAATTTCCAAAGGTCGCAGTGACATATTCACAGAGGCTTTCACAGACGCGGACATCTTTTGGATACAGTTTCCTGTTGGCATCAACCCCTACTTGAAAGCACTTCTTATGGGCGCTACATTTCTAATTGTGAGAAGAATTTATTTGTTTTATTGAAAAGTGACTAATGATGAGTCGCAATCTTATCCTTGTTTCTGTTTCAGGACTACATGTATTTCGAAAGTACTCGCTAATATACCGGAAAAATTCTTAATTCTTGACTGATCTTCTATCTTGTAACTGCACAATACAGTTGTTTTTGCATTCCTTTACACCGACTAGATCTCATATTACATTGTTACTATTATATCTCAATACATTGTTACTAATTAAATTGTGTTATGTATGTGAATATCTAAGTGACTTTTTCTCATTTGCAAAAAAGCCAAATAATACTTCGTTGATTTGATGTTGAAGTATTTGTACATATGTACAATTCATGAAATACACTTTTAAGGTTGAATCGATTAAATCTGAATGCATTGAGTGAGAACTGGAGATTTCCAGTGATCAATAAATTGTTGCTCACCAATTGCCAATCATGTTTTTTACTTTATTATGACTAATTGCTCAGCCTGCAACAAGGGGGTTTTCCCGAGTAATTGATATCAAATGGAAAATCAATGTAAATTCTAAGATGATTTTTTTCTCTGAAAAGTGGAACATAGGTAAACAATATGGAAAACCCAACATGCAAAAATCTCTGCAATTTTTCAACTTGTAATGTTCTTGTCCAAAAATTGAACAATGCAATGTCATGTTTTTTCGTGCTCCCATTTCAAAGGCCATGCTCCTCTTTTACCGGAGATGTAAACAAACGTTCTGCAAATCCGTATAATCACCGTAAAACGGGCTGATAAAACTACTAGTCATAGGTATTTATCAATCGGTCAACATTCATCGCTTGTGCAATGACAGTTACTATTCCTGTCACAAAACTGCCAGTCAATCAATGATTAATCATCTATTGAATTTAGCTCCATTGACGCAATTATATTCTCGAAAGTACTATATATCATTAACTACAACGCAAAACGCATTTTGCACCCGATCAAATATTGAACAAAGTTTAGAAATTGACCGGATGATTAGATATTTCAAATCGTATTCATCACGTACGTAATACATCAGAATTGCATTTCTTGTCATATAACTATGCAGTACTTGTATGTTTGCTTGATAAGACAGTTACACAATTTCTTTGTCTTTTTTTATTTTATCACCTAAGTTAAATGTAAACTTTAATGAAACTTTTATAATCCCATCATAAAGATACATAACTGGGTCACAAACTGCATTCTCGAACCATCCGCCGATTGCATGAGCATTGCATACACTTTCTGAAATCCGATGTGTGTCATTCAATTAACAACTTTCGGTCTAATCACCGTCAAGACTGATGATCAATGACCAATGCAATTTTGGTTTTATAATCACACACCTTCATCATCCTCCCATTCTTCGGCCGAAACGCTGACTTTGCACAAATGAACTTCGTTCAGGGACCGTTCAGGCAAACAAGTACGTTTCAACTTTGCACTTATTGCATAAATGAAATCGCAACCTATGTTGAAGATCACTTACAATGTCACTATGAGCTATTTTAAACCGCATTTTGAGACATCAAATTTTTTTTTAATTGACAAGATGGATCAATGATAAGGCTTTATATCCGATGGAATGCTACATGCATATAATTCGGGTTTGTATGCTGTCCTGTAGGTATTTGATCTCATGTACTTTGTGCCTGTCACCGGAATGATTGAAATGAAAAATTGATAATGAAACTCATGGAATTAACGGTGATGTGTAAATGTGTTTTGTGCGGCAGATAAGAGCAAAATTATGCATTACACTCCTGTAAAGATTGATAGCTTACGACACGTCGGACTAATGTCATTTTTGAGTAACGGATTTTCGGAATGCTTTAGCATGGAACAGAAATGGAAGTAAGGAAGCAGTATAAATTGTTGGCCAATTTTGCAAATCATCACATTCCAGCTTCTTCTCGGTAAGCGATCACAGGAAAAACGAACTCTTCCAAAAACAATTTCATCATGAAGGTTGCCGTCGCTTTAGCTCTTATAGGCGCCTGTGTGGCTGCCTCTTACTCCGCCCCAGGTTGGTACAATTTTATCAATTTTATTTGAAATTTTTTGAAACCTTTTGTACACGTACAAGCAATGACTCACTTTCTCCTTCTTTGTAGTACACACCACTGCTGTCAACTGGCAAGCCGTTGGTGCCAAGATCGGAGAAATCGAATCCACTGTCCGTAGCGCTGTCCAGCAAATCAAGCAGATTGCCAACAACGATAACGAACAGGTCGGAAGCAGCATTTCCGCTCAACTTGATGCCGCCGCAGTCAAAGCCACCGCCATCCTCGAACAGGCCGCCGCTGGAGTCCGTGACCAAACCTTGACTGAAGCTCAGGCACGTGAGCTTTTGGGACAACTCAAGGATCTCCTTGCCAAGCTCCAACAAGACCTCCAAGACGAACTCGCCCAACTCTCTGCTGGAGCTGCTGGTCAAATCCGTGACCTTTTCTATGCCACCTACGCCACCGCTGAGCAGAAGGCCCAAGAGCTCTACGCTCTCCTTGCCGCTTTTGCCCCATCTGCCGTCAACTGGCAAGCCGTTGGTGCCAAGATCGGAGAAATCGAAACCCTTGTCCGTGGAGCCGTCCAGCAAATCAAGCAGATTGCCAACAACGATAACGAACAGGTTGGAAGCAGCATTTCCGCTCAACTCGATGCCGCCGCCGTCAAGGCCACCGCCATCCTCGAACAGGCTGCTGCTGCAGTCCGTGACCAATCCTTGACTGAAGCTCAGGCACGTGAGCTTTTGGGACAACTTAAGGATCTCCTTGCCAAGCTCCAACAAGACCTCCAAGACGAACTTGCCCAACTCTCTACTGGAGCCGCCGGTCAAATCCGTGATATCTTCTATGCCACCTATGCCAGCGCCGAACAAAAGGCTCAAGAACTCTATGCCCTCCTCGCCGCTTTCGCCCCATCCGCTGTCAACTGGCAAGCCGTTGGAGCTAAGATTGGAGAAATCGAAACCCTTGTCCGCGGAGCTGTTCAACAGATCAAGCAAATCGCCAACAATGACAACGAACAGGTCGGAAGCAGCATTTCCGCTCAACTCGATGCCGCCGCCGTCAAGGCCACCGCTATCCTCGAACAGGCTGCTGCTGCAGTTCGTGACCAATCCTTGACTGAAGCTCAGGCCCGTGAGCTTTTGGGACAACTCAAGGATCTCCTTGCCAAGCTTCAACAAGACCTCCAAGACGAACTTGCCCAACTCTCCACTGGAGCCGCCGGTCAAATCCGTGATATCTTCTACGCCACCTATGCCAGCGCCGAACAAAAGGCCCAAGAGCTCTATGCCCTCCTCGCAGCTTTTGCCCCATCCGCCGTCAACTGGCAAGCCGTTGGTGCCAAGATTGGAGAAATCGAATCCGTTGTCCGTAGCGCTGTTCAGCAAATCAAGCAGATTGCCAACAACGATAACGAACAGGTTGGAAGCAGCATTTCCGCTCAACTTGATGCCGCTGCCGTTAAGGCCACCGCCATCCTCGAACAGGCCGCTGCTGGAGTCCGTGACCAAACCTTGACCGAAGCCCAGGCACGTGAGCTTTTGGGACAACTCAAGGATCTCCTTGCCAAGCTCCAACAAGACCTCCAAGACGAACTCGCCCAACTCTCTGCTGGAGCTGCTGGTCAAATCCGTGACCTTTTCTATGCCACCTACGCCACCGCTGAGCAGAAGGCCCAAGAGCTCTATGCCCTCCTCGCCGCTTTCGCCCCATCCGCAGTCAACTGGCAAGCCGTTGCAGCCAAGGTTGGAGAAATCGAAACCCTTGTCCGTAATGCTGTCCGCGAAATCAAGACCATTGCCAGCAACGACAACGAGCAAGTCGGAAGCAGCATTGGTGAGCAACTCGATGCCGCCGCCGTTAAGGCTGAAGCTCTCCTCAACCAAGCCGCCGAAGCCATCAGGAACCAATCCCTCACTGAGGCTCAAGCCAAGCAGATCTTAGACCAACTCAAGGGCCTTCTCGGACAACTCCAGGCTGATCTTCAAGATGAGCTCGCTCAATTGTCTGCAGGAGCTGCTGCCCAAATCCGTGAAGTTTTCAACACCACCTACGCTTCCGCCGAGCAGAAGGCTCAGGAGCTTTATGCTCTCCTCCGCCAATAAGTCAATGACTTAAACCACTAAACAGTATCTTTATATTTTCGTAAAATAAGTTATTATTTTACCATCTACACTGTGATAAAAGAACATTCTATGCATTTGTTTTTGACAATATGTATATGTAATCGTATTTAAAAATTAAACTTTCGAAATACCCTCATTCGACTCTTCACGAATAAATATGCGTTTTCATTCATTTTATCAAACATTTGTCATAATTTGCTACCTGAGAAAATGCCAATAATGGCAAATAATAATTTCTTGCTTAGTGAGCAAGTAAGCAAATATTTACTTTACAATAATTCGAGAATCTAGCATCGCCCAAGATGCAAAATGCAATTATGATATTTAAAGTATTTTTGAGTTGTTACTACTTTTGTACTAAAACAGAACTTTCACCGTGAGTCGGGTGGTTTATCATTCTTAGGTAATTTACAATTACAACGCAGATTTTAGGATCAAAATTTTTACCTTTAATTGGTATATATACTATATACAACTGATATACGTTTTCAGACAAATTAAGATGAATTCTTAAAAATATGAAAACTGCAAGAGCATAATATTATGCTAGTGATAAAAATGCATCATCATCGTTTACAACGAAAGTTACACTTGTACAGCTGAACTTAACGAGCTTTAAATATTTGCAGTTGAGATTATTGTGAATGAGCAAATGAATCTAGTTATGATTCGAATGTAATTTTTGTTATAATCAATTTACACTATAGGACACGTGCCTTGTGCTCAAACCAAAAACTGCAATAGTCATTCTACTCAAGGACAAATTCATTAGAGGCATTCTGGAAAAATTCGCGGAAATGAATATAGAAGATGCATATAAATTAACTACTTTTCAAACTTTGTGACTAATTTGTTGTTATTATTACTGGTTATTAGTGCATTTTTATAATTTTTAAATATTTAAAAGTATGGATGAAATGCATATAATTTTTGCTGCTCAACCCAACAGTGAAGTTTTATTAGATTACAAGTATTTCATTTCGCATAGCCCCACAAACACATACACGGCTTTTCCAGAAAGTCACGGATGCCATCGAAACAGTATCCGATCCGAAAAGACGGTTGATTTCTTTCTGTCATATCCCCGATTTTCGCAGCTGAACTGAGCACGAGCAGTACTTTTTCAACTAGAGCTCAGTGTGGATTTTAGAAGCAGTTTTAGTTTTACAGTTAGCATTCGATATTCGTCTATTCATTAGGATAACTGCCATTTTTGAGTTATCGACTTGACCAACAAAGTACGTTAAGAATTTTCTGCATTGAAGGAGTAACTTTTCTCCCAACCTTCCCATTCGAAAATGAAACTCGCTGCTGTTGTCGCTGTTGTGGCAGCCGTCATTGTTTGCTGCGCTGCAGGTAAAAACCCATTTGTTTTTTGGTATTTTAGGATAAAAAATATCTCTTGTACTTCAGTTTATTTATTTCCGTTTTATTTTAATCGCAGCCGTGGACTGGACCGCTGTCTCTTCCAAAGTCGGAGAAATCGAAGCCGGCATCCGCCAAGCGGCCGTCCAAATCAAAGAAGCTGCTCTCCAGGAAAAGTCTGATGCTGGAACGAAATTTGCAAGTCGCATTGACGCATTTGGAGTTAAGGCCCATGGCATTCTGGAGCAGGGCGTTGCTGCTATCAAAGATCAATCCTTGACTGAGGCAAAAGCCAAAGAGTTTCTGTTGCAGGTTCGGGAGGAGATTCGCAAACTCCAGACGGATGAGGATGCTACCAAAGAGATGAAAGAACTTCCTGCTGCGTCATTCAAGAAGATTGAAGAGACTTTCGGTGCTGCTGAAAAGAACGTCGAGGGAAAGGCCAAAGAGCTCTACGAAATCCTCAACAAACAATAATACGTATGCTTCCACTTGCTGAATTTTCGAAGGAACATCCCCGTTTGAGATACATTTTTTTGTAAAAATTGTCAAAAGTTGATAATAGTTTAGCGTATGCTGATGGGCTGTGATGGTATGGTAAGTATGGTTGATGGTGTATGATTTATGGGTAATGAAGCAAAAATAAAATAAAATTTTGTTAAAATATCTCTACAGTTCCGTTTTGCCTTTTTTATCAATGTGCTATGTAATTTTATCTTATTTTAATTCATTTGCATTATCTCACATCACCCCGATGATCTTACAATTAACATTTTAAATATTATACTGTTTGACTGCATCTGAAATGAAAAAATCATTTAAAGCTATGTATACACCAAAGCTTACTTTAGTCTGAATCAAGTTGATCATTAAAACGTTGATAATTAAATGAATAGTTAGTAGACTGGACATATCTAGTGTCATAACTCTTTAGTGGGAACAAGTCTCCTAAAATTGCTACCCCCTTGGGATTATTAACCCCACTGCTTCCACTTCCACCTTTGCTTTCTCCACCGGTCATCTTAATTGTGGATGACGTAGTGCTGGAATTAAAACGGTTAAAGTTCCTCCTTCGTTTTGCTTCCCTTTCTTCCTCATCGTCACTGTCTGACGATGTGGCTGGGTAAGAGTCCATATTTTCAATTCTTGTATAGTCCACATCAGACAGGAAGAACATGAAGGGACAGAAAAGGAGATTGAGGAAACCGATGGTACGAATGAGATCTGGGAAACCTATCAAAGGAACCAACTCTCCTCCCATCAATGGTCCTAAGGAGTAGGCTAGTGCGACGGAAGTTTGGGCTAGGGCGTACACTGCGCCATAACCCGCATGATACTTCTCATCTGCCAAGCGACCTAATAATGGCATTAAGGACGCATCCACGATACCCAGACCAAAGCCCAGAATAAAGTGGGGAAGGGTTAGCTGCCAAATCTGCTTTGCCATTGGAATCTGTTTGTTCATACAGTACGATAAGGTGACAAGGACTTATCTTAATAGTCATTAAATCCCACGAAAGATAAAAAATACTTTATATGTCCTTACAACAAAGCATGATACCCCAATGGACGCCAGTGAAGCCATGGACATTTTCCAACGTCCGAACCGTAATGACACCTCACCGAAAAAATTGGTGCCCACAAAATAGCCAAGACTATCCGGTACAAACACAAGACCTAGTTGCCATTTCTGAAAGTTTGGAATTTCAATTACCTATTTGACTAAAAACAATACATGGGGCGTAGTGAGAAATAAGAAGCTGCAATCTTACAGGAGGATTCATGTTTTCCATGAGCCAAACCGGAAGTGTTGGTTCTAGTACAGCCATTGCCGTGGTGGACAGCCATACGGCGATGGAGATGATTTTAATGGACTTATCCTTCAGGAGGGAACAAATGGTTGTGGGCATTGCAATAACTTTTCCTTGATCGAGCAGTAACTGGGTCTGTTCCTCTTCGGAAGGATGGAATGCTTTGATAATGTCGTACTTGTGGATTTGAGTTATCTGAAAAACTGAAATTCCAACTCATCATCATTAAAACATTTCCATTTGACATCATTTGGTATCAGCATCAACCGCGCGTCTTACCAACATTTATAGCAGCAATTATAGCAATAATAGTAAATGGAACTAATTTTCCAAAAAGGGAAAAGGTGATTCCTCCAAAGGGATAACCAATCAAAACCCCCAAAGCCGCAGCGCCCATCACACGACCCAAAAATCGAGTTCTCTCCGTATCCACAGGATGAGCCTCTGCAACAAGTGCCATTCCTGAGACGCTGATTAGGGAAGATGCAAAGCCATGAACGCTGCGGCCTACCACAAATAGGCCATAAGAATTTGCAAACGCAAAAACTGCAAGAAACGCCATGTTTTTTATGAAATAACACATTCATATTTTAAGATGTTTTATTCAATCAAGTATTTTTCAATCTTCTTTGTTTTCATACAAAGATCATGCCGAATTCTTACCTAAACTGCAAAGCAAAAGAATGAAATTGCCAATGCAAAGTGGAATCTTGTAGCCCACCTTAAAGGTCAAACTACCGACCAGAGGATTGGCAAACAGTTGTACCAATGCCTGAAACCACAATAGTTGTAATCAGTTCAATTGAATGTGACACGGAAAATTCCTTTCACCATGATATGCTACAAGCCATAATGATCACGACGAGATGAAAGATGAACATGAACACTTTTAAATAGCCTCTAATCAAAAATCGATTGAATCAATTCACATCAACCACCAATAGCCTTTTAGCCATTCACCAAAATTATTTCACGATTCTTTTAACAGAATGACAAGATCCCAATCCCAATTTATTACGCACGATTTTTATTCAAAAAGAGAATGTCTCTTGATTGCTTACTTACCTTGGTTGAAAAGAGGAGTCCCAGTTGGGAATTTTCATGAAGCATGTGAAGATGTAAAAGCCTTCGCAAACAGTCCCTGGCAAGTTCTCCTGACCTCTCATTTTCTTCATGCAAGTTTGCAGGTGCTGCAGACGCTGCTACTGAGGATGCGGACGTTTCATTCGACAATAAATGGTGATGTGTCGAAACATTGCGATAGCTAGCAGTAGGAAAATGCTGACCGTAGTATGCTTTGATCTCCAACTCATTTCCGGAATTTCGCAAAAGTTCCGGCAAAATTGGAACTGTTTAGTAAAAAAATCATAATATTTCAATATGCAAAATATATATGAATTCAAAAATATATGCCTATGTTATGAATTACTAACCGACCACCGTCAGAAGTAAGTTGTCGCAAAGGACGCTCACGAAAATGTGAAAGGTTGACGAAAAGCCCATTCGATAATTCAAGGAATCTAGCAGCAGCCGTGTTTAAAAACACAACCGCTGCAAATATGTAATATGCACTACTAAATCAACTCTCTAGAAAGAACTGCAATTATACTGGCCTTTGTCTGTCTTTTGTACAAGCTTTTACCTCTCTTTCTCCAGAGTTTACCCTTGCTTGCTTTTCCTTCTCGGGACAAGCTGTGAAGTTATGCGGGTTGCAGTTGCTAAATAGAAAGTTCTGCTTTGCTGTCTTTTTTCCAGTTCTCTAGCTAGCATTTAAAAAGTTTGTGTGTATGTCGTGTGGGATCAAGCCCGAATTGGCTACTCAAGAAGGAAAAGCAATTACACCCTACTAACTGAAGTTACACGGATTGTTTGCAGAGATGCACACATATTTTTGCTTTTCATCCTTCCCCTCGTTTTTGAAGAAGCAGCTTTTTGGAACTCTCTTTCTGGCAAGACACTATTTGACACTAAACTGAACATGTTGGGATATTGCTTCTGCTTGTTTATAGTTTTATCCTGAGTTTGCAACAGGATGCTTATTTTGGAACAACTTAGAGTGGGTTTTACTATAAGGTTCCTATTTGTGTGTGTATTCTTATGCATGTTGACACTTTCTCTCTGTTTCATTCTTGCCTGCGAATTAATTCCTACGGACTAGTTTCTCCTGTAAACCAGACATTGTGTCACTTTCTCTTCTAGTTTATTATTTTCTGGTAGTGGAACCGATCATCTTAGTCGCTGCGGAAGACCGATTCTTCATGGCTTGGTTGGGTGAGTACTACCAAAGGCGGTTATGACAAGAGTATATTATAGGAAAGTTTAGAAGATGACAATTGATGAGAATTGAGAATATCCATGCATGTTCACGCTTTGCTTTCAATAGGCAAGGAGTGAGTGTCCTCGGCTGATAAATCCGAGTTTGGAAGTAAAATTGAAATTTTCTGCATGAGCACATCGTCGACCCGATCCACCCTACTTTCTCTACTTTTTGGTTGTCAGTAAGAAAACTGCAATATGGAAAAGTATGGAAACTTGTTGCGTTCTGGAACGTTTCGTTACGGCGTAGCTAGAGCGTGTACGTTAAACACTCAAAGAGAGATAGATTTTTGTCACTGATTAACTCAATGAGAAAGTCGACGAGGACTCAGAAAAGTTAGCAGGGTGACGTGGAACAGAAAATTGTAGTGACGGTCTATAAGATCTATAAGCATTTTCATACATGACTTGATTGGAAACAAGTAATATAAGGAACTACTATACATGCAGTAAAGTAACCCTAATGCGTGCCTACATCTAGTTTTCGTGATTTCTGTTATACGCTACATCCTACGTCCACATTCCTAATATGATGCGTCTTTATATAAGTGGTTTTGTCCGAAAAAAATGCACACAAGAATGTATTTTCTCTTTTCTCTTCAGGCAGACATTTTGTTAATGTAATTTTGTAAGGATTAAATTATGTGGTAATGGTAATGTAGGAAAAGAGGAAGTTCATCGTGTCGTTGTCATTTTAATGGAAATTAGTTGTTTGTCAATAATTTACGGTTTGTTGCATAATGAGAAAATGTCCATAAATTGTCATTTGCAAATTAAAAATGTCAAGTTAAAGGCTTGTTGTTTTGAGATCATATATTTCTGCTTGGGTAAGTATTTGGAGCTTTAGCTTTGTCTTAAAGAAGCGTGCTACAATACTTGCTGGTTTTGACTATTATGTTAAGGAATGCATTTTACAAAAAATGATTCAGAGTTCCACTACATTGCACCTCGTGTAGACTTTTTCTGGAAAAAAAATTCTTTTTGGCTGAATTGTCTCTGGACGCTTGCACGTTTAACAACTACAATTCCAAAATAATATATTTACCTAATATCAAATATGAATCTATTTTTTAAATGTATAACATTTAATACAGCACCAACCCAAAAAGTGACCCCTCTGAACTCCATGTCATATTAATGCATTTAGGTATTAGATACGCAGTACAAATCAAAGGACGCTTACCACAGTTAGTAAGTTGTAAAAACTGATAATTTAAATTTAAAAATCATCCAACCATCTAAAACACATTAAATAAATACTAATCCAAATGGGTGTGATTTTGGCCCACACATAATTGATAATTCGTGAGAGAAAAGTACATTGCTCATAAAAATGCAAAAATGAAGCCACTAATACAACTCAAGGCACTATCGGAATGAAAATATAGGAGGAGTGCGTTTTTAACGACAGGCTTGTAGATAATCGACAAAAGTAAAGATAGCATCGTAATAATCATCATCACGATTAAAACAAAGACCCATGTTAAGAAGTGACATATTATCATATCATTATACCTATTACAATTGATGCGTCCGGCGAATCCTGTGCAACGCCAAGTATATCTTAATGCAAGTTTGTCTATCTTTAAATTTTTTTGTGTTCTTGGCAGCATCTAAAGTAGCAGGCTTAATGCATAGGTATTCTTTATATTCCCTGCTTTAAAATAGATAATTAGTAACCTTATATTTCTACAAGCGATGATTATGCAAATAAGCACATTATGTCAATCAAAACTCTCAGTTGAGTCGCAAAAATGAAAAACTCATTAAATAAGCTCTTCAGCGCAAAATCTGTTGCTACCTCAATTAAAACCTACTTATTTGAGTCCACTATATCTTTTTCTATTCCATTCATCAGATCAGATCGTTTTTAACTCAAAGTCTTATATTTGTCGTGTATATCTATACTACTATTTATATCTATTTTAGTGCATACGAACTACAAAGTGCTACTTAAAACGGTTTTTATTCCCATCACTATGATTTGCAATACGATATTCCATTTTGATAGCAAACGCTTGATAGTCATACTTAAACATAATTGAATAGACATGTAGGCAGTAGGCATCATCATCGTCATCCTCTTGTCATTTTAATTCTTACTCGTGGTCGGTCTCTATCAGTCCTGCTCCATCTACGCTGACTCACACACTCGGTAAAATACGCTGCTCTTTTGTGACAAGTTTGCTACAAAACCAAAAAAAATTCTCACAATTGAGTACAGTAACAAGTATGCATTGAGCACATAAAAGTATTTTAAAACACACTCATTGTTCACCATCACCACTGTTTTGCAGGGAGTTTTATCCGCTTTTCTTCTTCATTGCTTGGATTGAAAAAAATCTTATAAAGTCATGTTGAGAGTGTTGTTTGTAGGCGTAAAAATGACATGATCATGATGATCACGTTGCGGCACGAGTTCAACCTTCTTTTATTGTTACAAGCTTACATTTTTTTCAAAAAGAAACTTGTCGCGGATTGTTATTAATATGAAATGTAATATGGAGAACCGTTACGTTTGGACAGCTTTGTGCATAGAGTTATAAAAGGAGGATGTGCCATAAATAAAAAATGAAAGAAAAAATACTTTTATATGTGGAGTTTACAGCTTGTTTGCAGTTTGTACTTTTGTACAAGTCTTCCTACCTGTAATTTGTATTACTCTTGATTCTTACCTGCCTGTATTCATTGCTTGAAAACTATTTCGTATTACAACACAAGGTAGTTTCCTTTTTCAATTTATCGGTTTGTCGATAACCTTATGACTTTAAATGGCACAGTGACAACCATTTTTGTGTAAAACATATAGAATAAATAACATAACCATTTGTGTAAAACATTGAAAAAGCAGGCAAATAAAAATGGTGAAAAGAAAGCTGTATTGGTGTATGAAGAAATTAAACATGAAATACCTACCTATGGCCAATAATTAATTACATTTTATGCCGTAGTGGTGATAAGCTAAGATATTGAAATTAATCACCAGAAAGAAAGGCAGTACTAATACTCATTATTTTAACGTTTATGGTCAACCGATATCAGTAAACTCATGTAAACATATCCTTTAGAAAACTTCAAGACAAAATTCATTTTACGTTTAAAAGATAAAAAGGTTAGTTGTCGTGCTCTCGAAGTTTCATGGCTTAGAAAGCTTGTCATACTAAAGTAACGGTAGAAAGCGTTAAAAGTGTTAATGGCATCTTTTTAATATTTGCTGAAATGATTTGATGCATTGTGACAGGACAAACGATTATGGATGTATTTGTAAATCATTAAAGCAATACAGTGTACACTATACAGGTACTTTACAAAAGTAAGATTTTGCATAAACCTTCACCAGTCACTTGACACTTGATTTCATTAATTGTATTCCTATAAAGATGAAAGATGCTATGCACACTTGAACAGCAACTTTTACAAAAAAAAAGTTAGAAAGACACTTTAGCGACCGTTTGCTGCACGATTTTTTTTTGGAATGAAATCAGATCACAAAATATAAGGAACCCATGAGGTACTAAGGTATATTAGGTGAAGAGAGGAAGTCAAACCATTGCAAACAACTATGACATATTAGGTATATGATGCAATCACATTTTATGCTATGCGAATAATGAAGAAACGGGGTGATCACTCTCACTGTATTACATTTCTATTTGCTTTTGGCTTTGTGGATTTTTTATGTTCGAATTTATTCATATGAATATGAATAATGAATACATACATTTATTCATTTATTTGCTATTCTAGACACTTTTAGTACAAAATATTGCACATCTTTAGTTCTCTTCTTACGTCATCGGACTAAAAGAGAATGTTAGAATTCAATCGTCCATCAAAATCACTTTTTATAATCTTTTGAAACGTGCAAATGATATTTTTATCGTAAAAATTGAAAGGAAAAATAGAATGAATGACCTTTCGAATTTATGACCATTTTGGTTTGGCAAATTTGGTTGAAGTACATATATATTTTGCTAATAGTAAAAAATGCACACGCCACACACATCAACATTGATAAATCCTGAAAAACGCACTATCATAAGCCAAGTCTTGCGTGTGGCTAATAAAAAAATGATCAATTTAATACAAAAACCTAACTTTTTGAAACAAAATTTCAAAAGCTAAAGGCAATCAAATAATGACTTGAAGCTAGAAGAAACATCGATAGCCATTAAATTAATTATCCACCATCAGCCATAGTAGATGTCGCAATATTAAAACTGACTGGCCTGTACAGCTAACATTTGGTGATTCAATGCAACGGAATATATGCCTGAAATAGATTTTGAAGCAAAATTCATCAAGCTAATTATGATTATGCAATGAAGACGTTCATCAGTTCAAAAAACTAATTGAGCCTCTTATTAGCAGAAAGGCATTCAGTAAGCTTCTTTCTTCCCTTCTTTTCAACCTACCTAAAACTTAGGTATATCAATTCATGTTTTCAGCTTTCAGCTTAGAAGGAATAAGGGATACACGTCAAGGAACACTAATTATATATTTCTGGATCACTGATTAAAGAAGGTTATCATTTCACTCTCGCTAGATTTCATACCAGAACCAAAAACGTAGTTTTTTAATATTGCATTTTGTTGTAAAAAATATTTGTTTCATGAATCATGATATCATGAATCATGATGTTGTATCAGGTTACCCACAAACCTTGAACCTAAACTAGGTACCCTTCTTTTTCTTTTATCCTGACCTGTGTTGAGATAAGCCATACAAGGAGTCATACAAGGCCACTATTTACCAGTTCATAAAATCATGATGATGGAATCAAAGCGGAATTACAGTATTATTTACGATGATTACCAAAATCTTCCCTTCTGCTCAAAACGCATCCCTACAGATCTTTCAACACTTAAGTTTCAAAATGAAAACTCATCATTAGAAACGCTATTATCTCTTGTGCGTTAGGAGTTAGGATTAGCGATGGCATGACTGATCCACATTTTAAAGGAAAAAAAGCAAAACCTTTTCACATCAAATCAATTTACAGATTCATTGTGTCGGAAATCTGCATAGCCCTAAATCTTTTGCACATGATGCTTTGTTCCTTTCTTAAAATCGAAGAAGATTCCCCTCCAACTATTTAGCCCAAGATTTTTTTACACAGAACTGACAGAACAAATTTCTGTATACATTGCTGATAACGATTTTAAATGGTATCATTGTTGTTGGTAAAGGCAATTGCACGATGAAAGCATTGTTGTTTTTCTGATGTATTGTTACATCTCGCCTATTCGCGCATCACAACAGCGCAATCCCAATTGCAATCCGCTGAAAAGAAAAGAACGGCACTGCTGCTGTCGCCGTTGTAATTGTCTAGTCCATCAACATGGGATAATAAGATAAACGGTTATACATCTACAGCATTGGTCTTACGAACGAAACCCTCTTCTTATTAGATAACATTAAAAATATTTAATACGCTGAACAACTGAAGAAGCCAGCTCTTGATTCTCAGATTTTGATTGAAAAGCTGTGGGCTGCTTTGCGCAGACAATGGAGGAGATGCATGATTGTTGGTGCTACAAAAAAGCTGTAATAATAAACGATGATAATAAAGTAGCCTGTAATTGTTGCTCTACTGATGCTGCTGTTGCTGTATATTTTCTACCTGTATCAAATAAGCAGGTAAGAAAGGAAAGGAAAAGAAGATGTGCACTGCACTTTGCAATAATGAAAGAGGTGAACACACTCTCCCTCAGTAGGACTGGAGTAGCTGACCACATCGCATCGCGTCGTCACACACACAATTTACATAAGAAACGACAAAACCAGCTTTAAAAACAGGGTTGTTTTCTTGATCTCCTCCTCTTTAGAGAAAACATAACAGAAAGAATAATATTTATGTGTAAAACCATTATAACCTTATATCCATTTCTTACCTTGGATTATAAAAGTGCAAAAATTTGCTTGTGAAAATCTGCTATTTTATTATTTTTGGTAATTTTTGTTGTGGGAATAAGATATTAAGCCCGGTTATGTAACAGTAGTAGAAGCGAAAAGCGTGGGAGTGCACATAACTTTTATTTCTGTGATAACTGCAGTTTTTAAACAAGCAGCGCAGTGAAAAGTGAACGTTTTAAAGTTCAAGGCAATTTGAACTGATCATAAGAAGTCATATTCAAATTAAAATGCTGATTTCGAAAAGGTTAAGTTTAGTCGAGCTGGTGCTAGCTCTTAGTCTCACAGTGTGCCAATGTCAGCCCCAACTGTTTGGAAATTTGGGAAGCTCGGATAGCTTTGGGAATAGCTTCACGAAAAAGCGAGTTCAAGAAACGGTGAGCATAAATATATTACCTTCTATTCCTATTCCTGCAAGCTTTTCATGCACTTTGGGGCAAAGTGAGACTATACATACGGAAAGAAGATGTAGTTGACAATTGAAAGCAATTATAATTTTAAAAGTTTTTGCCAGGATATAATTTAAGTATGGCTTATTTTGGGTTGTATTCTTTGAAATTTGTTTCAGGTGAGTGATCCCACAGCATCGTCGATAAACCATCCCCGAAGGACAACAATTATTGACGTGCTGAAAGAGCTTCGTGCAACCACATTCCTGCAGCTAATCCAGCAAACGCAACTTGGCTCGGCCTTACAAGGAAGTGGGCCGTATACCGTTTTTGCACCCACGGATGATGCGATTGACAGGTTGCCAAAATGGGCGCAGAGGAAGCTGCTGGCAGACTCTGAAACTTTGGCGCAAATGTTGGTCTATCACATTACCGTGGACAAGATCACTTCAAAGGATATGAAAAACGAGCTGAGGATACCGACTCTGCTGCACGGCAAACCTGTTACCATTCGATTGTATGCTGATAGGGTACGTTGTTAACAATAGGCTTGAGCAGGCTAACCTGATATCTTATCGAAAATCGAAATGTTTGAAATTGTAAAAATGAAACATGAAAAAAAGGGAAGTAGTGAAACCGTTTTAATTTTGGGGAAATATAATGTAATTGTGCAGAAGCCAACGGTAAACCATGTCACGATCACTGTTCCGGATGCCATTGCCAGCAACGGGGTGGTGCACGTCATTGGAGACACCTTGTTTCCCGTTCCAGTGGGAAATGTTTTTGACGTGCTAGACAACTGCACATCATTTAGCAAGTTTCGGGATTATGTGCTCAAGGCTGGGTTGGACACGGAACTAAAGAACCCAAGTGAGACATTTTGAAACTTCCGGTTGAAAAATTAATGCTATGATTTAAAAACTAATGATGAGGCTTTCGTACGTAGGTAATCCCATTACACTGTTTGCTCCCACCAACGACGCTTTCGACGTGTTGCCGTCCAGAGTAAAGACCATTTTGGATAGTACAAATAGCCCCAATTCCACAGGTACCCAGAAAATACGAATGCAAATATATGATAACTTACAGTTTGATAAGATGAGAAACGTAAAGATAAAAATACCCTTAAATACAATTCTCAGAATTCAAACATGCACAAGCCATGTTGCTCCAGCACGTTGTATTGGGCACGTACTTCAGCCCTTCGTTGAAGGATAGCCAAGAACTAACCACAGCGTCAGAAAGGGAGCTTTTAATTGGCATCAGAAACGGTAGAATTAATCATTTTAAACATTTTAATTCAAATCATACAGCAGCAAAATGAAAAATATTAAATTATTTCATTTTTTACGAAATTGTAGATCGTCTACGTGAAGTAGGACTTGGACGCGTCCTCCGTTCTGACATTCCTGCCAGCAATGGAGTGGTCCATGGAGTAGATCGGTTCCTAGCTTACGATGACATTTGCTGATGATTTTCCAAAATGAAGATGCAAACTAGACAACTAATTTATTATATGCATTTTTTAAAAGTGTGTTTTCATTCCGAGCAAACTTGGTCGCTACAAGTTTTCATCATTCTTTCATGTCTACATTTCTAAAGACTCTGAGCGATAAAAATTCATGGCATGATAAGCAGATAAAGGAAACAGTCTAATTTATTATCTGACTGAATCTGATTTTCATAAAATATTTTTATCCTTCAAAGAACTTTTAGACATGTAGACAAAAGCAATGATGGGATTTTTATGTCAGAAAACACTAAAAAATCAACCGAATCTTCTATACTTTTGAGTCGATGATGGTGAAGTTTATGATCTTCAAAATGGAAAAGGCCATAAATTTACTTACTCTATTACGTTGCTATTAAGATAGTATTTTAAATACATGTAACATTAGTGCACACCGGCAAGAGAAATAATCTCTTAATTTTTGTCATTTTGCCTGCAAAAGACAACTTCCAATACATTCAATAAAATTGATAAAGTACTAAAAATTGTGACTGTTTGAGTTTGCTTTTGCATAAATTTTTAGGTGAGTTTTTGGCACTTCTTATCACAACAGATTAAAATCTGAAGCCGGAACAAAGCAAGTGATATTATAAAAAAGCACCCAGCACCCTATCAGGTTTGTAAAGTGACATCCAACATGGCTAGAAGATTGAAAATTACCTTGACTTTCGAAGAAGAAGGCAAAGACAGTTGTAATCCAGGGGGTAGGTGTTCAGTTGTTAACTCACAGCAAGTATTCGCATATTTAAAACTCGAATCCAAAAAGCATAATGAGCATAGTTGATTGATTGATTGATTTTCGTTTGCTAAAGATGCGATTAAAATTGCGCACCTGAATTTTACAATGATTGGCGGAGGATCACTGAACATTGACGTCAAACCGGACGGCACAAGAATAGTCACAATGAGTGGTGTTACAGAAGGACTGGAAGCGTGTGAAATTGAAAAGCCTCAGAAGGAGGAACCGAACATTAAAGTGAAAGCGGATGTTGGCAGTTACATTTTGGGCGACGACGGTCACAATCCTGATAGTGAGTTGATGCCATCGCCAAAACGCAAGATTAAGCGAGTTAGGAAATCAAATGAATATAAAGCTCCTGAAGATTTTGGAGTTTGCAAAGACGGCACTTTAAATGAATTATTGGGTAAGCTAGTTAGCGACGTTGCAAAAGTTGGCTTAACTATCGTAAAACTAATAAAACTGGTAATTTGCATTGTTCATAATTACTCTGTAATTTGCAGATCCTGGTAGTAGTATTTCCTGTCAACCACAGTTTATGCAATCATTGGGGCAATCTGAAACATCGTCTCTGAAGAAAGCTTACGAGTGGAAGGATAATGACTGTTCTGGTGAAGGTATGCTTAGTAAAATTATGATTATGGTTTTGATAATTACGGTCAGTTAAATAATTGTGAACTAATTAACACAATTGTAGATTTTTCTAAGTTTGCTGCAGTACATGCACAGATTGGCGAGAAGTTGGAAGGTACCGGGAACAAATTTCATTACCTGACAATTCCGACACGATCGGTTCGTATAGGATCCTATGAAGTTCTTCGTGCAGAAACGAAAAGCTTCTTTACTGTGCAATTTACAGAATTAGGATTAAGGTTCACTTTACCTGTTGCGAACTGCCGTAAGTCTTGGGGTTAAATGATACATATTAGCAAAGTTCATAATATGATACATATTGAATTAGATAACTGAATTACCGAATTTTGGAAACTTTTTCACTTAGCCTGGAAAAGCGTCATGGTGTGCATCCCGATTGACTCCATTCTCAGCATGTGGACATGCTTCAATAAACTTTTGAACGTGGTTTTCATCACAACTAGAGCTGATCATGCGACCTGGATTAGGAACGTATTAGGGTTAGACGGAAATTCACAGGATGAAAAGAGCAACTACTATTGTCCCATGAATGGTCTCATGTGCCAGCAAAAGATAGTTATAGTATTAGATAACCTCTGCGTGTTGAAGACTGATATTTTGGCAATTAAGAAAATGTACGCAAGTGTACTAACTGGACTGGAATATACAAAGGCCAATGAATGGTTGATGATTACATCTAAAAAATAACATTATACTAGCAAAAAGTACAAATCGATATGTTTCATGTGTACTTTACAAAACTTTATTTATTGTTAATTACCTATTTGTAATTATGCTTAATAATATATGTACATTCAACATTAGCTTTGTATAAACTGTGACAGTGACAAGTTAAAACGGTTTGGTTAAAAATTAATTTGATACGTTTTATTATTCTTATTTTTATTTTCTTCGTGTAGTTAACTTAACCATCACATTGTAGGATTATTTCTTGAAGTTAATGGAATATCCGCCTCCTTCTTGCTGTTCCAACTGGAAGTTCTCTGTAGAAAGGCCGAAGGGTCTTAGTACTAGGTTGCCTAAGTCTTTGAGTTTTCCTGCGAAGGAGAGTCAAATCAAAATTTAGGTAATGTGCATAAATAATTATGAAGGCACTTGAAACACGACAACCAAGATAAAAGTAATTACATACCCATCATTTCTGCCTTTAACTTTTCATTTCGTTCATTAATTAAAGGTGGTAGTCTCTGAAAAGGCAAAAATATAGTAGTACATTAATGGTTTTTTAATTGCGCACAGGTGAATTCACAGAATAATTCATTTATCCTGATACCTGCGTTGCAACAATTGCATCCCTGTAAGTAGGGTCGATTTCTAAAATCTTTTTGTAGTCTTCCAAAGCTTCGTCCAGTTTGTCAAGTTCTTCATACAACGCTGCTCTTCTAATCAGTGCTTTCATGTAGGATGGATTGTATTCTAAGGATTTTGTGCAGTCCATAACGGCCAAATCTTTAAAACTCTACACACATACAACAAAAATCTAATTAAATTCGCAGTCCATTTTCCATCACTGAATTTGAAAATGATTAACAATTTGCAACTTACAAGTTTCATCTTCGCTACTGCCCTATTAGCGTATAAAATCGAACGTAGTTCTTTCTCACAAAGAGGACACACCAGCAATCCCTGAGTATACGACAAAATGGACTCCTTATACTTTTCCTCCTTAAATTCTGCATTTCCGGTGTCCTTGTGCGTTTTGGCCTTTGATAATCTCTCCTACAATCAGATTTAACAAAAAACAAATTAAAGTATAAATAGTGGTTGCAAGCCCTATCTTTAGTTCTTTTCTTACCGATAGCTCTTCCGGTGTCAACTTCTCCTCTTCCGCTTTCAACGCCTCTTCATCCACAAAGTCATCTTCTAGCTGATACTCCTTCACCTTTTCCTTACTTTCTTTGTACACCTTATCATCCTCATCCTTGTCTTCCTCCCCGGTATCCTCCACGGCCAACTTCTCAAAATCCACCGGCACTTCAGTTTCCTTCCCCTGGTCCGCTGAATCTTCACTGGTTACAATTAACGTGGAGCCACCATCCTTCGTACTTTCTCCTTCTTCCTGTTTGCCTTCATCCGCCATCGTCGGCGGACTTTCCTTCTGCGTGGGCCCATCCCCAGACATTTCGTCAACGCTCCACAAAAGATACTTTTGACAATCAGCTTTCAACGCTTGTCCTTATCCAATTCAAAATTACAAACTGGTTTCACTTGTCAGTTGGTTATTCTTCTAATTAATCAATCAATTGCCTAAAATTTATAATGCACTAAAAGCTGTCGTGTACTTGGAATCGGTGGGAGGATGACTAATGATCAAATTTCGACAAGTTTCCCTTCTGCCAAATTTGCGTACACATGTGCTCTCACAATGCTGAGCAGATGCACATTCCCAAACCAAACAAAAGCAGCAGATCGGATCAGCTGCTCAGCAGGAATGTGGAAACGTCAACTCTTCTGAGAACTGCGCTTTTGGCAGATTTAATTGCGCTGATCTGCTGACGTGTTAGCTAATTAAATTTGTTAAGTCATCATTCTGCCTTTCTTTCTGGTCAAAGGGCAAGTTAGAATGCTGATAGTGATATGTGAGTAGTGGTTAACTTTCCAATATCATCATGTCTTCAAATCGGTTGGGTGCTCTGGACGATGACAACTGGTGGAATGAATCCACTACGAAGGGCTTCGATTTTGGTGACGAGTCAGATTCTATTGGAGAGGAGGACTCGAGCTTCTTTGGGGGTCATCATGAGGCGGCGACCAAAGTGAATTTGGAACTGAGAGCGGAGGTGAGTTCCTTGAGGAGTTTTGCTTCGGATGGGTCCAGCGAGGAGCATTCGGATTCCATGCAAAGGATAAGGGACCTTCCAGCTTATTTGTGGTCGGATACAGGAACAATTGAAAATGGTATAAGGATAATAAGAATAATTTTAAAGATTTTGTGATCATTGTTTTGAAAATGGTTTCATCGTGGTCTTTTGTTTGGTTTTAGAGTTGGAGATGCCAATGATTTCGGTTGGAGCTCCGCTAGCACAAGACCTGATTTCCAGAGATGTAAGTTGTTATTCTAAATCTATGCTCTGCTCTTTGCAAACTAACTGAATGGTTTATCAAATGTTCTTACTGATTTACAGTTTGGCGAAGGTCGGCTCAACGTTCCTTCAGTTGATGAAACAATTCACAAATTTTTAATGGGGAGTGATGCAGTGATTCTCGAACCTTACAAAAGTTTTAGTCAGAAACGGCAGCTACTTCAAAAGGCTATAGAAATTAATGATGGCAATGCGATTTTGAGTGTAAGGTTTCTTTACTGTTGTGTACTTTCAATCATTAATCAATCTTTTAATGTGTTTTGACTGATATCAAAGATTCAATCTGTTCTAGGTCACGTTATTCTTATCCAAGAGCCTGAAACCAAGTTTATTTCGACAGCTTTTGTTGGAATTCAAATCAGCAACAAATCACTACATAAAGTATCTTGAAACTAGGAACGAGATTAATCATCTTGTAGACTTGCTCAAGTTAGTGAAATCTAACAAGTTTCTTTACATCGTAAACAGCTTTTAACGTGATATTAATTCTTTTTAATGACTCTTCAGTATGCTAGGAAGAACAAAAGAAGCACTAGTTGTTCGGTACAAGCAAATTTTGCGACGAGGAGGTGGAAATCTTCAGAATTTACTTAAGGAAATGAAACATTTTGTGTCTGCTGAATGCCAACTTTGTGACGAAGACATTGTGCTTTTCATCAGTCAGCACTTGATGCTTTTGGATACTCAAAAGGAAATTAAGGAGAAAAAGGACGTGTCGTTTCCCCATCAGGACTATCCATCTGTCCTTAGCACTTTAAGTTTTGTAGCTGAACACTTTTACGAAAATAACACACCCAATCTAAATGTTGACAGTATTAAGCAAAAGTTCAACTTGAACAGTAAGCAGTACGCTTGGGTGGTGCTACAAGCTCTTGTCAAGCAACAAAAATGGCCACAAATTGAAACTTTACTTTTGACCAAGGTATCAATTTAAACCAAATACAACTAACAAGGAAGCTATTTTTTAAGCTATTAAAACGTTAATGGCCCTATTTGCTTGATAATTCTATTAATAGTCCTGGCTTGGAGGAACGAAAGACAAGTGCCTTTTACCTTTAGAAGACGTTTGTTTTACTTTGAAGGAAGCTCCCGTAGATCTGATTTCTAGATTTTTAAGACTTATCGACGATTACGATAAGAGATTGACCATCGCAAAGAAACTAAAGTGTCATATGGTTGTAATTGACGTAAGTACACCCATGTTTCTCAAATCATAGAACTCATGTTACATTGTACGTACAATTCAATTAACTAGATATATGTTTATGAAAATAGGTTTATGCTGCACAAAAAGATAGAGCTGCCATATTGACTTATCGAGCTAACTTAGACGAAAATTCTAAAGAAGCTGTGTATGCTGACAACACATTGAAAAATTCGGTAAACTTATCATTCAAATTTTCTAATCCGCTTTACTAATTGTAAAACAAATTCATGTAAATATAATTGCTTCTTTAAATGCAGGGTATCAAGTGGAAAAATTGACTACAATCACAACGTGGTAGGATTCAGTAATACAGTACGCAAAGCACAGTCCACGAAATGCAATAATGATTGTGATATGCAAACAAACGAAACAAAAAGCTTTTCTACTTTTCTAAAAAAAGCATAATATATCAAAAGTAATACTAGTAAATGCATATATTGCTTTCAAAAGTTGTGGAGGTTAATAAAATATGAAACTGTAAACGATTATGTATTTTACACAATTTGCAATTTTATTGTCGATTATTTAGTTTTGCAGTTGGACACTTTGTATAAATACGGTATTTTAGTAACAAATAACGTTGAATTTTCGACATCCTGAAACGGGCATTAAAAAATTAAGTTATAAACTTTAACCGCGTCATAAACGAGGCATGCATTACTGTTTGGGCTCCTGAGTAAAAAACTTACAATCAGTCAATTATTGTTGCAATTTTAAAACAGGGAAAGCAGTTTGAATATTGCAACATAAGTTATAGAAATCCCAAACAGGTAGTTAAAAAATTAAAATTATAGAGAATAATTAAGAACTACATAGATTTAGAAATGAAGCGTAAATTCACTGGTTACAAAAATTTTCAAAAGGAAGTTTACTGAACACTTTTGTGCCGCAAAAACATGTCCCGGACGCTAGGCTGCTTAGAATCCTTTTTAGTGGATCTGGAAAGCCCCTGTCGACGACAACTTGATTTTGCCACAGGTAATGAAGGAGTTTTTGCAACTGTACGTCTGAACAATGACGGGGGTGAAGCTGAATGAGAAAAATATGGTGATGTAGCTGCCGAGTCCTTTTGCTTTTCATCTTCTTCGTCCTCAATTGTAATCTCGGGAATATCAGTCTTTCGAATTACCACAGAACACGGTCGCATTGTGGATGGAAGTAATGGTTCTGAATTACTAAGTCTAATGTTTATTTCTCCAGACGAGTGATTAGAAGCAGAAATGTCAGATTCCTGTGAGCTAGTATCGTAGCTGTAAATGTTAAGATTTGAAGGCACTTCCGGTGTTGGTATAAACTCATCTTCTGACGCAGTAGAACTATCATTCTCCTCGACTTCTTTCATAAAGTTAACTTCAACTTTTACTGCTTCTTCAGATCTAAAATATTTACTCTTCACGTGAATATTTGAATTTGAAGCTGGAGATTTCTTCAGGAAGGGTATATTGGTTTTGCTCCTAGTATTGCGAGAGGGGGAGCTATCATTTTTAAATTGATTCTCCTGAGAACTTTGTCGAGAGACAGAAACTCTGCGTCTTTTGGAAGTGGAAGGTGAGTCCAGTTCGGATTTTGCTACTACTGGCTTCACATCTTCGTCATCCGAACTATCGTAGATATCACTACCGACTCGTGAACCTTTAGACCTACCTCGCCTTGTGGTGGATTTATCAGCATACATGTTCATTAAAACGTCATCGTCAGGATCATTGTCTTCTTGATCCGAGTTCACAACTGCAAAAATCAACACATAATTTTTGCAACAACATTCAATTTTGTATTTTTTGGCAAAAGCTTAATTGCTTACCTGCAAGTGGTCGCTTTTTCTTGGCACTTGATCCTGCAGGACCGGAAATCTGCATACCAATGCTGGGCGGTGGTTTGGATTCGATATCCTTCTTTATCGATTTAAAATCAGGAGACCATATACTACTGGCAGAGTAGCCCTGGGACAAATTTAAAGATACAAGTGAAACATAAAGATAACTATAGCATTTTAAATTTTCAACGTTGAATTTTTAAATTGCACCTACCGATTTTAGAGGTTCGTAATGATCGACAGTTTTTAATGAATGTAGATCAATGTTACCCAAAGCCAAGTCTATAGAGATCTGTAAAAGAAGGCATAATATTATATTTAGTTTTATTCTTTCATGCATTTAAAAATAGTATTCTTTAAAAACATAGTACTTTTGTCGTTACACAATACCTTTTTGGTTTCATACACTCCAGCAAACGGAAAGTCTTCCGGTCCAACACCTGCTGGGTAAGGAGTCAATGGGAGTAAAATCCGTTTTCGTGTGTCGAAAACAAGCTGATACAAAAATGTATTTTCAGCTTGGATGAAACCGTCAATGTATTCATCGGTAACTTCAACTTCAACCTTTACTAGAATATCTGGAATCGACAGGAGCAACTGAAGAGAAAGAAACAAATGATTTTGATTGGACTTTTGAATTTTATTAAGGATTGGACACGGTTAGTTTGTGAGATTTTGTCGTACGTTATGAATATCATCATGAGGAGATTCAAGGATAACTTTTTTGGCTCTGCCAAGACCAATACCGGGAATGGAAGGAAGATAATCACAGCCTGATAAAATGCACATCCAACGGAACCGGTCAAAGTTAAACTTCTTCGGGGTCAGTCCAAGGCACTGAGGTAACTTGGATTGCTCGAAAAGCACTCCATCACCGTTGACACTCATTTTGAACAAGATCTGCAATCAGTATATGTATGATCAAATCAATCCACTCTCCAGAATCTGGAGTCCAGATTCTATACTTTTTTAAAAAAAAACTTAAAATACTTACCCTCGGACAACCAAACAAGACCAAATCCGAATCCTCAGTGATGATAACATCAGCAATGCCAGTTTTTGCCAGGTACGCTAATTGAGCGTCAGCTTCGTATGGAGCCACAACGTAGTCAATTTTCATTCTGCGCAGTACCTAATCACAGATTATGAAACCAGTTAAGCCTCTCTTAAGATCAAGTTGCCCCGAAAACTGTTATAGCATTCCAATGTGACCTTCATGCTTACCTGGATAAAGGCTCTAGCCATTTCCGGTGTGATGTCAACGCACTTTGTAAAGCATTCCCAGGCTTCCTTCCTCTTCCCTTCTTGAAGGTATTTCCTAGCTAGCTCTCTATTTTCCTTACGTTTCCTACATTTCAAGTCAAACAAATCAATTAGTTCCATCATCAAAATTATCTTGTAGACCCATTTGACTTATCATACTCTCTTCGTTTCTTCTCAGTGTGCGCCTTGGAAGGTAGATTCCTTCCGTCCAACACCACAATCGGCTTAATCTTGTTGTCCAGCAGAACCTGAATGTACTTCATACAGTAGGTAATGTAGGCGTCTGTGGGCTCTCCCTTACCCAGCTTTTCAGCACACCCAAACGCACCTACAAACATTACCAATCAATTCATATCCCTTTTGTCCCATTAACAAAACCTTAAAGCTTTCTGGTAGTTAAATTTCTAACCTTTGTGAAGCCAGCAGTACGCATCTATTGCCGCCGTACATCCACTCAACTTCCGGACATGGCAGTTTTTGGACGCTTTCTTCAGTAACGGCAACAAACCAGCAATACCCATCTTGACACTTTTCTCAAAAGAAATTCACTGGAATACGGTTAGTCGTCTTTGAAGTAGTACTGCGTCAGGGGGCACCTGAGTCCGGTCCTGTTAATAAAGGTAACCGTTCCTAATCTAAAACCAAAGTCATGCAAACTAATAAATCAAAAAGAAGTAAAAGTCCGATTGTTTAAACAGATGCATTTACAGGTCTGCTGCTGTCAAGAAAAGGATGAGCAGCAGCAAAGTTCCGCGAACAGAAACAACAACAAAGTGGCTAGAGGCAACAAGCTACTACGCGCCTTTGTTCAGCTCCAGGTTTCGTCTTTCGTGAGATGCTTTCGATGCTCTTTCGTAACTTCTATAGTGTCATTCATTAGTGCTAACTTTCAAAGCGGTAGACGGTTAGAAATGTGTCATCATTAAATATTTAATCTTGAAGTAACTGTTAATTGAAAAACGTAATCATGTTAACTGCATTTCTGATTGTGATTAGTAGTGAATATGTTAGAATAAGCGAGTGAGGCATGATGATTAATTAGTTTTTGTAGCTATTAAATTGATGTTTGTCGCGACGCGGACGCTTTGAGTCCAGAAAATTATTCTAGATTTAGTTTCTCCTTTTATTACATTACTTATCGCATATTTAATTTATTGTTAATGTATATCTCAGTATTTACAAAACTTTACAATTTGTCTCAGTAGTAGTACATACATACACACGTGTAGAATTTGATATAAACCGAAAATCGTGACAACAACATACAGGTATGACTCACAAAAAACATAATTGTAATTTTCCTATCAACTTTTCTTCGTTCGCAGTGAGAGAGATAAACTATCATTTCATTAGGATTTCCGAAGAGTGGAGACAGGTCATAAGGGATTGAGACTGGAACTGCAAGCTACTTGTTGAAAAGTTTGGTAGAGCCTCGGATCCCCTTTTTGATCATTTTTTTAGAGGGAGTTTTTTCTATCCCCATTGCTTCGCGAGAGTCGGCCATGACTTCATCGCCATCTTGACTGTGAGTTTTTACCGTTTTCTTTAAGTTGGCTATCTGCAAGAAAGGGGTATTGTGAGCATTATCATTTTATTGGCATTTGAGTACAGTTAGCTAGTTTCTGAGTTGAAGGTTGTAGTTTCAATATAGTATACCTCCTGCTCCAACGCTTCTCTACGCTGGAGTTTCTGCGACTTTTCATTATTAGCGCGTTCGATTTGAGTCTGCAGGGCCGCCAGCATGTTTTCACAGGCATCACACCATGACTCGAGAGTATTGGTTATCACGGGAATGTCATCCTTGCGGATATCACGGCCGATCGTTGTGTCAATTTCCAGAAAGCCTCTACTCTGATCAAGCTTTCCTTGAATGATTTCTGTTAAATCACATATTTTAAATTTAACATTTACCTAACACTTAGTAAAAGTAATACCAATTATGACGTTCGGTTTTTTCGTACCTGCATAAATAGCTTCAATGATCAAATCCTCCAGTTCTCTCACGTTGGGAATCTCCAGCTCATTCTGAAGAGTCTGGTACGGAATACACTTTTCCCTTTCTGATAACGTTACAATGGTTAAGTATTGAAGCTTCCGCCGTTGTGCACTGCTCAGTTCTGGAACTAGGTTTTGCGATCGTTTGCTCACATAGTCCTTGAGGGTTCCGAATGCGAAAATGTTTAACAGTTCCAAGTAGTTTGCGTGATCTCCAGAAAGCTAGAATCATAATTTAAGAGAACATAATATTAACAACCCACCCAAGTATGTGCACACATAATACTTATACAATTAAACATTCCTTCAAAGACTGATCGTAATTATTCCAAATAATTAAACCCAAGTATTATTCATTATCTATAATGTTCCAATTACCTCTTTAATACTAGGCATGTCTAACAATTCCTGGAAAACATAGAGGCCCGGCGTTTCCAGAGCTTGTTTCACCAACTCCGCCGCAGCTGCACCCTTAGCTGACTTTGACAACAGAACAAACTGCTCCATTGGGTTGCTCCCTCCTTGATGGTGCTTATTTTCCCCAATCATTCTGAAATCAATCGATTATCTCTCCAAGCGGTTTCTTCCCTCTGCAAATAGTTAAAAATTACTGATTAAACTATCCCCAGTCCCAACATCAAAATACTTGTTTTAAAATAAAATAATTAAACCACTCTTACCTTTAAACCCTTTGGCACCTCTCCTACGCTGATTCTTCTACCCAACAACTTTCTTTGCGCTTAATCCAACTCGCTTCGCTTTCCTTCAATCGCTTGCAACACTTTCCTTGCAATTTGTCCAATTAATTAACAATCTTACACCAAAAATACGTCTTTAAAAGCCTCAAATCCCAATCCAAACTGCAATTAAAATCGGTGTTAACTGTTAACTCATCACTAATTCAGACGCTTATCGAAACCGCTTATCAATCTGAAGGGAGCACCCGCAAACGGAATTTCATTCACTGCTCACCTGAGAATGACAACACAACTTTTGAGCTTGCACCACCACTGATTGCCTCAGAGAAACAAACAAAACGGATGATTGACACAGGCCGCACTTGACTTGATCGTCAGAGGGGCATTGGGACACAGCTTGAAGAATGGATTGCAGGAGCTGAGATGCTTCAGGTCGCCCCAATCTGAAATGTTTTAGAAACTGCTGATCGCTGTGAAAACGCTGTAATCCCGGTGGTGTGGTGTGGTGGTACATGTGCTTTGACAATGGAGTTAATTTAAGTTTTGTTCAGTGGATTAATATTCAGATAAGTGATTATCGTCATGTTAGGCCGTTCGTTTCGAAGTAAACTGCGGACCGCAGCCACGTCAAGAAGGCGATTTACCGGTGGTGGAGGCACCTTGTCTAGGTTATCGGTTGGAGGGGCTAATCTTGAAGGTGGATATTATGCAGTCCAGAGGTTTCAAAGTACTAGTAGGTTCGCCTACCCCGAGGGGATGAAGGCTTACGAGGATGACTGGACGGAGGAAGCGGAATATCCTGAGATAACAGAGCAGCATACTTGGAATGAGCACCGGAGGAAAAGACTGCAGGATAGGTTGAATTGGCATGCGAGAATTAAAAATGCAGGTTGTCCGGAAGTAAAGAATTTTGAGTGGAATATGCCCAAGTGAGTACAGCAATTAATTATGTTGGTCATTAGCATTTCAAGAAGGGGTTTGTAACTCATGAGATATGATTGTAAATTACAGGAAGTATGGATACAAGGTTTTTCAAATTAACGAGGAGTGTTTTGAGTATGACTGTCTGAACGCTTACAAGTTTATTACGAGAACGCATGTGGCATCAACCAGTGAACTTCCTAGTCAGTACACGTCACCGGAGTTAAATGAGAAGGTGGAATATTTCAAAAATAAGTTGAAGGAACCGATAATGGATGTCCTGTCTTTTGAGTTGGATATACCGTAAGTCTAAAATGTCTAATTTTTAAGTGATATCTTCTTTGACCAGTGAATTTACTGATTTGTTTTGTGATTGTCATTTTTGTATGCATTTTAGGCGACATTATGAGCACGACTTTAATGCGCTTCCACAAAAGACAGACTACAAAAAGTCGCAAACAATTATTCCACAGATAAACCGAGTAATTTTAAATGCGCTTGGTAAAGAGGTTGATTATTTGAAAGACTGTCAAGTGGATAGGGATCCGAACATTGAAGCATTCTGGCATTTGGGTGGTTGCCAGCCTTCATCCGCCAGAAGGGGAAAAAGAAAGGGTTCTGTGGAGGCTAAAGGATTAAGTAAGGCTCGATATATTCAGCCAGATGATCCAGTGGAAGAGTAAGACATTGAAATTATCTGTAGATTTTGTATTTTTAACTGGTTTGCATTTTAACTTGAGCTTTTGTAATTTCTTTTATTTCACAGAAACATACATTATGTTGGCAAACCGCTGCTCCAAGTACGCTGCAAAAATCCACCAGAGAACTTTCTTCATCCTGCGGATCCTCTCTGTCAAAGATCGGAAGAAATTCCAGACAGATATCCTCACTTTCTCGAGGCCTATGGAATTCGCAGACCTGTACCCTACAGTCAGCGTTATGCCAGCTTTATACCCGGGCATTGGAGTGGAGATCTGCAGAAATGCAATTTACTGGCTTACCATCCCAGACATCACCTGGCTGCTGCAAACCGTGCTGACAATCCGTACTGGGGTGCCAAAGAAGAAGTTGAGGAAGCACTTCAAGCTCAAGCTATGCTAGTATCTTTTGGACGATTAGTCAGTCAAGCGTTATATCATGGCTATGATCAGTTCACGGATTTGGACTATCCATTTTCCACACAAACGGTTATTACAAACGGACTGGATTGGTCTTTCTTTGCTTATCAACTGAACACCATGAAACTGGATGGTAAACATGCTTTTCTTGATTTTTTTTCTATAAAAACCGTCTATCTATCTCTCATTTTAACTTTGTGTTTAATTTACAGAACTTTCAATCGCCAAAAATGCCAAGCAGAACGTGCTCTGGGCCACTCAAACCCAATCCATTTTCGACCCCGAGAAAAAAGGCCTTAACGACTCTGTCCTTTCCAATCTACTCCGCTTCTACCTCAATCCTCCTCAGCCAATCGCCTCCCAAAATCCCACCCCTTATCTCACCACTCGCATTCAAGACTGGGGAGAAAAGGAACGAGATCCAACTCGAGTTCAAAAATGGACCAAAGACAAGGAAGGGGATCGCGTTCTCACCTATTTCAACTACCGCGACATGATCAGTCAACGTATTTACCGAACCGACAGTCTCTTCATGCGTCGTCCTCCAGAGATCCAAGAGTACGAATATATTTACAAAATCTACTTCCAAGCCATGCCTTTGGACAAGCCTCTCAAGCACTTTGAGCTGCCCTCCGGCTTTCCCGGCTCCAACCCTTACAACGAACCCTACCAAATTCGTGATCCCACTTATGAGTCAAAGGGCGTTAGGCGGCTACGGGAGGAAGTTGCCAAGAGAAAGGAAGAGGAAGCCATTGAAGCAGCGAAAGTAGCAGAAGCCCTAAAATACGGCGTAACAATAGATAGGAGCAAGAAAAAGAAATAATTTAATTCCCAATAACTTTGTTGTATTCTTTTCAACTGTTTTTGTAGTTTGATTATTTTAACAGCAATAAAAAACAACGTAAAAATCAAATTTAAACATTAAATTCACATTAATCTTCCATTGCCCTCATGACACCAAAGTTCCCAAACCAGACATACAGACAGACGCTGCATCTCTCCGTCTCTGGAATTCAAGAACCTGCAGCGCCTTCTAACAAAAAGCCCGTGCATTTCACTAGTCCAGAGCTTGGCCAGACGCGTCTCTTTCAAAAGTCCACTTTTTTCCCTCATCCTTCTATCCTGCTCATGTTAGAGGCACACACTGCATTCTTGTTCGCAGTAAATTTGCTAAGCATCTCCACCACACAAATTCCACCACAACAACAGACCATTGAGAAGCTACTCAAAAGAGTGCATTTACAATTTACATTCATTCATGCACCCAAACAAAACATTATAAAGCGTTGTTGTACGTGCACTCTCAGCATTCCTGCGATACTAAAAACTAAAATCCTGTGCTAATCATCATACTAATTAATTCAAAAGACGGCTGTGGAGCGGAAGTGAGTTAACGCGAGCTGTACAGGTGAAGGTCAATGCAAATTTTGTATTTGAATACACGAGTTTCCTGTTCTCAGTTAGGTTGGGAGATTTTCGGGTGAAGTGGTTTGTTTGGGCTGGAAAATATTTAATTGGAGTTGACGGTTAAATTAACGGACAACTGGATTTTAAAAGGTAAAACACCGAAATGTTAGCAAATTTGAGTTGAATGAGATGAAACACGAGATGATTCCAAAGTGGTACATAATTAAATGTGGAGTTAATTATCTAAGTAAGGTTATCTTTTTGGTATTTTAGGCTTATCGGCAAGGATTATCCTCATCACTATCACGTACTACCTTCATCAGTACTTTGATTAGTTTCAGTGTCAAGTTTTGGGTTAAGGAAATTTGCAGTATAATGAGCTGGCGTTCGAAGCAGAGGTGGAAAAGGAAAAAGAATTAGCGCTACAAAGGAAACCGGATAAGCATGTTGGTGTAATTAGCAGCCTAGTTAAAACTGCTTCAGAGAAGAAGAAGGAGGAGGTTTTAGTCGGTCCAGAGAGTAGAGCGGATTACTTCTTTTCTTAACGGTGACGCTGGTTTGAAATTTGCTACTCTGCTTTTTTAGAGGCTAGTATTTGTACAGATGTCGGATGACGAAAGTCAGCCCACCGTTCAGAAGAAGACCGTGTTCAGTTATGCAGTAGGTAGACATGCTTACTAATCCAACAACCTCTTCTACCTCTGGATTATCGTCTTCTTCTTTGGTTGAGGCAACATCGTTACCGTCCCCCTCGTCCACTGCGATTGGAACAGCATTGACGCCGTTGGCGAGCGGCCAAGAGATTGCAGAGTCCAGTCGTCAGAATTCCGTGGAACCGCAAACACCCTCAAAAAGGTAAACAGTTTGGTTACGTTTAAAAGTTTGTTAAAATAAATAGAAAGTGCGTTTTTTTAACGGAATATTTAATTGCGTTCAGGAAAAAGAAAGCTACCAAAGCAAATTCTACGACCAATCCACTGGCGGAAGTAGGCAGCAGCAGCAAGACGGTGCCTTCTGTTGGCAACAACTTGTCATCCTCATCAAATGATAACGGCAAGAAACGAAGTCGCAAACAGAAAATTGACGTTCGTGGCGGCGAAGGGTTTGAGTTGAACCTTGCTCTGCCGGAAAAGTCGACCAAGCGCAGAAAAAGTTCTGCTGCCAGCAGTACCAGCACCACCACCGTTGTCGTCAGCGACTTGCAGTTAGTAGCTACTCCAACTCCAACAACCACAACAATTACCGCAAACTCGAGAAATGTGAACAAAAACAGTACTCCAAAGGGTAGAGGTAGTAGTGCGAACGTGTTGCGAAAAGGAAGAAAGAACTCTACTGCATCCTCTTCTGAAAATAGTGTTGTTAGTAGTTATGATCCACAACAGAAGATTGTGCTAAAACGGAGTGAATTTATTGACCCGAACTTATCTTTTACTATTTTTACGGATTTGTCCCGTGGTTTAGGGGCAATTGGTCCATCGGAAGTGATTCTTGCTGTAGAGTCGCTTCGGGAGCCGGGCACTCAAGACGAGCTACTCAGTGACAGTGGTGTGGACTTGAAGTCTAAAAAGCCTGTACATTGTCAATTTAAAGTACTCAGTTTGTTTTTATCGGTGCCTCATTTTTTGCCCTTGAAAAGTGTATACAGTGCGGGTGAACCCTTTTCCCGGATTTTGAGATATAACGCGCTAGAGCAGTATACTAAAGGGGAGCTTGGGAACAGTCAAGTTAGCTCGTTTCGGTTCTACGGACCACGTTATGAGAAGCAGGTTCCGGCATTATCCCCAGCTCAAGAGAAAGATCCCCGAATTGTTGAAGTTAGAAAGAGGATTCCCAATCCGAACGCGTACCTGGAATCGACCTTGATAATCAAACATCCAATTCTTGGGTTTTACTCGAAAAAGCTTGTCACTCTACAGTTTGTCGTGCTAAAAAGTAAGTCTGGGAATAACACTGATTTATTTATTGTTTTTTCATTATCATAAGCTATAATATCATATTCTAAATTTTAACTCATTAATTTTATTTTTTATTTTTGCTGCTTTTTTAAATAGAAATCCGTTTATCCGACGATAATAACACAATAGTTGGACATCTCAAAGCTAAAGTTGTGCAGTTAAAACGGTCTGCCGACCTGAGAAACATTGAAATTTATGTGGATGAGAATCGAGTTCCCGAGGCAGCTTCAGATGTGAATGCGATGAACCAGCAGAACATTACTCCAGTAATTCAAACAGGTTCTGGACTAGTACCTCTCCTCGCAAGAACAACCTATCAACAGCCCGAGTATCATCAGGTTCAACAGCAACAGCCTCAACAAGTTGAAACGCAATTTCAATATGTTCAATATCACTACCAAACCCCTACGGAACTGGTACAGGAAATAAGTAGTGCAAGTGGGGGAAACAATCTTGTGCTAAATTTTGATAATAACTGTGAATATTTTGCACCCACCTTCCGGGATGAAAATGGAGCCCAAGTGGTAATCCTCACGCAAGGCACCACAGAGGCACCCTCCTCATCCTACATTCACTCACAACAAAGTGGTCAGGAAATTGTGCATCAAGCTGAGCCAGCAAATTTTTACACGGGACAAGAACAGTCTGTTATTATACAGCCGCATCAACCGTTTAGTTCGCCGCAGCCGCAAGCTTACTCAGGTCCAATTCAGGTCAATCAGATCCAATCGCCAGGTCAGGCTCAACAGCACCAACTTATTATACAACCACCGGATAGTAATCTTAAGGAGGTACACAAACAGTTAATATATCTACCGGGAACCAACTTCCCGATTCAGGTTGAGTTCCAACCTTCTCCACAAGCCACAGAGCAACCTAGAAGCTATTCTCAACAACAGCAAACTCAAGAACCATTAATTCAACTTCAACCTCAGTATAGCAGAGGGGGTGGACAACAGCAAATTGTTATTCAACAGCAGCCGCAGCAGCAGCAGCAACTGCCAAATCAAAATCAGTACCAAATTCAACAGCAGCAGCAACAGTTGGTAAATTCGCAAAATCAGTTACGCCATTCACCCCAGCACCAACAGCAGAACCTTCAATATAGTACACAACAAACTGGAAATTCGACGACTGTCCAGCAGCATCAATATCAGTATCGAAATGTAACCCAAACTCAACAGCAAACTACTGTAATTCAACATCAACAAGTGATACAACAACATACACAACAGCAACAGCACCAGGTACTTCATCAACAGGGTCCAATAAACCACCAGATCCAACCGGGATCACCGATAAAGTATCAAACAGTTCAACAGCGACAAACTCCACAGAGTCAGCCTCTGTTAGCTACTTCAGTACCGGGTAGACAGGTTCAAGCACCTACTCCACTCCAATCTCCACCAAACTCAGTACCTGGAGCTTCAGTTTACCAGAACCAGCAGCATCGTCCACCGTTTACTTCTCAGCAGCAACAACAGCAGACCCAATTTACACAAAATAGAGCACCGCTCTCATCATCGGGACAACAGCAACCGCCGCCGCCACAACAGCAGCTGCAGCAGGTACCTGCAGGAAAGCAGAAGAAGGTTAAACAACCCAAAGGTTCACCAAAGAAAAACGCCAAGGGAGTTCCAGTAACCAGTGTTTTAAACCCTGACTCGCTTTTTACACCCGAACAGTTGGAACAGTTGCGATTACGTGAGCAGAAAGCAACTCCAACAACCACCACCGTTTCAGGAGGACCTTATCCAACATCTCAGGTTAGCCAGCCAGCACCGGTTATCTCCCATTCAAGTGCGTATAGACCGGGACTAGCACCTCCCTCGTATTCTGCCACTCCCCCAGGGGTAACCCACCAGTACCAACCCCAACCACAAACCCCGCAACCCCGACCAACAACCGGGAAGGGATCCCGTGCCCGTGCATCTCCAGCGTCAACATCCGTTCCAGTAATCTCATCCACCACATCACTTGCACGTTTTGTCTCACCTGGTACAGTCTCTGCTGGTCATTCCGTGGCGCCAAAATCCCAAATCCCATCTCCTTCAAAAACCCATCCTCACACGACCACTGGTCCAGCTCTAGGTACCCCAATTAAGAAACCCAAAACTTTTGTGGTAGTTGCGTCAACACCTCCACCAGCCCCAGGAGGATCAACGCCCCCTGGAGCAGTCCCCTTGTCTGCAGTTCCCAAACACGAGTTCCGATCTAAACCTGGACACTTGGCAGTGTGTCCTCATTGTGGAGTTGGAAATTTAAACATTTTGCGTTGTAATCGGTGTAAGCACGAGCTTCCCGCAGACGTAAAGTTTATCAAAGACGATTTTACAGTGAATAAGGGAGGAGCTGCAGTGGCCATCCCTGCACAGAACACAAGCGTTACTACTAGTTCAACTACAACCATTACAACTACTGCGTCCAGTGATAAAAAAGTGAGCACAGCTTCAACGACATCCAAGGCCAAGTCGGGTGGCACTGGGAGGAAAATTGTGCTAGTGAATAAACCTCAGCCACCAACACCATCAACATCTTCAGTTGTTGTGAATAAAGCGGTTGTAGCTCCAGGAACGGTTCAAGTGCAGATTCAACCGGATAGTGGTAGTGCAGTGACTATTAATAGTGGAAGTGTTGTGCAGACAAGAACAGTGATAACTAAGGCTCCGGTGAAAAGGAAACCTGCAAGAAAGCGGCAGGCGCACGAGTTAATTACTCTTTCTTCTGACGACGAAGAGCCTGCTTCAACGCCAAAGGTTGCCAAACAGGAGGATAAGCCTGTGGAAACTACAGCTTCTAGCTTGGTAGCAGCCGCTAAGAATCCTGCATCGACTGTAGCACCAACCACAACAGCAACTGCTACTACTTCTACTGCTACAACAACTAGTACCACAATTACTACTGACCCTAGTAGTAAGACAAACAGTACCAGTGCAGAGGTCAAACAAGAAGGGGATCAGGTGAAACAGGAAGTTGTTATAAAGAAGGAGGAACAACCAGGAACCTCTGCAACTACCAATAACAGTCAAAAGGAAGAGGCCAACATGCCGAAGGAGTTTAAAATTAATTTGAGTCTGGATGAAAAGGTGTCTACACCCAAGTTGGAGACGGACAATGATCCTGGGAATGGTAAGTTAATAGGTTGATAAATTTTTAAATCATCACCAAGTTGAAACAGTGAATCATTTTAGTAACTTTTATTTCAGTTTATACTCAAATCGAGGAGCGGATGGGAGCGATTGGGAACACGTTCCAGTATTGCACACTTACAGCTCGATCTGTTCGTGTGGGATCCTATAAGGTTACCTCGACAGATACACACCTTCCCATTGCCGTGCAAGTGACTGAGTTGGGATTCAAGTTTTCTTTACCTGCTGCCAACTATAGTAAGTCTTCCTGGCGAGAATTTATTGTGAAGTTAGTATTTAAATAGTAATAGTGTTTGAATTCTAACATCAATTGTCTTAATTTTTGGTTTAGAATTGAAAAACATTAAACTGTGCATCCCAATCGACTCGATAGTTGGTATGCGAGCACATTTCGCCAAACGCCTGCAAGTGATTTTCATCACAACGGGACCCAAGTACGCGACTTGGATAAGAAATATGCTGGGTTTGGACGGAAATTCGCAGAATGAGACTAGCAACTACTACTGTCCCTTGAACGGACTCCCGTCCCAACAAACCATAACAATCTTGCTCGAGACCGTGTCTGACGCTGATGTGGGAATTATTCGGAAGCTTTACTCTAGTGTGTTGACAGAGTTGGATTATGGTCCTGCCAATGACTTGCTGATGCAAGTAACACCACATTCTTACAAATCCAGCATAGGATTTAATAACTCTGTCGAGAGTACTAGTTCATCAGTGCCCAAAATTGTGTCAGCTACTTCAGTGATCAAGGAGCCAATACCTTCGCCACCAGGATCCAATGTTTCTGGATTTAGTACAGCAAGTACGGTGATTGTACAGCGTAGTAGTGAAACACCGAACAATCAAATACAAGCAAGCACCAGCACTGGTACTACCGAGGCCAATAATATTGATCAGGATAAGTAAGTTCTGTTCAAAGTTTAAATACACCATAGTTTGTATGCATTAAGCATGATTTTTAATGAAATAATTATCGAATTGTAGAGCAATTCTCTTCTACGAGGGGAAGAATAACGTTAAAGTACCAATTTGTCCGAATGACATCAAGTGTCTGGGATATGCTCAGTTTTTGAATGATCAAATCATTGACTTTTGGATGGCTGTGATTCAATCGGAAAGGTTGAGCGAAGAGGACAGGAAAAGAACGTTTGTATACGACAGCTTTTTTTACAGCAAGTTAACGGAAAAGATGAAGCGGAAGGTAGAGGAGGATGGCAACTTGACGGCTGGGGAGCGACGGCACGGAAGAGTAAAGAAGCGAACAAAAAACGTTGATATCTTCTCCAAGGACTTTTTAATTGTCCCCATTAATGAAAAGTAAGAAGAGTTTGAAAACCATACAATTTTCTGAACTGATGAGGTTTAGGTTTATTTTCTGCTTTATAAATTTACAAATAACTTTTTTTTATTTCAGTTTTCACTGGTTTATCGCTATTATTTGCTTCCCGGGAATGGAGGGATTTCATGACTATGCGACGTTGGAAGCGTTACCTAATTATAAGCGTCCACGGCTCACAGGAAGCAAATCCGGAAGCAACAGTAGCAACAGTACAACAACGAATAACAATAAGAAACCGGTTGTTTACAATCAGCCAAAGAATGATACGACTGCAGCATACAGTACGAGAGACGAAGCACCGGAGGACCCGGATGAAATGGATCAAGGTAAGCTAGAGAAACACGCTAATTAAAAATGCAACAAATCTTGATGCATAATGAACCATTATTAATGATTATGGTATGGTTTGTTGTACAGTATCTTCACCAGATACACCAAGCCCTGAAGGAGGGGAGTCAAAATCTCAAGGAAAGACTGAAACGGGTGAATCTAGCAGTTCAGATAGGGGTCCCTCTACATCCGCCGCCGCCGCATCATCATCATCCTCATCGGGCACAAAACGCAAGTCTGAGTTTGGTCAAGCTGTCAAACATCCGTGCATTCTAATTTTCGACTCATTAGCTGGTGAAGCTCGGGGAAGAATATACTCAACTTTAAGGGAATATCTTAGAATCGAGTACAAAGTAAGTGTGGGATATCAAAAGTATGAAATACTATCCTGGAATTAGACGATTTGCCATGTTAACTTGTAACTAAACTCTTATTTGTAGACAAAGAAGAAGGCAGACCGAGTTTTTGATAAAACAACAATGCCCGGTGTGATGCCCAAAGTTCCCCAGCAGCCAAACTTTAGTGATTGCGGTCTCTACATGCTTCAATATGTAGAAAGCTTTTTCAACAATCCCATTCCTTCCTACGATCCAAAAGTCATTAACCTGAAGAACTGGTTTCCTCCCGAAATCGCGGAAAACAAGCGCGAGGAAATTTACGACTTTATTAGGGAGAAGGTGAGGGAAAGGACTCCGCAAAACGAGTGTCGCATTCCGGCAGTCAACTTTATACCGGATGAAGAGGATCTCAGAAGGGAGGAGGAGGCTCAAATGTTGGCCGCCCAACCGTACACAGATACATGCTCTGCGGACTCTGATGAGTCCTACTATGAGGAGTCAGATGATGAAGATTTGTACGCGCCAGTCAACAAAAGCCCGAAAAAGTTAAATAGTAAAAAGCAGCAGTTGCAGCACCAACAGTCAAAAGGAGGCTCGGATAGCGATGACCACAACTATGCAACGACGCCTCCTGCTCCAACAGCAGTATCTAAAGCTAGCGCAGCAACAGCTGCAATGGCATCGAATCTGCCTACGGTAATGGTGGCAATTACACCGTTGCCGGCAACCAGTGATACCCCGAAAAAGAATACCTAAAAGTTGCACACACAAAATAAATTATATTTCACTTTTCAAGGCATCAAGTTGTTTAGGATAATTAGCTAGAGGTGTACAGAACAAAAAACGTTATACACATAATATAATTATTAGATGTAGTTCTATGCTTTCCTGATACCTTTTTAAAAGGGTTATGATGATATTGATGATCACGAATATGCTTAGCTAATTTTTTAACAGCCCAATAATTATGTAAAGTAGGAGCCACACTAGTGGCAGACTTTAAACTTAACGCATGCAAGATGAATAGTAAAGTGACTGGGAATGATGTCATGTCAGTTGCATAATTATAAAGTATGTATGATGATGCTAGAGAGCAACTAGTTGAAGTGAACGTAGTATTATCCCATAGAGATTTCCGGGTTTGAATGATTGTTTTGTGTATCCTTGTATGTTGTGTGTAAAAAGGACTTTTATGATGACATTTTTGTTAAAATAAATATTATATTATTGCCTCCATGTTATATTATATTATCAAAAAATATTTAATGGCGGAAGCATAAATAAAGTGATTTTTACAAATTAAAATTGTTTTTATTAAGCATGTTTTGCTATTTGATCGGTTAATTCTGCATACCTTTGTTTTACTGTAAATGAGCCATGCCAAGTGTAACGAAATTGTGGACGTGGTTGTTTGGAAAGCAGCTAACACCACAGGAGCTCATTCGCAGAAACCAGCGGTTGATTAACAAGGCAATACGGAATGTGGAAAGAGAGCGATACAATCTGGAGAAGCAAGAGCAAAAGCAAATTTTCGAAATGAAGAAAATGGCACAGAAAAATCAGCCAGAGGTAGTACGTCAGATGGCCAACGATCTGGTTCGCTTAAGAGGACATGTGAAGAAACTGCTGAAAATGAAGCAGAATCTTCAAGGCGTTAGTATTCAGCTGCAAACCCTGGAATCTCAGCAGAGTATCAGTCGGGCGGTGTATAATGCAACGATGGTCCTCAGAAGCATGAACAAGCAGATGAACATGCCGAGGATTCAGGCGGTGCTCAAAGAGTTCGAGAAGCAAACGCAGGTGATGGAGATCAAGGAGGAAATGATTAATGAGACGATGGATGATGTAACGGGTCATGAGGAGGATGGCGAGGAGAGGTAGAGGAGCTTTCAAGAAATTAAGTTTAAAAGCATTGATTAATGTGCATGTCTTAATGAAACATGGTTTGTTTTTTAGTGATGACATTGTATCCCAAGTTTTGGATGAGCTGGGAATTCAATTGATCCAGCAACTGCCGGAAGCTCCAAACGATTCGAAAACGGAGAAGGGCAAAACCAAAGTAGCCAGTGCAGAAGGAACGGACCAGGGACAATTAAACTCGATTGATGAAGAACTAATGGCGAGATTGGAGAATTTGAGGAAAAATTAAAAAGTCGACTGTCTTTGGAATAATAATTATAACAACAAGTTTTACAAGTTTGTTTAGTATTTTATTGGCTCATATTACTGATCATCACAAAAAAAGTTTACAGAAGATGAATTAAATTTCTTGTTTGCCTTGTTCTTAAATTCCTTTTGTATCTTTTACGTAGACATCATCATTTCATTTCAATTTTAAAAATAGAAGCTTGCTGTTATAATAATATAATAGCGTTTTTAGTTTTTTTGGGTACTTGGTTTCACGGTGAAGGTACAGGGATTTCATATTTGGCCAACACTTTCTTCTCAGTTGGATTCAAATGAGTACAAAACTGTGGGTAGTAGATATGCGTACTAAATTCCTGCAACAGTCCCTTCAAATATCCTTCCAGGTCCAAATTGTACAATGGGTCGTTAATCACATCCTGGTCATCCGCGTTGAGGCCACTTTCATCCTCAAAAAGTAAATCCTCAAAACCTGCTCCTTTTTGTGGACTATTTTCCTTATCTTCGTCGTTTTCTGATCCACTTCCATCCTCGTCATCATCTTCGACATCAGTTAGCTCATCCGTTTGCTCAAGTGCAGTGAAAGCCAACTCATTAATCAGCAACTTGAATATTTTAACAAGTAGGGGAACCTCGGTCCATTGCTCTTGTTGCTTTTTGCTTCGGGTCATAATGCGACTTCCTTCCGCAGCACAAATGAGATCCCCCTTGACAGTGATACTGGCCAGCCTTGGGTCTGTCACTTGAAGGCCATGAAGGAGTAGTTTGCTTAGCGCAACGTAACTGACCTTTCGATCAAACTGACCAAAAAAGGCTTGCTGACGGGAAACCCACTGGGTCATTACAAAATGTAAAGCGGAAGGCCCATTGGGTCCGGGAACGCTGTCTAGGAAGTTTAAGGCTGCTTCCATTTGGCTGTTGAAAAGATGAGCGTAGACCATAATCAGACTTTGAATAACGGTGAGCGTGTCGGCAGACCGGAGTTTGGAGAGCACAGCACGAAGAAGAAGCTCCAGCTGGTCACCCAACCTGTCCCCAGCTTTGCAGATGAGAGTGGTAATTAGCTTGCCCACAAGCGTTGCTGAATATTCCGAGGTGTGAGGGTCGAGAAGGCGAACCGCAACTTGGACAATGTATCCCAGACCGGAGACTCCGTTGGCATCGCGGAACTCGTAAACTTGAACTGGGGAAACGGCGACATATGCACGAAGACATTCTCCTCCGTTTTGAAGGACAGTATGGTCATCATTGTGCATGATGCAGTTGAACACGGCAGGAAAGGCTTCGTTGATAAGTATTGGATGGAGTGGTGCGGTGGAAGCACGAATAATCACAGTCATTAGGTCAAGTCCTACACCTTGTGGTCCACCTGAAGATGAACGAAAAATTCATTAGCTGTGAAAAAGCTTACAAAGTCAATTTCATGTAATTACAGAATGAATGCTTACTCATATCCTCGGTTCTGCTATTCAAAACGGAAACAATGGTAGGGGTAAACCTTTCCTGAACTTCGGTCACGCACTTGGGATTTTCGCATAGTGTCTTGATGATGTCTTCAATAATTGGACAGATAACAGGGTCTGCATTGAACCGCACAAAGCACGCAATTGATAAAGTAGTCATTTTCGAGCCCACGGCGCCCGTTAATCCTTCATCTAGGTGAAGAATCGACTCCAGACATTCCAAGGCTAAAGCAAGAAGTTCCACAGAGCTGCCCGTGGTCCCAAAAGTGACCAGACAGTCAATCACATTTGGCAACACTTGAAGAAGCACCTTTCTAATGTGCTCGTTCTCTTTTGAGTGTCCTACAAAGTTGGACACGGCCTTGATGGCAAGGATCTTCAAAATGATACTCTTGTCAGGATGAAGACATTCTGCCGCTCCACGCACAAAGTTTTCTGCCAGTGGAGGCTGGATCATTTTGCAAAAAATGCTCCCAAGAACAAGGCATCTTCCCACGAGAAGCACGTCACTGGAGGTTAGTCCTGGAATAACAACATTCTGCACAAAGCCATGAATGTCAAAGCAGTCACCAGAAATTGACAGGGAGGCGGGACGACTCACTCGGGGTCCTAGGGAGGACACTGCAAAAAGGCAGGCTTCTTGGAGTCGCCAGTCATTGCTCGTGAGCAAATGTTTGTTCACCGCTTGACCTAGAGCAGCCATACTCTCCTTTTCAAACTCATCACAGACCAGAGTGAGTAAATCGTTAGCGCAAGTACGAAGCGTGTATGCAACGCTGTCTTCATCCTCATCCGTTACAAATACAGATGGATTGGCACTCCACGTTTCCACTCGCTCCTGAGGTACTTGCATGTAGAAAATGGTAAAGTAGATGAGGTCGGGTAGGGTACTTTGAAGCATTTGCTTGGACACGCTGGGCGTTTCTACAAGAGTTTGGACCAGTTCGAAAATGGCATAAATGACACCTTGAATGCCACAGGATTCTCCGTCAGAGTCCACGTCTGGATCGTCGTCCTCTGCACCCAAGTAAATTTCACGGAACTGCTGAGTGCTTGACGTAAGAATGTTCCAGGCAGGCTGAAGAAGATGCTGAAGGTACGGAGTCATTTTCTTGGGAAAGAGACGGATCAGAATAGAAATGCTTTTGACCACGTCTTTTTTCAAAACGTAAATGGGATTGGGGGACACGTCAGAGAGGACAGCAACGAAAGCGCTCATATAATCCGGCAGTATGGGATCCAGAAGTTGGACAGAGATTTGTTTGTTCCCTTGAGATAAATTTGCGATCATTCTAGCACACGTCCTGGGATTACAAAGAAAACAAGACGTTTCAAGTCAAGTTCAACTAGAACTATTCAAGAACACAACAGAAATTTGAATATGAGCTCACCTAAATATCTGTGCTGCTCTGGCTCTAGTAAACATATTATATCTTTCACCCTCTCTAATTATCCGACACATTTCCGGGAGAATCCGGGGCGCAAAATGAATCATGTGCTCATCGCTAAACTCGTTGGTAAATTCGGTCATCACACGCATGGCCCCATGTACTCCCTGAAAACAAATTAGAATAGGTGACAACCCTCGTGTCAACGTGCTTAAACCTAATGACCTAATGAACAAGTGCAAGTTCTGGCATACATTTTCGGTTTGCAGCAATTTCATTAGCGTGTCAAACAACGCCGGCCACTGCTCAGGCCAATCCCAATGAGCAATCGAGCAAATGATAGCCGCTATTGAGTTCCGGATTTTACTCTCATGATAGGTCAATCCCACGGGAGACATTTCTCGAAGCGTAGCTTTGACTTGGTCACTTGGTTCTGGAGGAACAAACCTGGAAAATGACAGAAAAACAGGTTGCTGTACAAACTATCATCATCCAACCATACTTTCCAAGACTGATTAAATTCCCATTTAAAATCTTGTCAGTACTTTTCCGCAATGGACGTCCAGTGCGTATCCACATACTGACGAAGCACCACACTGGCCAGTTGTCTTAACGGCGGTGACAGCACCCCTTCACCGGTAGCCAGTACAATTTCCATGAGTATCAATGGATACTGCTCAGTAACCTCAAGGGCCTTTAACCTCTCCTCCGCCGCTTTTCGAACACCGGCATCTGGCGACAAGCTCCCGTGCAGGGATTCCACCAGAGCTTCTTTCACTGACGCTGTCATTTTCAGGGTATATCACAAGGAACAGCGTCACTGGTGAATCAGTTATAAAAGATTTTGGTCAACGGAAAACTGATGAAAAACGTGACAGGCCAAAAAGGAACTACATTCAACGGAAAATTTGGTACTTGATAAGCTTGTGACAGGGTAACTAAATTTAAAGCACCACAGCAGTTAATACTCAGCAAAGTGCATTTAAAGTGTACTGAAATCCCATGATCTCCATTTCACGCCTTTTGCATGATCTTCTTTCTGTGCTCATTCATCATCAGCACAGCAGCTCAGTCTAATTGCCTCTCATTTGGTTTGAACGAGGGATCGTGTAAGTGTTCCCGTTCTGGGGCATCCTGCAGTCTGGACACTCGACAGCTTTTATTTTTGGCATTGACATTTTCGCACTTAGATTAGGTATTACACGCAATTCCGGCATTCATCGCTTGGAAGCCGACTTTCTCGCTGTGAAGAATGCCTGCGTTCCAAAAAGGAAGAATGAGCATTTCCATATGATTGTCAGATGCCACACATGATAAAAAGGATCATCCATCAACAACACCGGGAAGCAACTTTCACCCTGTTTTCGTTGCCAGCTTCTCTAAATAACGCTTTCAGAGCACACGGTGCACACGTGCATTGTCCAGCTACTGCCAACACCAACAGAATCATTAACCTGTCACCATTGACAATACCAAATTTAAGTGGATTTGGTGCAATTAAAATTAAAACATGACCATTACCATTAAACACTTTGTCGCAGACGCAACGTATTTCGGTAGTTTGGTGGTACGTATGAATTTTTGATAAGGTAATTGATCGGTTGACAACGACATCTTTCTCGGTTCAGTTTCATGTGAATTGACCATTGAACAATGGGTGGTCAAGACCAAGCCGCTGTGAAAAAGAGAAAGCGAAGAGGAACAAAGAACAAGAGGGCTTCTGTGGAGTTGCCAGGCAACGTGCAGAAGTACCGTAGGAGTGAAAACTCGGATTTTCTGGGATTCACAGCGTCATGTCCGTTTTCGTTTGTTACTCGCAAGACGCTGTTTCTTACTTGCTGTGCGGGTGAGTTCTTTGGTTTTGGTTTTTCATTGGACTGGACTAAATATTTGCATGCATGTCATGATCATTTCCATGATACGACTTATGATGATCCTATAGTACTCATGATAGGATAGGTACAAGGTAGTCAAGTTAATTTATCACGTGCAAGGTAACAATTTTAAAATGAACCTCTTGCTTTCGGAAATCATATTCATGAAAATGTGATCATTTTGTAACTAGAAATACCTGACATTTTTAAGTATTCAAGCATGTACACATATAATTTAGAATGCATGATCAACTTTTGGTCATTTGATCAACACTTCTGTTTCACGTTTTTGGCCACCACGTTTTTGGAAGTTTGGTTTGGCATTCCAATCCAATATTATGTGTACAAGCTACGCCCATCAGCCCATTGCCTGTTCACATAGCTGGTAAAGCGACTTAAAATTGTGATTGACAATTGACAGATTTTAATGATAAGCCAACTCGGAAAAGTTTTTGAATCATTGCATTGCAACTTGAGTCCACAAATCATACTAAAAACATCAGTAGTAAAAAGTAAGGTCATGGATGGGATTTTACCTGTTCCATCCAGGAATCATTCGATAATTCATGTTGAAATACAAATCATAACCACTTCTCATGTCCCATGAGTAATGCATATTATTCGAACGAAAAAAATCAATGGTTCCATCCAGAAAGCTAACTTTATTACGTGAATATGTAATTGTGTAAGTAGCTGTCAATCAAAACAGCAAAAATTACAACTTAAATTGGGTTTATTTACCAGTGATTATTAAAATGACAACATGATAAACCAAGATAAACATGACATGGCTATTATGACACAGCATTTAGCTTCAACTGAACGAATAAAAGTTGCTGTCACGGTTTTGTCCCAATTCCCATAAAACGCTTGAGTGACCTCCATGAAGTTGTTAGTGTTGATTTTGCTCTGCATCTTGTCAAATCGATAGTTCTGTGCATTAAACCATTTCAAGAATGCGAGTTGCAAGTAGGGGTTTTACATTATTTTTGTGCAAATATTCGTTAATTTGCATATAATTTCATTATCTTGACTTTTTTATTCGTTTCTAGCGGTTTTCCTGGCCCTTTGGGTATTCAGCCCTGGTACGAATGGTCGAGCCAGAGAACCAAGCAATGTAGGTATTTTCGGTTTCTCAGCCAACAATGAAGATAATGCGCTGGACATTACAATTCGCGACAGTCTTCAGAGTGAGTAACCATGCCGGTACGACTAATCAATGCAATATTTTTAAAAAACGAAAGTTTATTTATAAACGCATCTACTTTTAGTAATCCGCGCTACCGGAAAACTGGGTCTTTCTCATCCCGGTGCCGTTGGCGACTGGGCTTACTGCAACCAAGAGCAATCCTGCGTTGAATGGGGTGACTTTGCACGTGTAGAAATCAAGGATGGTTCTGCTCCCGGCTGCGGTCGCATTGAATGGACTTCCGCTTACGCCAACGAATTAGAAGACTGCTACAACATGGAACAGGAAGTACACTGGTATGGCGGTGGTGAAACGCACACACAAACCTGGCCCATTGAAAACAATCCACGCCAGCTTTCTCCCTACGTCACCGGTGACTTTCTCCAGAGTCATGAATATTTCTACGGTGGCGTGGTTGAAAACTACTGGTTGTTGTCCAACGGTGCAGCTTTAATAGTTGAGCCCACCACCCCACTCTTCTTTGCCATGAACACCACTCGACCCAACCAGGTTTGCTTTGTTACCAAGAAGAACCAGTTGCCGTATGAACCTCGAGAAGTACTCACAATGAACTATGAATGGTGCCTGGCACCCAATCTCAAAGAAGCGCATAAGCTTGCCATGAGCACGTTCTTTGAAAAGCCGACCGATATTCCTGATGAGGTTATGCTGATCCGACCACTCTGGTCAACTTGGGCAGAGTACAAAGTTAATGTCAACCAAAGCATTGTACTAGACTTTTCCAGAAAGGTGGTCAGCGAGGGTTTTGGAAACTCAAGTCACATTGAAATTGACGACCACTGGGAGACCTGCTATGGCCAAGAACAATTCAACCCAACCAAGTTTCCAGATGCAAAGGCTATGATTGATGAAATTAAGGCAATGGGCATGAGAGTCACAGCTTGGGTACATCCATTTATCAACTACGGTAAGTGGCTGGAGTGACTTGATACAAATGAACTTTCCGCTTGCATATTTAATTGGCATTGTAGTAAACAGTTTTAATATTTGATTGTCATTTTTTCTTATAGAGTGCGAGTTGTTTAACGAGGGAATGGCAAACGGTTACTTTGTTCAAAATACCAAACCCCGTGTGGGCATTTCCTGGTGGTGGCAAGGACAGAATGCAGGAGTTATTGACATGACAAATCCGGATGCAACGGCTTGGTGGACTGCAAGACTAAGAAAGCTGCAACAGGATACTGGACTGGACTCCTTTAAATTTGATGCTGGAGAAGTGAACTGGCTTCCGGCAGCAGCTAACCTGAACAATAACTCTGATCGCGGACTATGGCCACAACTTTTCACTACAAACTATGTTGAAACTTGTGCTACCTTTGGAGGTCTCATTGAAACGCGTGTTGCACATTTGAATCAGGTTAGATATAAACGATTTGGCCTAATTATTACAGAGTAAAAAAGGAAGCTTTTACTGAAATGAAAACTTGTTTGTTTCTTTAGAAACTACCAGTTTTTATTCGAATGTTGGACAAGGACAGCCGTTGGGGTTATGACAACGGGCTCAAATCAATGATCCCCACACTTCTTCACTTTGGCATTGTAGGTTATCCTTTCGTTCTTCCGGATATGATTGGAGGTAACGCGTACGGAGATGAAATGCCCAGCAAGGAAATGTACGTGAGGTGGATGCAGGTTAACATTTTCATGCCGGCAGTACAATTTTCGTTGGTACCCTGGAAGTATGATGCCGAAGTAAGTTGTCATTTCTTGATAACAATTGAGAAAAAAGCTTTAATCATCGGTTTTAATAAATCAATGAATTATATTACAGACAGTGCAGATCTGCTTAGATGTCCTTGCTCAACGTGAAAAATACGCTGAGGTTATTTTGGAAGCTGCCAGACAAGCAACTGTTGATGGAAGTCCAGTGAATCGACCAATTTGGTGGGTGGATCCAGAGGATGTCACAACTCATACTATTGATGATGCTTACATGCTCGGAGACAAAATTCTTGTAGCACCTGTTGTGGAAGAAGGTGCTACTTCCAGAGATATTTATCTACCCCAAGGAACGTGGAAGGATCAGAATGGCCAAACTTATACTGGAAAACAGTGGTTGAGAAATCACCCTGCTCCGCTAAACGTTGTTCCCTTCTTTACAAAAGAAGCCTAAGAGCTATAATGTATACTACATATTGCCGTTTTGTGGCCAAAAATGTTTTAATGGAGCTCTATGTATCTGATATCCGAATTTTTATCGCCCTTACAATTTAATTTATTTATAATTTAATTTATTCTTGAAATAATAAATATGTCTACAATTTCTTAAACCTAAAGTTGAGGTTACTGGTCATTGATCATAATATAAATTGAACTGGCTTACAATGAACTTACTAAGAATGGTTCGTTATTGCTAAGGAAACTAAAACTATAATATTAATACTTCTTCATATAAGTATACGTGGAGTTTTCCAGAAAGATTGAGAAAGGTTTCCTTGCTTGTGTTTACAAGCAATTAAAGAGAATGGTTAATCTAATTAGTAATACGTATAGCCCAGGCAATTATGTACATGCGTACGCTTCATCCATGGAAAAGTGTGCTCTAGTACAAAAGTAGCAAAGACATTCACAAAATGTAATTTTTCCGAGATTTTCCCGATTTTTGAGCATTGACTTTTTCCGGGCTCTGTATTTCTTCATGGATGTGCACAAAACCCATGAACTGGCACTCGTTTGTGTTGATATAAGTCAAGGTATCTTGGGTTTATTTTATTTGATCCTAAGCATTATCCTACTTACAGAACCAGACATGCGGTTTTTTCGAAAAATGGGTGCACTCAATTTTCGTGAAATTTTGAGGTTATGTTTTCTAAAATCTCTTGTAACAACTACATATTTCTATTTAAATTTAAATGGTAATGTGATTCAGAGAGCCCATGAGTTGCTTTATATTTTAGGCTATTCTACTTGCTACATATATTTTCAGTTTTCCTAGAAGAACATTAACAATGTTGAATTTAATATTAAAATACTTGCTTTGGATTACTTTTAAATTTGATTGACACTAAAAATACCAGTAGCATTAGCGAGCCGGATGTACCTGCAGTAGATTCTGCTGAGTATGAGGATTATATCATGCATACAACTTATGATCTGACGGTAAAAATCTGTGTTGTAACACCCACTAACTTCTCAAGTAAGAAAATTTTCACGTATGCCGCAAGAAAAAAATTTGCATCCTAAATTTCAGGTAAGTGGTTCTCTTAAAAGAAGCAAGCTGGGGTCACGATTTTTTGCACAAATACTTATTTATGACTCTTCTATTAACTCACAAAGTTACAAGCTCCTCGATTGTCTTACCTCAAATTTGTGCGTATTGAAACCTTTCTCAATCTTTTTGGAAAACTCTACGTATATGCATGCATATCAACGAACATTAAACATTATTCATCGTATCAAAATTTGAGAAAGCTTAAACTTTGTAACAAGCAAATATAGGTATTCCAAAGCAATTTCTGGGTTTTGAATTAAATGAATTTACATTGGCCGTTAGTAGGTACGATTTCGACTTCCAACCCGTTTTCTTCATTTTTAATTCCGGATTTTGGATGAATAACGTTCAAATTTCCAAATGACTGCTTTTCTATTACGGCGGCAGTTGAGCAATATAGCAAAACTGTAACAGTAAAAACGCTTACGAGTACTTTCATTTTTTAATGAAATATTATTTACGAAAGCGCATGCGTCCAAATTAACAAAAAGCCAATAGTGAATTGACAGAAAATTTGCATGCAGTTAATAAATGATTGCTAAGATCAAGATGAACCTAATTATGCAACCTGCTGTTTGAAGAAATTATCTTGACACACAATTGATTGATGACATGTTATTCATTTGTGTCAGAGGCTTCTGTCACCTTACCTGTAGTACAGTATACAAAACTGTCATTACACAATACAATTATGCCATTCAATGGATACTCTCTTCACTCGTAGTGGAGTATCGTAAGTTGGGTTGGGGTTTTCAATGATAATATGACATAACTTGAAAAATCAGCTTTATAAACCCTAGCAAAAGTATATTCACAATATTGAATACTAGAAGGGGGCCCGTTCCTGCACTAAGTGCAGGAATATATACGCAAATGTGATAAAGGACACCATAATTTCCAGCTTTCACCCAAAATTCTGCCAAAATCCCCATGTATTCTCCCATAGTGCCACAATTTCCATGTATTCTCCCATAGTGCCACAATTTCCATGTATTCTCCCATAGTGCCACAATTCCCATGTATTCTCCCATAGTGCCACAATTCCCATGTATTCTCCCATAGTGCCACAATTCCCATGTATTCTCCCATAGTGCCACAATTCCCATGTATTCTCCCATAGTGCCACAATTCCCATGCATTCTCCCATAGTGCCACAATTCCCATGCATTCTCCCATAGTGCCACAATTCCCATGTATTCTCCCATAGTGCCACAATTCCCATGTATTCTCCCATAGTGCCACAATTCCCATGCATTCTCCCATAGTGCCACAATTCCCATGTATTCTCCCATAGTGCCACCATTCCCATGTATTCTCCCATAGTGCCACCATTCCCATGTAAACTCCCATAGTGCCACCATTCCCATGTATTCTCCCCATAGTGCCACATTCCAACTTCAGTAACCAATATATATGCCTACTGAAGTAGCAATGTGGCACTATGGGAGAATACATAGGAATGGTGGCACTATGGGAGAAAACAATGGTGTCCTCCACAGATCAGCCAGCCAGCCAGCCAGCCAGGTTCTTTGCTTATGTTTATGATTATGTAGCCTTGAGCTGATTCTTCCCATATTCCTGGATTCCTTTTAACCGAAAACTTTTCGGTGAAAACTCTTCAGTTTTCAATAAGCAATATTAAATCATTATAAGTTGGAACACATTTTTTAATTTTATGCGTTTTTGGTTCTAATTGTATAGGCAAAACCTTAAAAAATGTGCCACTGCAAATTATAAGATTAAAACAATCAAACGGAGATTTCCTACATATGCAAAGAATAGAAAATTAATAACTATTTAACGAGTTTCATTAAACCTTATCATTTTATTGTAAATTGCATTAATTTAAGTTTTCAATCCTCTTTCGTAAAGAAAGGAACAACATTTAGTGGAGCAGGGTAATTTCTCAACCACTGTTTCCCAGTGAAAGTCTGCCCATTTTGATCCTTCCATGTTCCTTGTGGCAGATAAATGTCCCGGGAAACAGCTCCTTCCACAACCACAGGAGCAACAAGAATTTTGTCCCCGAGCATGTAAGCATCATCAATGGTGTAAGTCGTTTCATCATAAGGGTCAACCCACCACATCGGTCTGTTTACGGGACTTCCGTCTACAACTGCTTGTCTGGCAGCCTCCAAAATCACGTCTTTGTACTTTTCTCGTTGAGCAAGAACGTCCAAGCAGATTTGAACCGTCTAAAGAAAAAGTAGAATTTTTGAGTATTTAGTAGACCCAAATGAATAGAATGCAATTTAAAAAACATACGAGTAAATCTTACTTCAGCATCATACTTCCAAGGAACCAATGAGAATTGCACCGAAGGCATAAAAATATTAACTTGCATCCACCTCACGTAGAGTTCCTTATTCGGCATTTCATCGTTATATGCATTGCCTCCAATCATATCTGGAAGAACAAATGGATAACCCACAATTCCAAGGTGAAGAAGGGAGGGAATCATGCTCTGAAGGCCATTGTTTAATCCCCACCTCGAGTCTTTGTCACCCATTCTCATAAAGATTGGCTGCTTTTGATTCAAATGTGCAGTTCGGGTTTCAACCAATCCTCCAAATTGTGCGCAGAATTCCACATATTTTGTATTGTAAACCAGAGGCCACAAGTTGCTGTCGGTTTCAGAAAAGGTTGGTGACGATGGCAACAAGGATACTTCTCCAGCATCAAATTTGTAGGAGTCCATGCCTGTATCGGCTTGTATTTTTTGAAGTCGTTCGGTCCACCACTGCGCAGCTTCCGGATTGGTAATGTCAATTATACCAGAATTGCTGCCTTGCCACCATGAGGTAATACCAGTCTTTCCACGTGGCGTTTTCACTAAGTAACCTTTGTCAAACGCTTCTTGGAATCGGGGGCAATCTGCAACGATGACGATTTTGTTTTGAATGTTATGCAACGTGTACATTAACATTTAATTATTTAGTTTCATATAATTTTACCGTAATTGATAAATGGATGTGCCCACAGGGTGACCCTCAAATTCATGTCTTTAATTTCATCCACCATTGCCTTCGGATCAGGGAACTTGGCAGGGTCAAAAATTTCGTCTCCATAGCACGTCTCCCAATGATCATCAATTTCAATATGACTCGAGTTAACAAAGCCTTCGCTGATAACTTTCTTGGCAAAGTCGAGAACAATGGTTTGGTTGACATTAACCTTATACTCTGCCCAAGTGGACCACAATGGTCGCACCAACGCTTCTTCATCAGGAATTTCCGAAGGAAGATCGAAATATCTACTTCGCATAAACTGATAAACCTCCTTTACATCCAGTCCAGTGCACCACTCATAGTTTAGCTTTAGTGGAGATCTCTTGGTGTACGGTGTGTGGTCTCGAGCTGTAAAACAGACTTTATTGGTGTGGGTGGAGTTCAAGCTGTAATAGAGCGGAGTGTCAGGATCAACGACAAGGCCAGCTCCATTCGAGACCAGCCAGAGGTTCTCCACGACGCCTCCATATCCACCCTCATTAACGTAGGCGCCTTCATTTATACGTTGGGATTCTATCGCCCAGAGCTGGGTGTGCGTTTGAGGTCCACCGTACCAATGAACTTCTGGGTTCAGATCGTAACAGTCGGAAAGTTCGCGAGCGTACGAGGAAGTCCATTCCACCCTCAAGCAACGATTATCATTAGTTTCTGACAGCACCACTTTAGCAAAGTCGCCCCATTGGGCACAATACAAGCCAGGGTCATCACAGACAGTCCGTAAGCCGACCGCCCCCGGAAGAGACATTCCCAAGATTCCATGTATGACTGGAACAAATTTGTTTTAAAAAATGAATAATTTATTGCACAGAAGATTTAAGCTTTCTTTAAAGAAATATGAAATTCACTTGGGCCATTAGTAGGATGAATTTCTAGTTCCAACCCATTTTCTTCATTCTGGATTTCGGATTTTGGTGGTAAAACGTTAAAAGCTCCAAACGACTGTTTTTCTATTACAGCGGCAGTTGTGCAGTGTAGCAAAACTGCTACTGCAAAACTACTTAGGAGTAGTTTCATTTTCGATTGAAGATTTGTGCGATAAATGCCGGTACAAGAGTTTTCAAAAACGAGGCGAATCTTCGGCTTGAAAGTATCTTATTTGCTGGTGAAAAATGAATGCTCACATCAACAGATTTAGCCTATTTATGCTATATGAAAATCATTATCTTGACGCATGATTGCTAATTTGATGAATTGGTTACTCGTTTAAACTTAAGTTTCCAGTGGAAACTTTCCACTATAAACTGTCATTATGTCGTTTGTATTTGTTGGACAGTATAACAGCGCGTGCTTTAGGATCTGTTATTGCTATCCGATAAGATTAGGTAATTATGTTTTTCAGGATTCCTACAACCAACCTTGAGTTGTTTGTTGAATTCATTGAATTCGTTGTCTTTACTTGACTTTACGACACTGTCAAAAATGTCAATAATTTCAATTTTATGGGGTGACTTGACACAGTATTGGAATATCAGCATTTTTGCACATACAACATATTATGTATTTCAATGTGGGTAAAAGGAAAAGACACCGTAGAAACAGACGACTATGTGGGACAGACAGAAAAATTTTCTCGGGATGATGGGATGATGCTTGATGACATTGTTGTTTCTCCCGACCAGATATTCTCCCGACAGATATTACAGAAATTATCTGTCGATAGAATTGTTATTGGTAATTTATCTGTTTGTAAAATTGTTACAAATGGAATTTCTGTGTCGGTATAATATGTGTCAGTAGTCGGTATAATATCTGTCGGGAGAATATATTTTGGTATATCTGTCGGGAGAATATCTGGTCGGGAGAAACAACAATGTCATCAAGCATCATCCCATCATCCCGAGAAAATTTTTCTGTCTGTCCCACATAGTCGTCTGTTTCTACGGTGTCTTTTCCTTTTACCCACATTGATGTATTTAACCTTTCTCCGGTTTTGTCATTTTCATTACAATTAAATGTCAGTACATCTGCATTAAATCATGCTAAACAATTTAATTTAAGTTTTCATGCTTCTTTCGTGAAGAAAGGAACAACGTTAAGGGGCGCAGGGTAATTTCTCAGCCACTGTTTCCCGGAATAAGTTTGACCATTCTGGTCTTTCCATGTTCCTTGTGGCAAATAAATGTCTCGGGAGGTGGCCCCCTCCACTAGAACGGGAGCTACCATAATTCTGTCTCCGAGCATGTAAGCATCGTCAATGGTATGAGTTGTAACATCCTCTGGGTCAACCCACCACATTGGGCGGTTTACAGGACTTCCGTCAACAGTTGCTTGTCTGGCAGCTTCCAAAATATGCTCAGCATACTTTTCGCGTTGGGCAAGAACGTCCAAACAGATTTGAACAGTCTAACAGAAAAAATACGATTTTTGATTGCAAAAAATGAATTATAGATCAGTGTAATGAATACAACATGTATAAACCTTTACCTCGGTATCGTACTTCCAAGGCACCAAAGAGAATTGTACCGAAGGCATGAAAATATTGACTTGCATCCACCTCACGTACAGCTCCTTTGAAGGTGGATCTCCATAAGCGTTGCCTCCAATCATGTCCGGCAATACAAATGGATAGCCCACAATTCCAAAGTGAAGCAGGGAAGGAATCATTGCCTGAAGGCCGTTCCCATAGCCCCAACTTGAGTCCTTATCACTCATTCTGATAAAGATTGGTTGCTTCTGATTCAAACGCCCGATTCTGGTTTCAATCAACCCTCCAAATTGTGCTGCGGTTTCGACATATTTTGTGCTAAACAGTGTGGGCCACAAGTTACTGTCACCTGAAAAGGTAGCTGCCGATGGCAACAGGGAAGTTTCCCCAGCGTCGAATTTAAAGGCATCTACACCCGTGTCAGATTGCAATTTTCGAAGACGATCTGTCCACCATTGGGCAGCTTCCGGATTGGTAACGTCAATGATTCCAGAATTGCTTCCCTGCCACCACGATGTGATTCCCGTCTTTCCACGTGGAGTCTTCACAAAGTAGCCTTTATCGAACCCTTCTTGGAACAAGGGGCAATCTGAAGCATGACAATATTTTCATTGCATTCTCATCTTCAAGTGTGCCTTTAGTAATATTTCATGCTAAACATTTTGAAAGATTTTTTTCTGAAATTACCATAATTTACAAACGGATGTACCCACATTGTGAGCCTTAAGTCCATGTCCTTAATCTCTTGTACCATTGCCTTTGCATCGGGGAACTTGGCAGGGTCGAAAACCTCTTCTCCATAACACCTCTCCCAGTGGTCGTCAATTTCAATGTGACTTGAGTTTACGAAGCCTTCGCTAATTACCCTCTTGGCAAAATCGAGCACAATTGTTTGGTTGACACTTGTTTTGTATTCTGCCCAAGTGGACCACAGTGGCTTTACCAGCATTTCTTCATCTGGAATGCCAGTGGGCAGATCGAAGAAGGTGTTTCGAATAAACTGGTGGGCTTCCTTGATATTTCTTCCTGTGCACCACTCGTAGTTCAGCGTTAAGGGGCTTCTCTTGGTGTATGGCGTATTATCCCGGGCTGTAAAGCAGACCCTGTTGGGATGAGTGGTGTTCATACTGAAGTAGAGCGGGGTATCCGGATCAATGACGACCCCCGCACCGCTGGAAAGAAGCCAATAATTTTCAACAACGCTCCAAAATTCACCCTCACTAACGTAAGCACTCTCTGGCGTGGGACGAAGGTCAAGGGGCCATGTTTGGAGCCACGTTTGCCCTCCGCCATACCAGTGGACCTGGGGATCAAGATCGTAACAATCGGAAAGTTCGCGAGCGTAGGTAGATGTCCATTCTATCCTCATGCAACGATCTTCCTGACCTGGTCGGGGCTTCAGGAGCACTTTAGCAAAGTCGCCCCACTGGGCACAAAATAGAGCGTTGGGGTCGTCTGATTCACATTCTGTCCAGTAGCCGACGCCTCCCGGAAGAGACATTCCTAGAATTCCTTTTGTCACTTAGAAACAGATCAATATACAAATGAAATACATGAAGTGTAAATGCTTGACTAAATCTTTTAATTTTTGCCAAGTTTGTTACATGGGCCATTAGCCGGTGCGACTTCAACTTCCAGTCCATTTTGTTCATTTGCAATCCCAGCTCTTGGAGGAATTACGTTAAAACTTCCAAATGATTGTTTTTCTAGCACACCGGCAGCAGTGCCATGTAGCAAAACTGCCACACTAAAAATACTTAAAGGTAAACTCATTTTCTTACTAACCATTATACTCGATACCTCACGGGTCCAGGAATGACTGAAATCGACATTGATTGAAAATAAAGTTTCACTTTTGAAACGACATGTTAGAGCAGCGTGACTGCCCAGCTTATAACTATTGCATTATATGTAACCTGCTGTTATTTAAACGAAAAGCATAATTGTGACACTTGATTAGTGGCATTTATAATCCATCATCATCACATCATAAGTCATCTCACTGCCGCTTGTGACATTGTCATTTGACAGAGATAATAGACCTCGTGGTACATTTGCAATTGATATATGTAGACAATATAGAAGATTGGTTGGCATGTTTTTCACGATTCGGTGTACTGCTTAATGATCAATTGCACTCGAGTGCAAAAATATTTTCAGAATACTTAATATATATTAAGTATATATATAAACTTAATATGAGTATACTCATATTAAGTTTCAACTATCGCATTTTTTCTTTTAGTGACACATGGAATTCTGGGAATGTCCCTTCCGGCTGCTGTTGGCTTCTGGACTCAATGTGAGACTGATGATCCCAGCGTTCTGCTTTGTGCCCAATGGGGAGACTTTGCCAAAGTGCTGCTGAGACCTGGACATGGTGACGCAAATCGGTGTATGAGGGTGGAATGGACATCTTCTCACGCTCGCGAACTCTCCGACTGTTACGATCTTGATCCCCAGGTTCATTGGTATGGCGGAGGGGAAATGTTCACCCAAATCTGGCCTATTGAAACCCGTCCCAGAAAAGAAGGTCCTTACGTAACCGCTGACCAAATGGCCGACAATGAAGGAGAATTTGGAGGAGTCGTAGAAAACTATTGGTTGCTTTCAAGCGGTGCTGGTCTGGTGATTGATCCGGATACTCCCCTCTACTTCAGTCTGAATTCCACCCACGCTAACAAAGTCTGCTTTACTGCCCGGGACCACTCGCCATTCAGCAAGAGATCTCCACTTACTCTCAAATACGAATGGTGCACTGGAAATGATGTAAAAGAAGCGCACCAGTATATTCGAAGCAACTTTTTCGAACTACCAACTAACATTCCAGATGAGGGCATGTTGATAAAACCATTATGGTCAACCTGGGCGGAATATAAAACAAATGTCAACCAAACCATTGTGCTCGACTTTGCCAAGAGGGTAATTAGCGAAGGTTTCGTTAACTCAAGTCACATTGAAATTGACGACCACTGGGAACCATGCTATGGGGAAGAGGTCTTTGATCCTGTCAAGTTTCCGGATCCCAAGGCAATGGTACAAGAGATTAAAGACATGAATTTGAGGGTTACCATGTGGGTACATCCATTTGTTAATTACGGTAAGTTGCTAAACTGAATAAATCATGTTACATGAGTTGTAAATGACATGGCAACTAAATCCGAACCTGTTTCAGATTGCCCCTTGTTCCAAGAAGGATTCGATAAAGGCTATTTTGTGAAAACGCCCCGTGGAAAAACTGGAATAACTTCTTGGTGGCAAGGCGGCAACTCGGGTATTATTGACGTTACCAATCCGGAAGCTGCCCAGTGGTGGACAGACCGTCTTCGCAAACTGCAAGCTGACACTGGGGTAGATTCCTACAAATTTGACGCTGGGGAAACCAACTGGTTACCATCCTCACCCTCCTTATCTGGTGACAACACGGATTTGTGGCCCCAACTGTACTCAACAAAATACGTAGAAACCTGTGCACAATTTGGTGGGCTAATAGAAACCAGAACAGCACATTTTAATCAAAAGCAGCCAATATTTATCCGAATGCTGGATAAAGATTCACGGTGGACATATAACAATGGTCTAAAAAGTATGATTCCTACGCTCCTTCAGTTTGGCATTGTGGGCTACCCCTTTGTGTTACCGGACATGATTGGAGGCAACGCTTACAGTGACGGTTTCCCTAGCAAGGAGCTTTACGTGAGATGGATGCAAGTTAACATTTTCATGCCAGCGGTGCAATTTTCCATTGTTCCATGGAATTACGATGATGAGGTAAGTAACTAGTTGCTTTAGCTTTTGAAATGGTGGACCATATTGAATGATTATCAAATAAATTGAAATGCACTTCATTCAGACTGTGCAAATTTGCTTGAACGTGCTTGCCAACCGAGAAAAATACCGGGAGCAAATTTTAAACGCAGCGAACCAAGCTGTTGTAGATGGTAGTCCGATTAATAGACCAATTTGGTGGGCTTCCCCTAAAGATCCAGAGACCTACACAATTGACGATGGTATTTTATTTTAATGCATGGTTAAGAATTTAATAATTGTGCGATTTATTTTACAGGACGCACCTAAAATGAGTTCATTTTATATTCTCAGCCTACATGCTTGGCGACACTATTCTGGTAGCTCCAGTGGTTGAGGAAGGTGCAGTTTCTAGGGACATTTACCTACCGGAAGGGACTTGGACTTCCGGAGTTGACTCAACAGTTTATACGGGTCCACAGTGGCTGAGAAACTACCCAGCCCCCTTAAACGTGGTACCTTTCTTTGTCAAAACTGTTTAATGACATTAAATTAATGTGTCAAGTTTAAATAATATGATGACAAAATACTAATAAACCAAAGAAGATTTTGATTGATTTAATTTGAATGCTTTTGAATTTAAATCGTTTACATGGATCATTTCTACAAAAATGTAATCTCGCATAATAAATTGTCCAAGTAAAGTAAGCAAATCTCACGATACCCCATAAATCTGAAACAATGATAGATATTTAGTGCAATAGGTGATACACATTTACGCAACGATGATTCAGGTCAGTCTAGACTTTGATTTTTAAATAATTCCTGTCGCCGGTCGCAAAAGACAGTCTCAGTTTATTATGCCCCCCAGTCATTAAAAATGTATTCCTAATTACTCATCAAGATGAAACAAGCTTTGTATACAAGTAAATGTTATGCATTTGGCATTCTGCATTTTAGGCTAACAGCTCACAAGTTTATTGGGTACCGGTACCTATTGAAACTTTCTTGCATTGTTACATTGTACTCTGTGAAACTGCATGAATAGCAAGTAAAATGCATGAATTCCCAGCTAATTTTAATCCTCTCAGGTTTAGGCCGTTCTTTTAGCGTTTTACTCTTACTGAAACAAAAAGAGTCACAAAACAGAGCAACTTTGCTAATTGGTGAGAACAATGGAGAGGGCAAAGTCCACCGTCGCGAACAAGTTTTCGAGAAAATGCATAAAGGGTAATCGGGTGTTTGGTGTAAGGGAGAAACCACAATATGAATTTGCCCAAAATATTTTTTTGACAACTTGTTATGCAAAAGTTAAATTACGTATGTTTATGAAAATGAATAATCAGTGATTGGCTTAACGCATTTAGCAGTCTCAAAAGGGACTATGGAATGCATACTAATATATTTACATGACAGCTTTTCTCCTAATTTCTTTTGACAAGTTATGATGCAATGATATATTAATTTGGTCCATCTATAATTCCACCTACCCACACAACATGGAATCTGAAACGGCCAATATGAATATTACTGTGACAAACAGTGATTGAACCAAATGTATTTGACCAAATAAAATTCGCCCAATATAAAACGTATATGCTTATTTGATTGCTTTATTTTAATGTAACAACCGTAAAATATTACGGTACGAGACACAATTTACAACATTTTTTAAAAAAAAGAACTGTGCAAAGGCTATAATATTTGATACTTTAATGTCAAGTAACTTTCTCATTACAATGAGCTAACAGCAAGTTGTTGTCCCCATGGACACAAACATCTGCATTATTATCCAAGTAGAATAACTAAAATGGAGTCAATAAAATATTTTTTATTATTATGGAGTGAAAAGGCATACTCATTATAATTTTCTCCAAACAACCTATTTGGATGTCCACATCACCAAAGCATTTTATTTGAATGAATGAAAATGAATGTGGTTTGATATCATGTCAAGCTCCACTATTACGTTTGGCCTTAAAGCATTTAGTAAAAAATATTATGAAAATTTATTGTCAGCCAATTCAGCTTCCATGTTGGGTAGGTGGAATTATAAATAGGCCTAATTAATATACCAATGCATATAAATAATTTGTCAAAAGAAATTAGGAGAAACATATTAGTATGCATTCCATAGTCCCTTTTGAGACTGCTAAATGCGTTAAGCCAATCACTGATTATTCATTTTCATAAACATACGTAATTTAACTTTGGCATAACAAGTTGTCAAAAAAATATTTTGGGCAAATTCATATTGTGGTTTCTCCCTTACACCAAACACCCGATTACCCTTTATGCATTTTCTCGAAAACTTGTTCGCGACGGTGGACTTTGCCCTCTCCATTGTTCTCACCAATTAGCAAAGTTGCTCTGTTTTGTGACTCTTTTTGTTTCAGTAAGAGTACATGCCAAGCATT